>OX235273.1:87349247-87727610 GCA_944472155.2 Trichobilharzia szidati | reverse complement strand
AGGAGAATCTTCACTTGGATCATTACGTGATAAAGAGAAGTAACTCTGCACACTCCTGAACACAACATTCCACAATCTGGTTTTCACTCCATCCATCACAAAACACTTCGTGGAAATTTCTTCATATTTAAATTATCACGAATAACGCGATGTTGTTTACATTTAGCGTCGATAATATATTGCTTCATGTCTTCTCAACATTCCCACATACTAATCATCGTATCTCCACTTTCACAATCAACTCTTAATATAGGTATCTGAGATTTCTTGAGATTGATCATCCGTTAATCATATCAATTGTTTGGCATGATTATTTTCAATTCATCATGTGTGGAACGTCATGAGTAAATTTTTCTGTTCAAAACACTGTGAGACTTTAACAAAAATCATTGAGAGATGAACTATTATATGAAATTAAAAGTGAAATATTATTAAGTAAATGCATTTCGTATTTAAATTATGATTACTCGGATAGATCTAAAACCACATATGATTTCTAGGCAAGCGAAATTGGTTGAAGTGTTCATGTGGTTAGTGCTTCAAAAAAAGTTTGTTTGTTCATCAAAGAAGTTATATACATATATATCACAATTCGAAATTAATATTTAAGTAAGATTCCAAACAGTCACTTCCCATAATCCATTCCGATGGAACAGGAATATGAACCACTTTATCTGACATGAGGAATTTATTCCTACAACCAATCTAAGACATTCTGGTCACACGCGTACTTGTCATTCATGTTTATATGAAAGTTAGTGAAGCAGGACATCCTATGACCAGGTTGACTGCAGTCTGATGTTCCCGACACTCTTCATCTTTCAAATGACATCTGAAGAGAGTAGAATAGTGACTGAAACAGCTGCTGTATACGCATAAATGTTCTCCATTTGTTTTATCAGATGTATTTCTCACATGTCACATGAGTAACAACATCAACCAATCTCTTGATGGCAATAATTACCTAACTCCATGTCTGGTTAACTCAGGTAGGTGTGTTGAGGATCTGTTCATCGTTAACATGTTTGAAGGGAAATATTGATTACCTACCACTTTTAGATGTACTCACAACTCACCAACTCCGATGAGTCAGTAAGTCGATCTATGCACAAAATAATCGCACATGGGTAGTGAAGTATCTTAATTGTCACAGATTGTGTCCACTACAGTGTGAAAAGTCATTAGTTAGAGTCTTGTTCATACGCATTTGACATGTGTGTATGAAGGCGACAATTGAAGATGTGGTGAAAGACCCCACTACAAGAATTCATAAAATGCAACATAAGAGTCAAACAAACATCTCTACCAACTGCATTAGCCTGAGATGAGGGTATACACAAAGCTTTCATTAAAGAGGTGATTACCATATTCCGATCACCAAACAATACCTCAGAGTGGCACTCAATACAAACAAATGTACATCTAGACTCATTTTCGCTGAGAGAATAGAAATTTGTTATGTGCAAAGTTCAGATAGTTTAGACCCAGCACTAAGATTTCAGCTCTTATATGACACCAATAACTAAAATTTAGTATAGATTGTTGAGTGTTCCTGATTCCACTTGACGTATTTGTTTGTTCTCGACAACATAAAACATAATGTATAGTAAGTTGGTTCTACATTGTTGCCTGGTTATTGAAAATTGCGGACAAGTGGAGGACCCTCTTTCAGATCGACTTTTGTTTTCAGATAGAAGAGAATGCAGTGATGACGGTTGTCAACACTAATACCGGTACACTAAGACGCAGGCTCAGTTAGACACTTGCAATAAGGCCAATACATGGTTGTCATCTTGAGATTCCAGTTCGCCAGGGAACAGCATGGAAACGAGATGTGATGAAGACCTGTGTTCCACATGGAACTAAAGCGATTAATATATAGTAATAATGATAACACCATATATGACCTCACAGTGGGAAGATTTTTCAGGTCTGATGAATATAGGTGAGTAGTATTCAGGAAACCTGGGTACGAATAACGATTATATGAGGTGAGATTTCTCCAATATTTTCATGTCAGGTAAGACATATTTCATGTCAGATTGCAAAATAAAATAAACTCAAAGTCAATATTATCTGGATTTCAAATTCAATCAAACGATAAGTGTCGTGATTGAAGAAATATAACCGAATGTCTAATTCAGTCTGATGACATGACGAATAATGCAGGTCGAGAGAGCTGCATTCCTGTCATCATTGCTAAACATTCGAACTTGTCAACATGAGAAATCACTGTAGTATTTTGAACATAATGTGAAGACAATAGTCAGTCGACAGAAATAATTTTCACAGACACCAAGTGAAAGATCATGATGACAGATTACACCCAGGTGTACTATCGATCCACAAACACATGATATATCTGTTGTTATTGTTGTCGTTGTTGTGGTTGTCGAGAACTCTGTCACAGACAACGCACATGTCAACCACACTGATTGAATCACGAAAACAACACATATCATTGACATGAACACTCACCCACTGAGCAATTCTCTGCCAGCCAGTCAAACTTTGACTCATGAAACGTAGTATATAAGGCAAAGGGATTGTCTAGTTCAGTCGTACAACTTAACGAGAAACCAACTGCTTCATGATGCATGTGAGTTCTTACTAAGTGACATTCATGTAGACCTTTGTGAAATGATGGTTTTGATGAGAGCACTCTCCATCTGTGCATTGTCTGAATGGTCTAGTTCAAGTGACTTCAGAAGGTCACACTACACTACACAAAACTACACAACATATCACTTCTCATCACACCACAACACAACATACGTCATCAAAACACAGCACACTTCATCACGACACACAATTCCATTCCAAACCATTCCAAATCACACCATACCACACCACAACATACAACAACATATCACTCTCACTTCACTTCAATTCACACCTTCAACATGCCTCCGATATAATTTCTCACACTCGAAATCCTAAGTGTCATTCATTCGCTGTAACAATGACACCGTCTTACACATCCGCGTGTCTACATCAACAATGCAAGCAATATCTTTCAATGGGATAACTACAGTCGACTTTCAAATGTTTCCTTCTCGTTTCAGGCGAAATTCCTGATCGTCTTTTCTCTCGTCTTCCTGAACATAGTCTTCCCCGATGGTGCCATCGGTAAGTTGATATATCTATATATGTGTGTGGTTCACCTCAACCAATGCATTGTGTCTATGTGACTCGATTGTGTAGTCTGATTTCATCCGAAATCTCGAGTGTCTTCAATTCGCTTCATTCTATTTGTTCGTGGATACAATTAGTTTGAATTAGTGCTCAGGATTAGGACTTACCATGTGGATTTGACAGCTGATTACATCTTTCCAGCATTTCAGTACAACATCTTTGGCATTATGTGTTATTTGAATAGACTTGAATAGATTCATAAAGCTGTTAGTCGATATCCTAAATCACTCCGATTTGGGTCTTTGCTTCATTCTTATTCTTTACCCACTCAAACCACTATGATGTGTATGATGATGTGACTGTATGTTCTCAGACAAATAATCCTTCTCATTTCAACTGCCTTGAGGTTTGTCCGCATTAGCCACGCTGCATTAAATGAGGTGGAATTTGTTCTCGCACACATCCACACATCAATCATACTGAGAATTCAGTTTTGAGAGACGGCGATTATTCGCATATTTCACGATGTCATTCACAATGTCACACCTACATAACCGCTCTACTAGTGGACTGTGTCTTAGAATACAAGGTAATTAGTTTTGAGTATCATTTGAATCTAGCGCGGCGTCATTCCGATGTTTCTGAGCAATTGAATGTCGAGCCATTTCACCAAGCTGATATATTCATATTACTAATTGACTGATTGTGCGACAACCTGAGGTGAGGAATTTAGAATGAAAGCAAGAAATGTTGTTACTGTTTATCTGTGCAGTTATGCTGAAATATCGTTAGTGTCAAATGCCTTGCTATGTGGTTTCATTGAGTAGGCCAAATAGGGCACTACAACCACGTCTTCTTTATATCAGCCGATCACATCAATCTCAACAGTAGGTTATTTCGATGAGCCAACATCCACTTCAGAAACGTAAATGTTGAAGTGACTATCAACCAGCCAATCAACCGACCAACGAACCCCAACCAACCCACCACTCGACCACTTCCTCCACACTCATTCATAGCAAGCATTCACCCTAATTAATTAATTACTTGATTCTGTACACAGTAGTCACACACACACACTTTATCAAATCTCAAGCTGAAACCACATGTACTTGCGAATACACTTATATTGATTGACTCACTCTCTTTCTCTCACTGCCTATTTCATTTGTTTGTTCAGCTCAGAGTGAGAAGGATACAGAAGAGTTGGAGAAAATCAAGGCGACCGACGAGTTTAAGAATGCCAAGGCCAAAGTTCTCAAGGCACTATCGTCGAAGATTGATGATTTCGTACTGAAGAATATTCGAAAGGAAGCAGCTGGTGCGGCATAATAATTGTTGGACGTGTCACGTGCCTCACTTCACATCGTGTGCAGCCATGAGAGATTGACAAACCTCTGATTCACCTCTCCTGCTCTCACCCATCACATCTAGCACCTGTTTCATTCAAATCACCACCTAGTTCTTGATATTAGTTTTATGCAAATACATTTATATTGACAAGGAATGTTTTCTGACTTTCATTGTCACCCTTGTGTACTGTTGGCTTGTTGTTCTGTGCATGCAACTCGTCGAACAGACTATTCCGACTTGAGACGAGCACGACAATTACTTCCACCGTCGAATTGATTTGCAGAGTGAGCGAATATTTGTGTATCTCGCATCGCCAAGTAGTCATCTGAAATGCACAGATTGGAGATGTGCAGTCGTCTCGGTCACTGACTGGAAATGAGAGTCACAGTGAAGCTGGAAGCAAATCTCAATGATCTGTGAACTGGATTGGAAATGTTGCTCAAGTGTGTGTGTGTGTGTGTGTGCGTCGATGAATAAGGAAACAATAGATAGTGAGGATATGTAAGTAGCTCGACTAGCAGACGGGGACGAAAGGGGAGAGCGTGAGAACACTGTGAGTTGCTTGTTGTCTCGAGTCTTCATTGCTCTTGTATTCGTAAGGCCACAGGGAGACTCCATCTGTGTCCTGATTAGGTGGAGAGTGGAGTGGAATCCACTTGAAATCATCACACACTGTCTCGTCGACATGCAGTGTGGAATTTTGTGACGAGATGTTGAAGCCTGTGTTTATTTGTAGTCTCTCTGTGTCATTGTTCCCACAGAAATGTATTGCTAGTGTGAATGCATCAGTGAGTGTGAATCGGTTGAATTGTTTTGATTTTGATAAGACATCAACTGACTGTTAGCAAAACAAAGTTAACAAGATACTTTTAAACATCCTCAAATCTTAGCAAGAGAAACACTAAATTTTAATGACCCTTCTTGAGTGTAATTATATGTACGCTGTCGGCAATCTAATAAACCAACTCATAGGAGAGATCACATTTTCCATTTCTTGTCATACTTCCTGGAATAATTTCCTTCCCCATATTTGTGATGTGCTACACTTGTAGAGCATTTACTCACTTTGCACTTCCATACACCTGTTCATCTCTCTGAATTTGTGTGCTGTGGACGAATTCTCACCACCCTACTAGGTGATTACCCTCAGTGAGTGGCTTCAAAATGCATAGGAATTTTTGTGCAATATGATTATTGAAATAGAGTGTGCTCACAAAGCACTGACCTATAACTCATTTGTGGCATTTTGGAGTAGTGATTATACTATTTCAGTGAGTCAAACCACCTGTTTGTTTCTATTTCAAACAAACGACGTCTACATATACATGCATATACGACGTCAACACACACAAATTGTGTCACAGAAACACGACACATTTTCTGAATTCGTCTCGCAATCGGAATAATCGCATTCAACCGATCACTTCTTTGTGATGTGTCACAGGATAAATACTACTTCCTCGGAAATACTGCTTGACGTTGCACGCTGAATGAACATGTAGGAGAGAAGAGAAAACGAAATGAAACGGAACAGTCAGAAAGAGATTGGATCATGAGGCAATGTGACGTGCTTTCATCTTGTCAGGTAAATGAGAGATCAAGTACAACTCCTTGATAACATGTTGACGTACTCCCTAGCAGTCAAGTGATACCAGCGATTTCGGTGTTTCCCAAACAACATTGACTAACGCTATGTCTCATGACGAAATTCAACTTCTCACGACTGACTCAATTTAATTACAAATCTGGGATAATGGGAAACTGGAACAAGTGGAGATTTTGATTTCAGTGAGCCGAAATAATTGGAATGAAGAACGCCTTGCGAAAAGCGAGTAACTTTCAGTTGGATGCATTTATCCAGTGGAGTGAAAACGTCCAGTCTCTGACTCACTAGCCTCACCCCCCTCTGTGACTCACCTAGTTACAGTCGAGATGTGGGTCGTTAACCACTCGCCCCTGTTAGTTCTCATCATTTCCAAATCTTTCCCGACAATCAGTGTCGATTTTTCAAGCATTTCATACCTGTGGATATTACCGAAATCAAGGTCCCTCACTCATACTGAGGCTTCGTCTATAACATTTCCAGAGGGCACACTGTCTCATAACTTACTAACGATTTTAGACATCTCGCACTATCTGCAGACACGGTTTGATGGACACTTCTGCTCTGCAATTTGCAAGTGATAATAAATGGAGATGAAACGAAATTATCACGGAATTGGACGTACTTGAAAATCATCCGAAAGTCGTGGTTGATTCAGAAAATGCAACCGAATATCCGAATTTCCTTAGGGTTATTACTAGGTAGGGAAGCAAACTTCATGACGAAAATCCACGTACTCTACTATTGAGACTGACACAAGCATGCTCGAACGTCATCTAACAGGTTTTCGCAGCATTCAAAGGCTGTAAATAAGTAAGCTCTCCATAGTAGATGAAGTGGATTTAGGAATAGCATTCGGCTACTGTGATGGGGTGTATTTCCATAATGGAATGATTCTATTTGATAAAACTCATAGTGATATTACATGCAGAATGAACATCTGAAACCCTACGGTGGGTTCCCCATCACGAAGTGCATTTACACCTACAAACAGACTTCCGAACAGGCTAGATAGGCTGAAACTCCTTTTCGTCCCATAAAAAGAAAATGGGATAATCTGAAACGTACAGAGCGACAACTGTGAATTCATCGGAATTCATCAGTTCACAGCAGATCTCTTCGTTCAGGTAATTGGCACAGAGTAATTAAGCCAAATGAAGAATGACTGACCACAAAAGGATGACGAGTACAGAGGACAAGTCAGAAATCGCAATGCACGCAAACTAAGTAACACAGTATTTTGCAACAGAGCCACAGTTATGAAAAGTGATATAGTGAGGTTGATGACTGAATCCTAGTTCATCGAATCTTCACTCAGTGACGAAGAATGAAGTTGAAATCTGCACGAACATTTCGATTCGAAGTTAAATCGGAATCCTGTATATCACTGGTGTTCAAACGAACATCTAGTGATTTGTTTCGTTTCGCGAAGTCCAGGAGTGACTTTTGCAAACATACCATCCTACACCGTAAATAGTCGCCTATTCCCGAATGAGATACCTCTCAAAATCCACTCCATTATTCACTTGATTTGAATCGTCACACTTCATGTAGAAATATTCGAGAATCCACAACTTATTGTTCACAATCATATCAGTGTTGAGGTTTTATCTCAATAAGTTGTATTAGAAGAGATACACAAACAGTAGAAGTAGGCCAATTGAATTCGATGCGAATTCTCCTCATGAAGCCGACTTCCAGCTGAGCTGACAGATAACATGCAAAGAAAAAGAAATGATCATATGTGCTTAGAGAAATGTACCAAACGATATACTGATCTACTCTTCAATATCAAGTTGTTATTCTCCTGAGAGGATTCACACATTTTCGAAAGTTCTGATCACTGCAAACTCACTGATCGAAAGACAGATAAACGCGTGAATTGATTACAGATATTTCCTAGATAAAATGCACTGCTCACAGCAAGCGAAATCCATATTCGCTTGAAAGGTGAGAAAATGTCCAGTTATGCTCGATAGGGAAATTGATCAGAGGGTTAATGGGTCAATGTATCACAACGAAGTCAAGCCTTGTACTATATAAAGAAAAGAAATTAGCACAATTTAGTCGCAGAGCCTCCCAATCATCGTCGAAATGCATGTAAGTGTACACATAGTTCTTTCTGTGCTTGATTAAATACATGCGCCAATATGTTTATTGAGTCAAAAGAATTTCAAACCAATCAAACCAATGTTTCGTATGGCATGCAGCATGTAGGCCTCCTACTGAATGTAACGCAAACAGTCTTTACAGGATATAAGTCATGCATCATATTGACGACTTATCACTGTGCTCCCTTCTTTCACTTCATTCAATCAGTGTGTATTCGGCTAATTTGTCTTCGCCTATAGATGATTCCAGTAACACCGTTCTCGACATCACCCATAAGTTGTGAATGACATGTAGCGGAATTTTAAAATTGATGGTTTCAATTCTACTCAAATAATATTTCCCACTTTCCTCGATTTTAGACCACATTTCTGCTCGTGTGTATCTTCATTTCCATGAATCTACTTTCCACCGTCGAACGTAAGTTAGTGTGACCCACTTGAAATAGTCTAAGCCCATACACACACACACACAAAGTGAATTTGCACAGAGTGATTACTCAAGCACTTCTTTTTAGTGTGTTGGTTCACTTCGCTGGTCACCTGACACAACCGTGACAAATTTACACATTTTCCATATCTGTTCATCATGTGTGTCTTGTGCACTTCAATTTTATGCGTGCAAACACTGAAAGAATTTTGTGAAGATGTTTTTCAACATACTCACTGTTTCATCCACTTGTTTACTATTTCTTCTCATTCCTTCTCATTCCTTGAATATTCACAGCTGCCAGTGAGAAGGAGAAGGCTGAACTGCAAAAAATCAAAGCTTCACCTGAATTCGAGAAGGCCAAAGCCAAAGTTATGGAAGTGTTGTCGGGCAAAATCGATAGCTACGTTCTAGACACTCTGCGTAAGAATAAAGCATCAGCTGGAAAGTGATACAGCATCCGATAGACTTGGCATCATTCAGTCTTATCATGTTAAAATAAATGGAACACTTCAGTGAATACAGATTATAACTCCATTGCCTTACGTTTGTTCTCATTGGTGATGTGTTAGACTGAGGTGACGATCACCACGATGCGTCTCCGAAGAATCTGACGCCGTACCGTAGTTAGTGGAGTAGATTTTTCAGTGTCAATCGCTGTTGATATGCACCTGAAAATTGAGCACATATTCAAACACTGTTGGGCTTCAACACTTTGGGTGAAATCACAAGACATTAAGATTATTGAGAACTCTCAATTCAATTAGATATAAATTCAGATCATCAGAATGCATGTGTTTGTGTGCTTGTAGTGTCAAGTTAGAGAGTATCGAGTCTGAATCCCGTTTGAATTCAATGACATCATGTCAACATCAAATCTCACATATACCTTGAGAACAAACACAGATTTTGTTGATTCGAAATCCGAGCTGCAAGGTATCACAGGCAGCGAAACCGATATCCGTTAGTTTAAGAAGAAGACAAGTATTCACAAATAATATCATTTCATGGTTTCTCTGCAATCGCTTTACTACTAACATGGCTAGCATAGTTATGATGCCTGTGATCAATCCACAGTGCTTGAATCACTTTAATCATCCTTGAATTGAAGTTTTGCGAGATAACTGGGAAACCATCATTAATATTGATTTTGTGACCAGACATTAACAAGTGCATTGCAGTGAGTGGATGATACTTCCCTTCCTTACAGGTTAGGTGCATCTAGATTTTCCATTTCAAATAATAAACATTTGATAACATGTCATATCCCACGAGATTCGAACATTCTATTATTTCCATCTATATTTATGTATATATATCACGGCAACTGCAGGTGAACTTGTAGATGCAGTGTGAAGTGGAGTCGAATATATTTATCGTTTATTCGTAGACACGTAAACTGAAGATGCTTGAGACACAAGGAAAAGGGACGAGGCGTAGACTGTGCGCTTTACAAGTGACCGAAGATTTCCAGCTGTTAATTGCATGATTTCATCACTCTTGAATGGTAGTTCAGTAGAGCTAGACTTTTGTACGCAAGCCGTCCATTCAAGAGACCCATGTTCTTCATTATACTGTACAATTGTAGTATACAATTACGTTTTCAGAATATCCACCAACCAACAAAATTGAATGAATGCACCGTGGCTCATCCATCAATCTGTAACTCGTTCAAACTTCATGGGACCCTGAAAACAGGCGCTTCACAGGGAAGCATTTTGCACATGATATGAAGGAAACTCCTGAAATGAAGATATATTATCCAACACATGCCTGCATGTCAGCTATCGACATTGTCCTGTCCTTCCGTCTAATCACAAAAATTTCCAGTAAATCCAATTTGTTGTTCAGTTCGAATTCTGAAGTCACTCCAGTATTCGGATGAATACGATTACATAGAGTAATTGAGCTGTTAATAGACTTATTGTTGTTACTGATAATGAGTGTGTCATCGACAAGATGTTTATAAATCACGGAATTCGCCAGAACACATTCCATTTCTTTCTCCAGGTTCACGTTTGATATACGTGGTAATAGGGTTCAAGAGGCTTTCCCATTGTAGCACTATCAGTTTCTATGATATCCATGTAACTGATTAGTTGTCGAACACTGCATGTTTTCATCGTCAACCACACTTGTAGTGGAGTGATTTCAGGGGAACTACGAAAGCATTTCATATTGCAGTATTTGTCTTTGTAATGCTTTATTTCGAAAATTATGCGATCATATTTGTAACTTCTTATCAGTTCGTTTTTCCAGTGTTTTGAAAGGTGGTTTAGCTGATTCTGTCGTTTGAAAATTCATTCCTACGACATGAAACGGCCTTAAGCGTATCACTCTTCAGTCCGCTTACACTTTGAACCGCTATCACACTATGTGTAAATTGATTCAATGTTTAAGGGCATTTATTCATGAGGAATATTTCAATGTGTGCATAGAAATATAATTGCTACTTATAGCTAGTTATATGCAGTACTCGTTAGAATTAGTTTCTGCCCTGTTCGGTACAAAATAGCCTTAGTAAGGTGCCACTTCAGTAGAATCCAACGAATATGCACTGATGACACACTTGATGAAGAAGAAAGAAAGTTGACACAAACTCTGTTTGACAACAATTATCCAGACAAGTTCATCAGGAGGTATAAAGTAGTCAGAACACCAACACCCACTCTCCAACTCGCCCCTTAGAAAGACGTGTGCGTCAAGCTACCCTATATGGGGCATCAAAGCAGCTTGATAACTAGACAAAGACTGAACACTGCTGTTAAAAAGTCGTTTTATGCAGCTAATATCATAATAACAGTGAATGTAAAGCCAATATATCTCTCTAAGCCCTTCGAACATGCGAAAAATGACGTCACATCCCACTATTTTTACCAATTTGAATGTATGTGTGGACACATATGCATTGGGAGGACTCATCGATCTCTGCAAGTAAGGGCTTCAGAGCATATTCCTAAATGGCTCCAGAAACAAATGGAATCTACAGAAACTATTAATGGTGAGAACAGGAGACCTAGCTCTTCTATTGCGAAACGTATTATAGAGAAAGGACATAAAATTGACGTTAACAGATCTTTTAAACCTATCTATAAAACGTGTTTTGGGCGTATCCTAAGGGTTGTGGAATCCGTAGCAATTAGAAAGTTTAAGCCACCTTTATGCGTTCAAAAACGATTCGTCATCACAACAAACCTTCCTTGGTAAATTTTGTTTCGATACCATAGCAGATGTACTATTAACTCTGCTATTTGGTTCAGTGGTCTTCATTGTTATTTTCTTCTTTTAACTTGACCTAAGTCTATTTTCTCACCTCTTACCTCTTTATTAATTTCATATATATTCCTACGACAAGTCCGTGTGTGATCAGATTGTTCGAAATGTGTTGCGCAAATCAATTACACGATTCAGACAAATAACATCTTCTTATTGCTTTATCTAAATTCATAAAGGGAACTAATTGTTTTAAATTCACATTTATCTTCACGTATCTGGTTAATTGTCGGATATTTTATTTCCCATTGTTAGCCATGTTAGGAGTAAAAACGCGATCACAGAGAAACCACGAAATGATATTATTTCTGAATACTTGTCTTCTTCTTAAACTAACGGATATCGATTTCGTTGCCTGTGATAGCTGGCAGCTCGGCTTTTGAATCAACAAAATCAGTGTTTGTTTTCAAGGCATATGTGAGATTTGATGTTGACGTGGTGTCATTGAATTCAAACGGGATTCAGACTTGATACTCTCTAATTTGTCACTGCAAGCAGACATACACATGCATTCTGATGATCTGAATTTATATCTAATTGAATTGAGAATTCTCAATGATCCTATTGTCTTGTGATTTCACTTAAAGTGTCGAAGCCCAACAGAGTTTGAATATGCTCCCAATTTTCAGGTGCATATCAACAGCGATTGACACTGAAAAATCTACTCCTCTCACTACAGTACGGCGTCAGATTCTTCGGAGACGCACCGCGGTAATTGTCACGTCAGTCTAACACATCACCAATGAGAACAAAAGTAAGGCAACGGGGTTACAATCTGTATTCACTGAAATGTTCCATTTATTTTAACATGATAAGACTGAATGATGCCAAGTCTATCGGATGCTGTATCACTTTCCAGCTGATGCTTTATTCTTACGCAGAGTGTCTAGAACGTAGCTATCGATTTTGCCCGACAACACTTCCATAACTTTGGCTTTGGCCTTCTCGAATTCAGGTGAAGCTTTGATTTTTTGCAGTTCAGCCTTCTCCTTCTCACTGGCAGCTGTGAATATTCAAGGAATGAGAAGGAATGAGAAGAAATAGTAAACAAGTGGATGAAACAGTGAGTATGTTGAAAAACATCTTCACAAAATTCTTTCAGTGTTTGCACGCATAAAATTAAAGTGCACAAGACACACGTGATGAACAGTTATGGAAAATGTGTAAATTTGTCACGGTTGTGTCAGGTGACCAGCGAAGTGAACCAACGCATTAAAAAGAAGTGCTTGAATAATCACTCTGTGCAAATTCACTTTGTGTGTGTGTGTGTATGGGCTCAGACTATTTCAAGTGGGTCACACTAACTTACGTTCGACGGTGGAAAGTAGATTCATGGAAACGAAGATACACACGAGCAGAAATGTGGTCTAAAATCGAGGAAAGTGGAAAATATTATTATTTGAGTAGAATTGAAACCATCAATTTTAAAACTCCGCTACATGTCATTCACAACATATCGGTGATGTCAAGAACGGTGTTACTGGAATCGTCTATAGGCGAAGACAAATTAGCCGAATACACACTGATTGAATGAAGTGAAAGAAGGGAGCACAGTGATAAGTCGTCAATCTGATGCATGACTTATATCCTGTAAAGACTGTTTGCGTTACATTCAGTAGGAGGCCTACATGCTGCATGCCATACAAAACATTGGTTTGATTGGTTTGAAATTCTTTTGACTCGATAAACATATTGGCGCATGTATTTAATCAAGCACAGAAAGAACTATGTGTACACTTACATGCATTTCGACGATGATTGGGAGGCTCTGCGACTAAATTGTGCTAATTTCTTTTCTTTATATAGTACAAGGCTTTACTTCGTTCTGATGCATTGACCCGTTAACCCTCTGATTAATTTCCCTATCGAGCATAACTGGACATTTTCTCACCTTTCAAGCGAATATGGATTTCGCTTGCTGTGAGCAGTGCATTTTATCTAGGAAATATCTGTAATCAATTCACGCGTTTATCTGTCTTTCAATCAGTAAGTTTGCAGTGATCAGAACTTTCGAAAATGTGTGAATCCTACCAGGAGAATAACAACTTGATATTGAAAAGTAGATAAGTATGTTGTTTGGTACATTTCTCTAAGCATATTCGATCATTAGTTTTTCTTCTCATGCTATATTTCAGCTGAGCTGGAAATCGTCTTCATGAGGAGCATTCGAATCCAATTCAATTGGCCTACTTCTACTGTTTGTGTATCCCTTCTAATACAACTTGTTGAGATAAAACATCAACGTTGACATGATTGTGACCGATAAGTTTTGGATTCTCGCATATTTCTGCATAAAGTGCGAGGATTCAAATCAAGTGAATAATGGAGTGGATTTTGAGAGGTATCTCATTGGGGAATAGGCGACTATTTACGTTGTGAGATGGTTGTAGGATGCTGGTTTCCATTTAACGAAAGGAAACAAATCACTAGATGTGCGTCTGAAGACAAATTGTATACAGGATTCCGATTTAACTTCGAATCGAAATGTTCGTGCAGTTTTCAACTTCATTCGTCGTCATTGGGTGAAGATTCGATGAACGCGGATTCAGTGACCAACCTCACTATATCACTTTTCATGAATGTGGCTCTGTTGCAAAATACTGTGTTACTTACTCTGCGTGCATTGCGATTTCTGACTTCTACTCTGTACTCCTGGTCTTTTTGTGGTCAGTCATTCTACACTTGGCTAAATTACTCTGTGCCAATTACCTGAACGAATAGATATACTGTGGACTGGCTAATGACGATGAATTCACAGTTGTCACTCTGTAGGTCCTACATTATCGTATTTTGTCTAATTGGGACGAAAGGGAATTTCAGCCTATCTAGCCTATCCTGAAGTATGTTTGTAGGTGTAAATCCGCTTCTTGATGGGGAATACAACGTAGGGTTTCAGATGTTCATCCCGTATATGAAATCACTGTGAGTTTTATCAAATAGAATCATTCTATTATGGAAATACACCCCATCACAATAGCCGAATACTATTCCTAAATCCACTTCATCTACTATGGAGAGCTTTATTATTTACAGCCTATGAATTTTGCGAAAACCTGTTAGATGACGTTCGAGTATGCTTGTGTCAGTCTCAATAGTAGAGTACGTGGATTTTCGTCATGAAGTTTGCTTCCCTACCTAGTAATAACCCTAAGGAAATTCGGATATTCGGTTGCATTTTCTGAATCAACCATTACTTTGGGATGATTTTCAAGTACGTCCACTTCCGTGATAATTTCGTTTCATCTCCATTTATCATTACTTGCAAATTCCAGAACAGAAGTGTCCATCAATCTGTGTCTGCAGATAGTACGAGATGTCTAAAATCGAAATGTAAGTTGTGAGACAGTGTGCTCTGTGGAAATGAAATAGACAAAGCCTCAGTATGAGTGAGGGCCCTTGGTTTCGGTAATATCCACAGATATAGAATGTTTGGAATGACGACACTGATTGTCCGGAAATATTTGAAAATGATGAGAACTCACATGTGCGAGTGGTTAACGACCCACATCTCGAATGTAACTAAGTGATACACAGAGAGGAGTGAGGCTGGTGAGTCAGAGACTGGACGTTTTCACTCCACTGGATAAATGCATCCAACTGAAAGCTACTCGCTTTTCGCAAGGCGTTCTATATTCCAATTATTTCGGCTCACTGAAATCATTATCTCCACTTGTTTCAGTTTCCTATTGTCCCAGATTTGTGAGTAAGTCGAGTCAGTCGCGAGAAGTTGAATTCCGTCATGAGACCTAGCGTTAGTCAATGTTGTTTGGGAAACACAGGAAATTGCTGGTATCACTTGACTGCTAGAGAGTACGTCAACGTGTTATCAAGGAGTTGTACTTGATCTCTCATTTACCTGACAAGATGAAAGCACGTCACATTGCCTCATCATCTCACGGCTTTCCGACTGTTCCGTTTCATTTCGTTTTCTCTTCTCTCCTACATGTTCATTCAGCGTGCAACGTCAACCAGTATTTCCGAGGAAGTAGTATTTATCCTGTGACATATCACAAAGAAGTGATCGGTTGAATGCGATTATTCCGATTGCGAGATGAATTCAGAAAATGTGTCATGTTTCTGTGACACAATTTGTGTGTATTGACGTCGTATATGTATGTATATGTAGACGTCGTTTGTTCGAAATTGAAACAAACAGCTGGTTTCACTCACTGCAATAATATAATCACTACTTCAAAATGTCAGTGCTGGGCGAGTACACTCTATATCAATAATCATATTGCGCAAAAATTCCTATGTATTTTGAAGCTACTCACTGAGAGTAATTACCTAGTAGGGTGGTGAGAATTCGTCCACAGCACACAAATTCAGAGAGATGAACAGGTGTATGGAAGTGCAAAGTGAGTTAGTGCTCTACGAGTGTTGCACATCACAAATATGGGGAAGGAAATTATCCCAGGAAGTATGACAAGAAATGGAAAATGTGATCTCTCCTATGCGTTGGTTTATTAGATTGCCGACAGCGTACATATAGTTACACACAAGAAGGGTCATTAAAATTTAGTGTTTCTCTTGCTAAGATTTGAGGATGTTTAAAAGTATCTTGTTAACTTTGTTTTGCTAACAGTCAGTTGATGTCTTATCAAAATCAAAACAGTTCAACCGATTCACACTCACTGATGCATTCATACTAGCAATGCATTTCTGTGGGAACAATGACACAGAGAGACTACAAATAAACACAGGCTTCAACATCTCGTCACAAAATTCCACACTGCATGTCGACGAGACAGTGTGTGATGATTTCAAGTGGATTCCACTCCACTCTCCATCTAATCAGGACACAACAGATGGAGTTTCCTTGTGGCCTTAGGAATACAAGAGCAATGAAGACTCGAGACGACAAGCAACTCACAGTATTCTCACGCTCTCCCCTCTCGTCTCCGTCTGCTCCTCGAGCTACTTACATATCCTCACTATCTATTGTTTCCTTATTCATCGACGCACACACACACACACACACTTGAGCAACATTTCCAGTACACAGATCATTGAGATTTGCTTCCAGCTTCACTGTGACTCTCATTTCCAGTCAGTGACCGAGACGACTGCACATCTCCAATCTGTGCATTTCAGATGACTACTGGGCGATGCGAGATACAGAAATATTCGCTCACTGTGCAAATCAATTCGACGGTGGAAATAATCGTCGTACACGTCTCAAGTCGGAATAGTCTGTTCGACGAGTTGCATGCACAGAACAACAAGCCAACAGTACACAAGGGTGACAATGAAAGTCAGAAAACATTCCCTGTCAACATAAATGTATTTGCATAAAACTAATATCAAGAACTAGGTGGTGATTTGAATGAAACAGGTGCTAGATGTGATGGGTGAGAGCAGGAGAGGTGAATCAGAGGTTCCTCAATCTCTCATGGCTGCACACGATGTGAAGTGAGGCACGTGACCCATCCAACAATTATTATGCCGCACCACCTGCTGCCTTTCGAATATTCTTCAGTACGAAATCATCAATCTTCGACGATAGTGCCTTGAGAACTTTGGCCTTGGCATTCTTGAACTCGTCGGTCGCCTTGATTTTCTCCAACTCTTCTGTATCCTTCTCACTCTGAGCTGAACAAACAAATGAAATAGGCAGTGAGAGAAAGAGAGTGATTCAAACAATATAAGTGTATTCGCAAGTACATGTGGTTTCAGCTTGAGATTTGATCAGGTGTGTGTGAGTGACTACTGTGTACAGAATCAATTAATTAATTAATTAATTGAGGTGAATGCTTGCTTTGAATGAGTGTGGAGGAAGTGGTCGAGTGGTGGGTGGGTTGGGGTTGGTTGGTCGGCTGATCGGCTGGTTGGTTAGCAGTCACTTCAACATTTACGTTTCTGAAGTGGATGTTGGCTCATCGAAATAACCTGCTGTTGAGATTGATGTGATCGGCTGATATAAGGAAGACGTGGTTCCAGTGCCCTACTTGGCCTACTCAATAAAACCACATAGCAAGGCATTTGACACTAACGATATTTCAGCAGAACTGCACAGATAAACAGTAACAGCATTTCTTGCTTTCATTCTAAATTCCTCACCTCAGGTTGTGGCACAATCAGTCAATTAGTAATATGAATATATCAGCTTGGTGAAATGGCTCGAAATTCAATTGCTCAGAAACATAGGAATGACGCCCCGCCAGATTCAAATGATCCCCAAAATAATTACCATGTATTCTAAGACACAGTTGACTAGTAGAGCGGTTATGTAGGTGTGACATTGTGAATGACATCGTGAAATATGCGAATAATCGCCGTCTCTCAAAACTGAATTCTCAGTATGATTGATGTGTGGATGTGTGCGAGAACAAATTCCACCTCATTTAATGCAGCGTGGCTAATGCGGACAAACCTCAAGGCAGTTGAAATGAGAAGGATTATTTGTCTGAGAACATACAGTCACATCATCACACACATCATAGTGGTTTGAGTGGATAAAGAATAAGAATGAAGCAAAGACCGAAATCGGAGTGATTTAGGATATCGACTAATTGCTTTATGAATCTATTCAAGCCTATTCAAATAACACATAATGCCAAAGATGTTGTACTGAAATGCTGGAAAGATGTAATCAGCTGTCAAATCCACATGATAAGTCTTAATCCTGAGCACTAATTCAAACTAATTGTATCCACGAAGAAATAGAATGAAGCGAATTGAAGACGCTGGAGATTTCGGATGAAATCAGACTACACAATCGAGTCACATACACACAATGCATTGGTTGAGGTGAACCACACACATATATAGATATATCAACTTACCGATGGCACCATCGGGGAAGACTATGTTCAGGAAGACGAGAGAAAAGACGATCAGGAATTTCGCCTGAAACGAGAAGGAAACATTTGAAAGTCGACTGTAGTTATCCCATTGAAAGATATCTCTTGCATTGTTGATGGAGACAGGCGGATGTGTAAGACGGTGTCATTGTTACAGCGAATGAATGACACCTAGGATTGAGAGTGTGAAGGATTATATCGGAGGCATGTTGAAGGTGTGAATTGAAGTGAAGTGAGAGTGATATGTTATCGTATGGTGTGGTGTGGTGTGGTGTGATTTGGTATGGTTTGGAATTGAATTGTGTGTCGTGATGAAGTGTGCTGTGTTTTGATGTCGTATGTTGTGTTGTGGTGTGATGAGAAGTGATATGTTGTGTAGTTTTGTGTAGTGTAGTGTGACCTCCTGAAGTCACTTGAACTAGACCATTCAGACAATGCACAGATGGAGAGTGCTCTCATCGAAACCATCATTTCACAAAGGTCTACATGAATGTCACTTAGTAAGAACTCACATGCATTATGAAGCAGTTGGTTTCTCGTTAAGTTGTACGACTAAACCGGACAATCCCTTTGCTTTATATACTGCGTTTCATGAGTGAAAGTGTCATTGACTGGCTGGCAGAGAATTGCTCAGTGGGTGAGTGTTCATGTCAATGATATGTGTTGTTTTCGTGATTCAATCAGTGTGGTTGACATGTGCATTGTCTGTGACAGAGGTCTCGACAACCACAACAACCACAACAACACAAATGGCAACAACAACAACAGATATTTCATGTGTTTGTGGATCGATAGTACACCTGGGTGTAATCTGTCATCATGATCTTTCACTTGGTGTCTGTGAAAATTATTTCCGTCAACCGGTTATTGTCTTCACATTATGTTCAAAATACTGCAGTGATTTCTCACGTTGACAACTTTAAATGCTCAGCAATGATGACAGGAATGCAGCTCTCCCGATTTGAATTGTTTCGCATTTCATCAGAATGAATTCACCATTATGTTATCATCTTCCAGTCACGAGGTCGCATATTATGTTATCATGATTACTATATATTACTCGCTTGTGATTCATGTGGAACACAGGTCTTCATCACATCTCGTTTCCATGCTGCTCGCTGGCGAGCTGGAATGTCGAGATGACAACCATGTACTGGCCTTAATGCAAGTGTCTTAATGAGCTTGTATCTTAGGGTACCGATATTAGTGTTGACATCCGTCATCACTACATTCTTTTTTGTCTGATTGCGAACATCGATTTGAAAGAGCATTTTCCACTTGTTCGCAATTTCCATTAATCAGGTAACAATGTAAAACTAATTCACTATTCATTAGGTCTTATGTTGTTGAAAACAAACAGATACGTCAAGTGAAACCAGGAACACTCAGCAATATATACTAAATTTTAGTTGTTGGTGTCATGTGAGAGCTGAAATCTTAGTGCTGGAACTAAACTATCATAAATTTTCACACAAATTTTCACAATATAAAAATTTCTATTCTCTCAGTGGGAATGAGTCTAGATGTACATTTGTTTGTATTGAGTGCCACTCTGAGGTATTGTTTGGTGATCGGAATATGGTAATCACCCCTTTAACGGAAGGCTATTTGTATACCCTCTTCTCAGGCGAATGCAGTTGGTAGAGATGTTTGTTTGACTCTTATGTTGCATTTTATGAATTCTTGTAGTGGGGTCTTTCACCACATCTTCAGTTGTCGCCTTCATACACACATGTCAAATGCGTATGAACAAGATTCTAACTAACGACTTCTCGCACTGCAGTGGACACAATCTATGACAATTAAGATGCTGCCCTGTCCATGTGTGTTTCTTATGGAAAGATCGACTTACTGACTCATCGGAGTTGGTGAGTTGTGAGTACATCTAAAAGTGGTAGGTAATCAATATTTCCCTTCACATAAGTTAACGGTAAACAAATCCTCAACACACCTACCTGAGTTAACCAGACATGCAGTTAGGTAATTACTGCCATCAAGTGATTGGTTGATGTTGTCACGCATGTGATATGTGAGAAATACATCTGATAAAACAAATGGAGAACATTTATGAGTAGATAGCAGCTGTTTCAGTCGCTATTCTACTCTCTTCAGATGTCATTTGAAAGGATTAAGAGCGTTGGGAGCATCAGCCTGCAGTCGACTTGGTCATAGGATGTTCTGCTTCACCAACTTTCATATAAACATGAATGACAAGTACGGGTGTGACCAGAATGTTTTAGATTGGTTGTAGGAATAAATTCCTCATGTCAGATGAAGTGGTTCATATTCCTTTTCCATCGGAATTGATTATGGGAAGTGACTGCTTATAATCTTGTGTGAACTTGTGTATTCTATAAGGCAGTGTTTGAAATAATGACAGTCCGTTGAATTTCATCGGCTAATGTGATCATTGTAAGGGCATTCATGATATCGAAAACATTTTGTTCGACTGCACACACATTTTAGCACCACTAACGTGCTTTCATATCCCTCCTTAGAAGTCATTGCAAATCGAGAGATGTAACTCTTCACACCCCTAAACACAACATTCTACAATCTGATTTTCAATCCATCCATCACGAAACACTTCGTGGAAATTTCCACATATTTAAATTAGCACGAATAACGCGGTGTTATTTACATTTAGCGTCGAAAATACTTCACTTCATGTCTTTTCAACGTCCCCACATACTAATCATCGTATCGTGAAATGATCTCTCCACTTTCACAATCATTTGTTCATAAAGGTATCATAGATTTCTTGAGATTGATCATCCGTTAATCATATCAAATATTTGGCATGATTATTTTCAATTCATCATGTTTGGAACGTCATGATTAAATTTTTCTGTTTAACACTGTGAGACATTAACAAAAATCATTGAGAGATGAACTAACATATGAAATTAAAAGTGAAATATTATTAAGTAAATGCATTTCGTATTTAAATTAGGATTACTCAGATAGATCTAAAGCCACATATGATTTCTAGGCAAGCGAAATTGGTTGAAGTGTTCATGTGGTTAGTGCTCAAAAAAACGTTTGTGCGTTCATCAAAGAAGTTCTATACAAATATATCACAATTCGAAATTAATATTTTAGTAAAGCTTTAACACACGTGTCTACAATTTGTTTTGCATCAGATGACGGTGTACATCTAATTGTACGGTTACATGATTCGGAAGATGTAACCTGTCTTTTTGGCCAACTAGGAATTCGTTCTCTATCTCCAAAATCCAGAGACTGCCAGATACATCCTATTTACACGCGAGAACACAAATATGATGAATTTATTCACACCACAAATCGAGACTATTCTGGTCACACCCGTACTTGTCATTCATGCTGATATAAAAGTTAGTGAAGCAGAACATCCTATGACCAAGTCGACTGCAGGCTGATGTTCCCAACACTCTTCATCTTTTCAAATGACATCTGAAGAGAGTAGAATAGCGACTGAAACAGCTGCTATCCACGCATAAATATGCTCCATTTGTTTTATCAGATGAATTTTTGATGTGTTACATGCAATCCACTGCCATCTGAATATCTATTGTGCTTAGAATAAAAGCCGAAATGCGTAACAATATCAACCAATAACTCGATGGCAATTATTACCCAAATCCATGTCTGGTTAACTCAGGTAGGTGTGTTGAGGATTTGTTTACCGTTAACTTATGTGAAGGGAAATATTGATTACCTACCACTTTTAGATGTACTCACAACTCACCAACTCCGATGAGTCAGTAAGTCGATCTTTCCATAAGAAACACACATGGACAGGGCAGCATCTTAATTGTCATAGATTGTGTCCACTGCAGTGCGAGAAGTCGTTAGTTAGAATCTTGTTCATACGCATTTGACATGTGTGTATGAAGGCGACAACTGAAGATGTGGTGAAAGACCCCACTACAAGAATTCATAAAATGCAACATAAGAGTCAAACAAACATCTCTACCAACTGCATTCGCCTGAGAAGAGGGTATACACATAGCCTTCCGTTAAAGAGGTGATTACCATATTCCGATCACCAAACAATACCTCAGAGTGGCACTCAATACAAACAAATGTACATCTAGACTCATTTTCACTGAGAGAATAGAAATTTGTTATGTGCAAAGTTCAGATAGTTTAGACCCAGCAATAAGATTTCAGTCTGATGACATGTCAAATAATGCAGGTCGAGAGAGCTGTATTCCTGTCATCATTGCTAAGCATTTAAAGTTGTCAACGTGAGAAATCACTGCAGTATTTTGAACATAATGTGAAGACAATAACCGGTTGACGGAAATAATTTTCACAGACACCAAGTGAAAGATCATGATGACAGATTACACCCAGGTGTACTATCGATCCACAAACACATGAAATATCTGTTGTTGTTGTTGCCATTTGTGTTGTTGTGGTTGTTGTGGTTGTCGAGACCTCTGTCACAGACAATGCACATGTCAACCACACTGATTGAATCACGAAAACAACACATATCATTGACATGAACACTCACCCACTGAGCAATTCTCTGCCAGCCAGTCAATGACACTTTCACTCATGAAACGCAGTATATAAAGCAAAGGGATTGTCCGGTTTAGTCGTACAACTTAACGAGAAACCAACTGCTTCATAATGCATGTGAGTTCTTACTAAGTGACATTCATGTAGACCTTTGTGAAATGATGGTTTTGATGAGAGCACTCTCCATCTGTGCATTGTCTGAATGGTCTAGTTCAAGTGACTTCAGGAGGTCACACTACACTACACAAAACTACACAACATATCACTTCTCATCACACCACAACACAACATACGACATCAAAACACAGCACACTTCATCACGACACACAATTCAATTCCAAACCATACCAAATCACACCACACCACACCACACCATACGATAACATATCACTCTCACTTCACTTCAATTCACACCTTCAACATGCCTCCGATATAATCCTTCACACTCTCAATCCTAGGTGTCATTCATTCGCTGTAACAATGACACCGTCTTACACATCCGCCTGTCTCCATCAACAATGCAAGAGATATCTTTCAATGGGATAACTACAGTCGACTTTCAAATGTTTCCTTCTCGTTTCAGGCGAAATTCCTGATCGTCTTTTCTCTCGTCTTCCTGAACATAGTCTTCCCCGATGGTGCCATCGGTAAGTTGATATATCTATATATGTGTGTGGTTCACCTCAACCAATGCATTGTGTGTATGTGACTCGATTGTGTAGTCTGATTTCATCCGAAATCTCCAGCGTCTTCAATTCGCTTCATTCTATTTCTTCGTGGATACAATTAGTTTGAATTAGTGCTCAGGATTAAGACTTATCATGTGGATTTGACAGCTGATTACATCTTTCCAGCATTTCAGTACAACATCTTTGGCATTATGTGTTATTTGAATAGGCTTGAATAGATTCATAAAGCAATTAGTCGATATCCTAAATCACTCCGATTTCGGTCTTTGCTTCATTCTTATTCTTTATCCACTCAAACCACTATGATGTGTGTGATGATGTGACTGTATGTTCTCAGACAAATAATCCTTCTCATTTCAACTGCCTTGAGGTTTGTCCGCATTAGCCACGCTGCATTAAATGAGGTGGAATTTGTTCTCGCACACATCCACACATCAATCATACTGAGAATTCAGTTTTGAGAGACGGCGATTATTCGCATATTTCACGATGTCATTCACAATGTCACACCTACATAACCGCTCTACTAGTCAACTGTGTCTTAGAATACATGGTAATTATTTTGGGGATCATTTGAATCTGGCGGGGCGTCATTCCTATGTTTCTGAGCAATTGAATTTCGAGCCATTTCACCAAGCTGATATATTCATATTACTAATTGACTGATTGTGCCACAACTTGAGGTGAGGAATTTAGAATGAAAGCAAGAAATGTTGTTACAGTTTATCTGTGCAGTTATGCTGAAATATCGTTAGTGTCAAATGCCTTGCTATGTGGTTTTATTGAGTAGGCCAAGTAGGGCACTGGAACCACGTCTTCCTTATATCAGCCGATCACATCAATCTCAACAGCAGGTTATTTCGATGAGCCAACATCCACTTCAGAAACGTAAATGTTGAAGTGACTGCTAACCAACCAGCCGATCAGCCGACCAACCAACCCCAACCCACCCACCACTCGACCACTTCCTCCACACTCATTCAAAGCAAGCATTCACCTCAATTAATTAATTAATTAATTGATTCTGTACACAGTAGTCACTCACACACACCTGATCAAATCTCAAGCTGAAACCACATGTACTTGCGAATACACTTATATTGTTTGAATCACTCTCTTTCTCTCACTGCCTATTTCATTTGTTTGTTCAGCTCAGAGTGAGAAGGATAGAGAAGAGTTGGAGAAAATCAAGGCGACCGACGAGTTTAAGAATGCCAAGGCCAAAGTTCTCAAGGCACTATCGTCGAAGATTGATGATTTCGTACTGAAGAATATTCGAAAGGCAGCAGGTGGTGCGGCATAATAATTGTTGGATGGGTCACGTGCCTCACTTCACATCGTGTGCAGCCATGAGAGATTGAGGAACCTCTGATTCACCTCTCCTGCTCTCACCCATCACATCTAGCACCTGTTTCATTCAAATCACCACCTAGTTCTTGATATTAGTTTTATGCAAATACATTTATGTTGACAGGGAATGTTTTCTGACTTTCATTGTCACCCTTGTGTACTGTTGGCTTGTTGTTCTGTGCATGCAACTCGTCGAACAGACTATTCCGACTTGAGACGTGTACGACGACTATTTCCACCGTCGAATTGATTTGCACAGTGAGCGAATATTTCTGTATCTCGCATCGCCCAGTAGTCATCTGAAATGCACAGATTGGAGATGTGCAGTCGTCTCGGTCACTGACTGGAAATCAGAGTCACAGTGAAGCTGGAAGCAAATCTCAATGATCTGTGTACTGGATTGGAAATGTTGCTCAAGTTTGTGTGTGTTTGTGTACAGCGGTGAATAAAGAAACAATAGATAGTGAGGATATGTAAGTAGCTCGAGGAGCACACGGAGACGAGAGGGGAGAGCGTGAGAATACTGTGAGTTGCTTGTCGTCTCGAGTCTTCATTGCTCTTGTATTCCTAAGGCCACAAGGAAACTCCATCTGTTGTGTCCTGATTAGATGGAGAGTGGAGTGGAATCCACTTGAAATCATCACACACTGTCTCGTCGACATGCAGTGTGGAATTTTGTGACGAGATGTTGAAGCCTGTGTTTATTTGTAGTCTCTCTGTGTCATTGTTCCCACAGAAATGCATTGCTAGTATGAATGCATCAGTGAGTGTGAATCGGTTGAACTGTTTTGATTTTGATAAGACATCAACTGACTGTTAGCAAAACAAAGTTAACAAGATACTTTTAAACATCCTCAAATCTTAGCAAGAGAAACACTAAATTTTAATGACCCTTCTTGTGTGTAACTATATGTACGCTGTCGGCAATCTAATAAACCAACGCATAGGAGAGATCACATTTTCCATTTCTTGTCATACTTCCTGGGATAATTTCCTTCCCCATATTTGTGATGTGCAACACTCGTAGAGCACTAACTCACTTTGCACTTCCATACACCTATTCATCTGTCTGAATTTGTGTGCTGTGGACGAATTCTCACCACCCTACTAGGTAATTACTCTCAGTGAGTGGCTTCAAAATACATAGGAATTTTTGCGCAATATGATTATTGATATAGAGTGTACTCGCCCAGCACTGACATTTTGAAGTAGTGATTATATTATTGCAGTGAGTGAAACCAGCTGTTTGTTTCAATTTCGAACAAACGACGTCTACATATACATACATATACGACGTCAATACACACAAATTGTGTCACAGAAACATGACACATTTTCTGAATTCATCTCGCAATCGGAATAATCGCATTCAACCGATCACTTCTTTGTGATATGTCACAGGATAAATACTACTTCCTCGGAAATACTGGTTGACGTTGCACGCTGAATGAACATGTAGGAGAGAAGAGAAAACGAAATGAAACGGAACAGTCGGAAAGCCGTGAGATGATGAGGCAATGTGACGTGCTTTCATCTTGTCAGGTAAATGAGAGATCAAGTACAACTCCTTGATAACACGTTGACGTACTCTCTAGCAGTCAAGTGATACCAGCAATTTCCTGTGTTTCCCAAACAACATTGACTAACGCTATGTCTCATGACGAAATTCAACTTCTCGCGACTGACTCGACTTACTCACAAATCTGGGACAATAGGAAACTGAAACAAGTGGAGATAATGATTTCAGTGAGCCGAAATAATTGGAATATAGAACGCCTTGCGAAAAGCGAGTAGCTTTCAGTTGGATGCATTTATCCAGTGGAGTGAAAACGTCCAGTCTCTGACTCACCAGCCTCACTCCTCTCTGTGTATCACTTAGTTACATTCGAGATGTGGGTCGTTAACCACTCGCACATGTGAGTTCTCATCATTTTCAAATATTTCCGGACAATCAGTGTCGTCATTCCAAACATTCTATATCTGTGGATATTACCGAAACCAAGGGCCCTCACTCATACTGAGGCTTTGTCTATTTCATTTCCACAGAGCACACTGTCTCACAACTTACATTTCGATTTTAGACATCTCGTACTATCTGCAGACACAGATTGATGGACACTTCTGTTCTGGAATTTGCAAGTAATGATAAATGGAGATGAAACGAAATTATCACGGAAGTGGACGTACTTGAAAATCATCCCAAAGTAATGGTTGATTCAGAAAATGCAACCGAATATCCGAATTTCCTTAGGGTTATTACTAGGTAGGGAAGCAAACTTCATGACGAAAATCCACGTACTCTACTATTGAGACTGACACAAGCATACTCGAACGTCATCTAACAGGTTTTCGCAAAATTCATAGGCTGTAAATAATAAAGCTCTCCATAGTAGATGAAGTGGATTTAGGAATAGTATTCGGCTATTGTGATGGGGTGTATTTCCATAATAGAATGATTCTATTTGATAAAACTCACAGTGATTTCATATACGGGATGAACATCTGAAACCCTACGTTGTATTCCCCATCAAGAAGCGGATTTACACCTACAAACATACTTCAGGATAGGCTAGATAGGCTGAAATTCCCTTTCGTCCCAATTAGACAAAATACGATAATGTAGGACCTACAGAGTGACAACTGTGAATTCATCGTCATTAGCCAGTCCACAGCATATCTATTCGTTCAGGTAATTGGCACAGAGTAATTAAGCCAAAAGAAGAATGACTGACCACAAAAAGACCAGGAGTACAGAGTAGAAGTCAGAAATCGCAATGCACGCAGAGTAAGTAACACAGTATTTTGCAACAGAGCCACATTCATGAAAAATGATATAGTGAGGTTGATCGCTGAATCCGAGTTCATCGAATCTTCACCCAATGACGACGAATGAAGTTGAAAACTGCACGAACATTTCGATTCGAAGTTAAAACGAAATCCTATATACTATGTGTGTTCAAAGTAACATCTAGTGATTTGTTTCGTTTCGCGAAGTCCAGTGGTGAATTTTGCATCCTACAAACATCCTACAAAGTAAATAGTCGCCTATTCCCCAATGAGATACCTCTCAAAATCCACTCCATTATTCACTTGATTTGAATCCTCACACTTCATGCAGAAATATGCGAGAATCCAAAACTTATCGGTCACAATCATTTCAACGTTGATGTTTCATCTCAATAAGTTGTATTAGAAGCGATACACAAACAGTAGAAGTAGGCCAATTGAATTGGATTCGAATGCTCCTCATGAAGACGATTTCCAGCTCAGCTGACAGATAGCAGGAGAAGAGAAACTAATGATCGACTCATTATTGTTACTGATAATGAGTGTGTCATCGACAAGATGTTTATAAATCACGGAATTCGTCAGAACATATTCCATTTATTTCTCCAAATTCGCCGTTGATTTACGTGGTAACGGGTTTCAAGAGGCCTTCCCATTATAGGACTATCAGTTTCTGTGATATCCATGTAACTGATTAGTTGTCGAACACTGCAGTTTTCATTTTCAATCACGCTTGTAGTGAAGCGATTTCAGTGGAACTACGAAAGGATTTCATATAGCAGTATTTGTCTTTGTAATTCTTCATTTCGAAAATTATGCGATCATATTAGTAACTTCTTATCAGTTCATCTTTCCAGTGTTTTGAAAGGTGGTTTAGCTGATTCTGTCGTTTGGAAATTCAGTCCTACGACATGAAACGGCCTTAAGCGTATCACTCTACAGTCCGCTGACACTGTGAAATGCTATCATACTAAGTGTAAGTTGATTCAATGTTTAAGGGCATTTATTCACGATGAACATTTCAATGTGTGCATAGAAATATAATTGCTACTTAGAGCTAGTTATATGCAGTACTCGTTAGAATTAGTTCCTGCGCTGTTCGGTGCAAAAAAACCTTACTAAGTTGCCTCTTCAGTAGAATCCAACGAATATGCACTGAAGACACACTTGATTAAGAAGAAAGAAAGTTGACACAAACTCTGTTTGATAAAAATTATCCAGAAAAGTTCATCAGGAGATATAAAGTAGTCAGAACACCAACACCCACTCTCCAACTCGCCCCTTAGAAAGACGTGTACGTCAAGCTACCCTATATGGGGCATCAAAGCAGCTTGATAACTAGACAAAGACTGAACGCTGCTGTTAAAAAGTCTTTTTATGCAGCTAATATCATAATAACAGTGAATGTAAAGCCAATATATCTCTCTAAGCCCTTCGAACATGCGAAAATGACGTCACATCCCACTATATTTACCAATTTGAATGTACGTGTGGACACACATACATAGGGAGGACTCATCGATCTCTGCAAGTAAGGGCTTCAGAGCATATTCCTAAATGGCTCCAGAAACAAATGGAATCTTCAGAACCTATTTATGGTGAGAACAGGAGACCTAGCTCTTCTATTGCGAAACATATTATAGAGACAGGACATAAAATTGACGTTAACAGATCTTTTAAACCTATCTATAAAACGTGTTTGGGGCGTATCCTAAAGGTTGTGGAATCCGTAGCAATTAGAAAGTTTAAGCCACCTTTATGCGTTCAAAAACGATTCGTCATCACAACAAACCTTCCTTGGTAAATTTTGTTTCGATACCATAGCAGATGTACTATTAACTCTGCTATTTGGTTCAGTGGTCTTCATTGTTATTTTCTTCTTTTAACTTGACCTAAGTCTATTTTCTCACCTCTTACCTCTTTATTAATTTCATATATATTCCTACGACAAGTCCGTGTGTGATCAGATTGTTCGAAATGTGTTGCGCAAATCAATTACACGATTCAGACAAATAACATCTTCTTATTGCTTTATCTAAATTCATAAAGGGAACTAATTGTTTTAAATTCACATTTATCTTCACGTATCTGGTTAATTGTCGGATATTTTATTTCCCATTGTTAGCCATGTTAGGAGTAAAAACGCGATCACAGAGAAACCACGAAATGATATTATTTCTGAATACTTGTCTTCTTCTTAAACTGACGGATATCGATTTCGTTGCCTGTGATACCTTGCAGCTCGGCTTTTGAATCAACAAAATCAGTGTTCCAGTAAGTGAAAAATACTTATATTGAAATCGAAACAAGATTTTGAGCGAACAATTGTTTTCGATAACTTCTTCAGGCTTTACAGTTATAAATCCATGAATAATAGAGTACATGTAGCCAATAAAGGCAAATGAAAATAATATCAGAAAATGTATTGGGGTGCTTGTGTAAGTTGAGATGATAGTCCATCAGTTAACATAGTCAATCAAATTTGTATAGGGTGTATAGTCAGAAAAAATGTGATGAAGTGTGAATGAACAATTGGGTGACATAGTGCTGCTTTATAGTCAACAGAGTACAAGTGTCATTGGGGTGAGAGAAATGCGATAACCACAAAATACATACAAACACACATTAACAAAGGGGACACTGAAAGTGAGGGCTGACCGATAATGTCTATCCGGTCAAATCTTGATCACAGTTCATTTGAATAAAATAAAGAGGCTAAATTGTAAATTGTGATAAGATGTTACAGAATTGGTAGGCTTAGCATAAAATTAAAAAGGTTGACAAAAAATTATGGGTAACGATGGGGTGAAATAAACTGGGTGGACAAATGGATAATAAAGACATGATATCACAAAATGATAGTGATGATGATAATAATACGAAAAATTGTGATCCTGGTGACCTTATTGTGGGCCAGGGTAGGCAGAGAGGGTGAATAAGTTTCTTCTGTACACATAGGTCTGGTCTCTCTCTATTAATCACTATAGCCTCAGCTATGGCTAGGAGGCGTAATCGTGTGCCTTTGAGGAGATTGTTCGGTACTCGATACACAATTGTAAATGACTCATCTACTTTGATGCAGTGTTCGCTATCCCCTAGATGAGACAGAATTGCACTATTTAATGATTTGGTTGCTCTATACCCAAGCCAAACAGGAATATGTTCACGAGTGCGCAAAGATAAAAAAGAAGAAAAGGGCCAGGCAACAGATCGTTTATTAGGGAAAATCAACACATATTATAGATTTTGATGTACATTATTGTAGATTATTGTTAGTAGAAAATACAGTCTTTTGATTGCTTGTTTCTCAGAGAAAGTTAACCTTGCATCTCTTCGTGGCTGTGTCGGATCATGTGTATGCTAATTGTATCCGCTTAAGCTGAGCCTTTGTTCTCATTTTCCCACCAAATATATTGAAGACAAAAACGTTGGTGTCAATTACTGTCTATCACCTTTGGCTAGCAGCCAGCTCTAACCACACTTATACAATATAACCGCAACCAAATTCGTCGTCTAAGTCAGACAATTCGACAGAAATGTAGAGACGATTGTATTGAAGATGAAATAAGAATTCTTATGCAAATAATAGAATGTTCCAATGTCGTCGGATATGACATGTTATCAAATGCTTATTAATTGAAATGGAAAATCCAGATGCACTTAACCTGTAAGGAAGTGAAGTACCATCCACTCACTGCAATGCACTTGTTAATGTCTGGTCACAAAATCAATATTAGTGATGGTTTCTCAGTTATCTCGCCTAACTTCAATTCAAGGATGTTGAAAGTGATTCAAGCACTGTGGTTTGACCACATACATCAAAAACTAAGTGTAGGGTAAACAACAGAGCTCAAACTTTGCTTAGCATGAGTTAATTGGCCTACTAAATCTCGATCGATTTTCAATATTCACATTTATCTTCATGTATCTGGTTAATTGTCGGATATTTTATTTCCTATTGCTAGCCATGTTAGTAGTAAAGCGATTGCAGAGAAACCACGAAATGATATTATTTCTGAATACTTGTCTTCTTCTTAAACTAACGGATATCGATTTCGTTGCCTGTGATAGCTGGCAGCTCGGCTTTTGAATCAACAAAATCAGTGTTTGTTTTCAAGGCATATGTGAGATTTGATGTTGACATGGTGTCATTGGATTCAAACGGGATTCAGACTCGATACTCTCTAATTTGTCACTGCAAGCAGACATACACATGCATTCTGATGATCTGAATTTATATCTAATTGAATTGAGAATTCTCAATGATCTTAATGCCTTGTGATTTCACTTAAAGTGTCGAAGCCCAACAGTGTTTGAATATGCGCTCAATTTTCAGGTGCATAGCAACAGTGATTGACACTGAAAAATCTACTCCTCTAACTACGGTACGGCGTCACGTCAGTCTAACACATCACCAATGAGAACAAACGTAAGGCAATGGAGTTACAATCTGTATTCACTGAAATGTTCCATTTATTTTAACATGATAAGACTGAATGATGCCAAGTCTATCGGATGCTGTATCACTTTCCAGCTGATGCTTTATTCTTACGCAGAGTGTCTAGAACGTAGCTATCGATTTTGCCTGACAACGCTTCCATAACTTTGGCTTTGGCCTTCTCGAATTCAGGTGAAGCTTTGATTTTTTGCAGTTCAGCCTTCTCCTTCTCACTGGCAGCTGTGAATATTCAAGGAATGAGAAGGAATGAGAAGAAATAGTAAACAAGTGAATGAAACAGTGAGTATGTTGAAAAGCATCTTCACAAAATTCTCTCAGTGTTTGCACGCATAAAATTGAAGTGCACAAGACACACATGATGAACAGATATGGAAAATGTGTAAATTTGTCACGGTTGTTCATGTGACCGACGAATTGAACCAACGCACGAAAAAGATGTTGGTCAAGTGGGTCACACTAACTTACGTTCGACGGTGCAAAGTAGATTCATGGAAATGAAGATACACACGAGCAGAAATGTGGTCTAAAATCGAGGAAAGTGGGAAATATTATTTGAGTAGAATTGAAACCATCAATTTTAAAACTCCGCTACATGTCATTCACAACTTATGGGTGATGTCGAGAACGGTGTTACTGGAATCATCTATAGGCGAAGACAAATTAGCCGAATACACACTGATTGAATGAAGTGAAAGGGAGCACAGTGATAAGTCGTCAATATGATGCATGACTTATATCCTGTGAAGACTGTTTGCGTTACCTCTAGTAGGAGGCCTACATGCTGCATGCCATACGAAACATTGGTTTGATTGGTTTGAAATTCTTTTGACTCAATAAACATATTGGCGCATGTATTTAATCAAGCACAGAAAGAACTGTGTATACACTTACATGCATTTCGACGATGATTGGGAGGCTCTGCGACTAAATTGTGCTAATTTCTTTTCTTTATATAGTACAAGGCTTGACTTTGTTGTGATACATTGACCCTTTAACCCTCTGATCAATTTCCCTATCGAGCATAACTGGACATTTTCTCACCTTTCAAGCGAATATGGATTTCGCTTGCTGTGAGCAGTGCATTTTATCTAGGAAATGACGATAATCAATTCACGCGTTTATCTGTCTTTCGATCAGTAAGTTTGCAGTGACCAGAACTTTCGAAAATGTGTGAATCCTCTCAGGAGAATAACAACTTAATATTGAAAAGTAGATCAGTATGTCGTTTGGTACATTTCTCTAAGCATGTTCGGTCATTTCTTTTTCTTCACATGTTATCTGTCAGCTGAGCTGGAAATTTGCAATATGATGAGAATTCGAATTTATTTCAATTGAAATCGACATGAATGAGAAGTAGGCGTTTGACCAGAATAGTCTGGGTGTTTTGTGGGTTTAAATTCATCATGTATGTGTTCTGGCGTTTAATTAGCTATAATCTACTAGTCTCTGCATGTTGAAGATGCAGAACTGATTCCTGATTGGCCACGAAAACTAGTTGAATCTCCGGAATCGGGTAGCAATACAACTAGATGTACAACGTCGTCTAATGCAAAACACATCGTAGAGACGTGTCATAAAACTTAACAATTCTTTCGAATAGTCATATATATATGTCCTCTGCAGACGCACACCCGATATCTATGGTCGGCCTGCGAAATTTGGGCTACTGATATCCATGCTGAAAATTCCATACTTGTAATGAAAATACGGTGTGGCATCAAGCTGTAACCAAAAATAAATAAATAAATTATTGACAAGGCTATGTAGGTTTCTGTGGGATTCATTGTGCTCACCGAATGTGATTGAACACAAGTTTGAATGGATTTCATTTCACCCGTTTATTGTGAGTCGGTATGCGTGTAGATAAAAAGAACTAGGTAAATACAGTGCATACCCTACTTTCTTTGAAAAATCTTTGATTTGCAATTAGTTCTGAGGAGGGATATGAAAGCACGTTAGTGGTGCTAAAGTGTTTGTGCAGTCAAACACAATGTCTTTCGATATCATGAATGCACTTACAATGATCACACTAGCCGATGAAATTCAACGGACTGTCATTATTTCACACACTGCCTTATATAATACACTAGTTCACACAAGATTACAAGCAGTCACTTCCCATAATCAATTTCGATAGAACAGGAATATGAACCACCTTATCTGACATGAGGAATGTAATCCCACAACAAATCTAGACAATTTTGGTCACACGCGTACTTGTCATTCATGTTTACATGAAAGTTAGTGAAGCAGAAAATCCTATGACCAAGTCGACTGCAGGCTGATGTTCACAACACTCTTCGTCTTTTCAAAAGACATCTGGAGAAAGTAGAAAAGCGACTAAAACAGCTGCTATCCACGCACAAATATGCTCCATTTGTTTTATCAGATGTATTCTTGATGTGTTACATGCAATGCACTGCCATCTGAATATCTATTGTGGTTAGAGGAGAAGCCGAAATGCGTTAAAACATCAACCAATCACTTGATGGCAATTATTACCAAACTTCATGTCTGGTTAACTCAGGTAGGTGTGTTGAGGACCTGTTCATCGTTAACATGTTTGAAGGGAAATATTGTTTACCTACCGCGTTTAGATTTACTCACAACTCACCATCTCCAATGAGTCAGTAAGTCGATCTATCCATAAGAAACCCACAGGGATAGAGCAGTATCTTATTTTCCATAGATTGTGTCCGCTGCAGTGTGAAAAGTCATTAGTTAAAGTCTTGTTCATACACATTTGACATATGTGTATGAAGGCGACAATTGAAGATGTGATAAAGGACCTCACTACAAGAATTCATAGAATGCAACACAAGAAGCAAACAAACATCTCTACCATTTGCATTGGCCTGAGAAGTGAGTTTACACACAGCTTTCCATTTTAAGAGAGATTATCAGATTCTTATCAAGAAACAATACCTCAGAGTTGCACTCAATACAAAAACAATGTTTAGCTAGACTTATTTTCGCTGAAAAGATCGAAATTTTTGTATCGTCAATATTTAAGTGCAAAGTTCAGATAGTTTAGACTCAGCAGTATTATTTCAGCTCTCATATGACACCAATAACTAAAATTTTGGAATAGATTGTTGAGTGTTCCACGCCAAGGAAAATGTTACGTCGCGTCAACCTGGAGAAAATAAAAGGAGCACTGGATGGAGAACGCCGCACAACGGGAACAAGCTTGATTCAGGAAACGCAGACTAGTCAAGACTCCGTACTAAACAGCGAGGAGAACATACTCTATTGAGAAATTAAAAGAAGTATTTGTGTTTCTTGAAAAGACGTTGAAGAGCAAAGATTCATTAACTTGTACGGAAGATCTCAGGTCTCAAATGTCAAACAAACTTCTAATTAAATGCAGTTATTTGGAATTGAACAGACAGAAGGTTGCTGGCTGGTACACTATTCCGGACATAAATGACTTGTTAAGCTCTTTACCGTGTGTGAAAATGTTCTCAAAGATTTATCTGATGCGAACGTACTATAACATACCAAATTACAGAGGGATGTTCCTAAAATTGCTGACACTACTCTATTCGAATAATTTGATTGGAACTATATGATATTTCGGTTGTGCAATGCAGCCCATACATTTCAAGGGCTTATGTAATACATGCTTTGTAGTCTGTCGTTTTCGCGTGCATATAGAAATGATTTATTTGATGCACGTCCACCAGAAGCTAAGTGTTTGCAGAATTTGCGCACAGAATCACTATTAATGCACAACTGTGAGAGTTCAAGAAGGAATCCGTTCAGATTTAAGGACACGTAATGACTGCATATATTCCTAAAACAGTTCCAACAAAATGACACACAAGTGCCAGCTTCGTCTAACTCCCCGCGGTGTATGATGGGCTCAACCACTGACGGATATTTTGAAAGGCACACTACTGCTTTTCCAATAGTAGCAGTTGACAATTTTAAAGGGACTGTTCAATCGGTTATCCCAGTAGCGTGGCGTGGTGTCAATGCTTCTATGGTGACCATGATGGGTTCATCAGACTCAGGTCTTGGCTCTCCGAGAGCTTTCTGATGGTAAATTGCAGTCACTGTTCTTCTTCTCCATTCGACTAGATGGTATTCAGACGAAATTAAGAACCTGCAGTTAAATGAGTGAGTGGCTAAATATTTCTCACTATGATGGAAGAAACAGCAGTGACTGTCTAGGCATATAATTTACCCATCAATATGAAAAATCGTAATTAACTTCCAGTCTAGTTGATTTCAGAGTTTGCTTCGATATTAGATTCATCTGAGGTCGTGCAAATGATGTATAGGATGCATTCATACGTTTGAAAGTTGACAGTTTCAAAACCATTATCGTTGACATCTCGGAAATCGCAAACTGCGGAAAACTGATGAGAAATCAAATGAACTACCCTGTTGTGCAACAACGTCAACTCACACGTCACTATCATCTGCTGAATTCCCACAAATACTTATAGCGACGAATATTAGAGTCATCACTGAGGCAAATCTATTTAATAACATTACTATTCACTGACTACTACTATTCACCGTAACTATGTTGTCAAAAGTCACAAACATCTACGCTCATCTTCGTCAGCTCGAACACAACATACATTCAACAGAGTCCTTTTAGTAATACAAAGGTAAAAGAAATATACAGACCTTGGACATGTACATGAGACTGCTTTGACGAAGAGAACAAAATAGAGTTTTAGAAGTTATGTAACGAGAAGAAATGATTCCTCGTGATACACGGGACTCACTCTCTAGGAATTAAGCGTCGATGGGAATAGAAATCGTGATAAGTATGTCGATATTCATCGGATGGAATGATAAACACTTTCAACTCTCATGACATTTATGCTAAGTGTCAATTTTATTATCATATACGGTAGGCAACGGGGAGATTTCAGTGATTGCTTTACTGGATTATTGGTGGTAACAGCTTCTCAAAGAAGCAAGCGTTCCTCGAAGACAGCGTCAACTGTATATTGTTATTTCTCGGCGTCAGCTGAATATCAAACGAAGAACTAACGACCATAACTGCAATAATAAAGGATTCAATGAATATTAAATATTCCAACCTATCGACACTTCTCTACGAACTAATGTAATTCATGTCGCAAAGCAGGATCTATCCAGCACCAGACTTCGCAAAAGTCTGCACAAATGCCTCAATAGTTATCGAATCCACAAACTTCAGTCTCCCGTGCCAGTAAGTTACCTGCCAGCCAGTACACTCAAATCTAGTGTCAACTGGCATTGACGAAGACCCTCAAAAGACGACGAGACATCCACTCAAATTTAACTGATTTTCAAACATCGTGCTAATGCTGTCCGTTCATATCAACGTGTGAACAGAAATAATTCAAACATTCACAAACTTTATGCCAGCGTAGTGATATAAACAGAATGAAAACGAGATGTGATGATGACCTGTGTTTCAAACGGAACCAAAACGAGTAATATATACTAATAATGATAACACGATATATGGCCTGAAAGTGGATGACTTTTCACGCCTAATGAATATAGGTGAGTCGTATTCAGCAGACATGGGCAGGAATAACGATTATATGAGGTGAGATTTCTCCAATATTTCCATGTCAGGTCAGACATATTTCATGTCAGATTGCGAAATGAAATAAACTCAAAGTCAATATTATCTGGATTTCAAATTCAGTCGAATGATGAGCATCGTGATTGAAAGATAATAACAAAATGGCGAACTCAGTCTGATAAAATGCGAAATAATGAGAATCGAGGGAGCTGCATTCCTGTCATCATTGCTAAGCATTCGAAATTGTCAACATGAGAAATCACTGTAGTATTTTGAACATAATGTGGAGACAATAACCAGTCGACGGAAATAATTTTCACAGACACCAAGTAAAAGATCATGATGACAGATTACACCCAGGTGTACTATCGATCCACAAACACATGAAATATCTGTTGTTATTGTTGTCGTTGTTGTGGTTGTCGAGACCTCTGTCACAGACAATGCACATGTCAACCACACTGATTGAATCACGAAAACAACACATATCATTGACATGAACACTCACCCACTGAGCAATTCTCTGCGTGTCAATGACACTTTGACTCAAGAAACGCAGTATATAAGGCAAAGGGATTGTCTGGTTCAGTCGTACAACTTAACGAGAAACCAACTGCTTCATAATGCATGTGAGTTCTTAATAAGTGACATTCCTGTAGACTTTTGTGAAATGATGGTGTTGACGAGAGTGATGCGCTAACACTCGTTCTCTGCATTGTCCGAATGACCTTGTTCAAGTGACTCCAGAAGGTCAATATACACTACAAAAAATTACACAACATATCACTTCTCATCACACCACAACACAACACACGACATCGAAACACAAGACATTTCATCAGGACACACAATTCCATTCCAAACCATACCAAATCAAACCACACCAAAACATTCAATAACATATCACTCTCACTTCACTAAACACTTCCAACATGCCCTCGATATAATCTTTCACACTCTCAATCCTAGGCGTCATTCATTCGTCGTAGCAATGACGCGGTATTACACATCCGCGTGTCTCCATCAACAATGCAAGAGATATCTTTCAATGGGATAACTACAGTCGACTTTCAAATGTTTCCTTCTCGTTTCAGGCGAAATTCCTGATCGTCTTTTCTCTCGTCTTCCTGAACATAGTCTTCCCCGATGCTGCCATCGGTAAGTTGATATATCTATATATGTGTGTGGTTCACCTCAACCAATGCATTGTGTGTATGTGACTCGATTGTGTAGTCTGATTTCATCCGAAATCTCCAGCGTCTTCAATTCACTTCATTCTATTTCTTCGTGGATACAATTAGTTTGAATTAGTGCTCAGGATAAGGACTTATCATGTAGATTCGATAGCTGATTACACCTTTCCAGCGTTTCAGTACGACATCTTCGGCATAATCTGTTATTTGAATAGACTTGAATAGATTCATAAAGCTGTTAGTCGATATCCTAAATCACTCCGATTCGGATCTCTGGTTCATTCTTATTCTTTATCCACTCAAACCACTATGATGTGTATGATGATGTGACTGTATGTTCTCAGACAAATAATCCTTCTCATTTCAACTGCCTTGAGGTTTGTCCGCATTAGCCACGCTGCATTAAATGAGGTAGAATTTGTTCTCGCACACATCCACACATCAATCATACTGAGAATTCAGTTTTGAGAGACGGCGATTATTCGCATATTTCACGATGTCATTTACAATGTCACACCTACATAACCGCTCTACTAGTGAACTGTGTCTTAGAATACATGGTAATTATTTTGGGGATCATTTGAATCTAGCGGGACGTCATTCCTATGTTTCTGAGCAATTGAATTTCGAGCCATTTCACCAAGCTGATATATTCATATTACTAATTGACTGATTGTGCCACAACTTGAGGTGAGGAATTTAGAATGAAAGCAAGAAATGTTGTTACAGTTTATCTGTGCAGTTATGCTGAAATATCGTTAGTGTCAAATGCCTTGCTATGTGGTTTTATTGAGTAGGCCAAGTAGGGCACTGGAACCACGTCTTCTTTATATCAGCCGATCACATCAATCTCAACAGCAGGTTATTTCGATGAGCCAACATCCACTTCAGAAACATAAATGTTGAAGTGACTACCAACAAGCCGATCAACCGACCGACGAACCCCAACCCACACACCACTCGACCACTTCCTCCACACTCATTCAAAGCAAGCATTCACCTCAATTAATTAATTAATTAATTGATTCTGTACACAGTAGTCACTCACACACACCTGATCAAATCTCAAGCTGAAACCACATGTACTTGCGAATACACTTATATTGATTGAATCACTCTCTTTCTCTCACTGCCTATTTCATTTGTTTGTTCAGCTCAGAGTGAGAAGGATAGAGAAGAGTTGGAGAAAATCAAGGCGACCGACGAGTTTAAGAATGCCAAGGCCAAAGTTCTCAAGGCACTATCGTCGAAGATTGATGATTTCGTACTGAAGAATATTCGAAAGGCAGCAGCTGGTGCGGCATAATAATTGTTGGATGGGTCACGTGCCTCACTTCACATCGTGTGCAGCCATGAGAGATTGAGGAACCTCTGATTCACCTCTCCTGCTCTCACCCATCACATCTAGCACCTGTTTCATTCAAATCACCACCTAGTTCTTGATATTAGTTTTATGCAAATACATTTATATTGACAAGGAATGTTTTCTGACTTTCATTGTCACCCTTGTGTACTGTTGGCTTGTTGTTCTGTGCATGCAACTCGTCGAACAGACTATTCCGACTTGAGACGTGTACGACGATTATTTCCACCGTCGAATTGATTTGCACAGTGAGCGAATATTTGTGTATCTCGCATCGCCCAGTAGTCATCTGAAATGCACAGATTGGAGATGTGCAGTCGTCTCGGTCACTGACTGGAAATCAGAGTCACAGTGAAGCTGGAATCAAATCTCAATGATCTGTGTACTGGATTGGAAATGTTGCTCAAGTGTGTGTGTGTGTGCAGCGGTGAATAAAGAAACAATAGATAGTGAGGATATGTATGTAGCTCGAGGAGCACACGGAGACGAGAGGGGAGAGCGTGAGAATACTGTGAGTTGCTTGTTGTCTCGAGTCTTCATTGCTCTTGTATTCCTAAGGCCACAGGGAAACTCCATCTGTGTCCTGATTAGGTGGAGAGTGGAGTGGAATCCACTTGAAATCATCACATACTGTCTCCTCGACATGCAGTGTGGAATTTTGTGATGAGATGTTGAAGCCTGTGTTAATTTGTAGTCTCTGTGTGTCATTGTTCCCACAGAAATGCATTGCTAGTATGAATGCATCAGTGAGTGTGAATCGGTTGAGGTGTTTTGAGTTAGATATGAATACACCTTCACGGCGTGTTAATTGCAAGTTTCTTGAGTAGTTTCGGAGTGGCTTGGAGAGTGAATGATATTTGAGAGCAGGATGTCAGTGAAGAAACACAAATAATGATGATGAATATTTGTTCATTGTGACGAGTGGAATGTGATAATCGATTAGCCACCTATTGGCTTCATCGATGGTCAACGCCAAGCCATACAGTCGTACTAAAATCCAACTACTATTCACCAGTAGTTTTGGGCGAAGTAAGAATGTCTTGAATGATAACGACAACGCTTGTTGCGTCATAACCAGGGAAATAATGAAGGATTTGAATGGCATTTGATGCATTACATTATCTATAAACTGTCTGGATATTCGTGTGTGTTCAATTTCGTCGATTTTTTACATTATATTTATATTAAATTTAACATGGCTAATGAAAGAGTTTAGATCTTGACTAAATATGTACAATTACGTATATGTTTCATGATTTATTATTTCATGTAAACGGAATATGCAATTACTGAGTGCCGTACTTCCATGAGTATTAGGTTGCTTCAGCGATTCCAGTGGACTTCATATAGAGTCTCTTGTTCCCTGAGTCAACATTAACACTTCGATCCACGGTAGGTAACATTCTCAATTTTTACTTAGATTGTAGATCACATGTACTGGCATTTCATCCTTCCATAATTAAATGTGAATTTATTGGATAGTTTTTTTCTTCGGAATAAAAAACACCATATATTTTGGGTGTCTTAATCTTTTTGCAAGTCAATTTGTGGAAATGATGAAATTAAAGATCACTTAAAGAAAGTAAAGTTAAAGCATATTTGATCGTTTGGAGGATAGTACCACACACTTATCCTGGTTTTATGGTTGGATAAAAAATTATTACTGTTGTTAATAATGAAATACTTCCACATACATTAATTCCTTTGACGATTGCCCTTTTTTCAGCATATTTCTTTATGCGCCAATATGTGACATTTTAAAACTTAATAAAACACTAACCTTATGATTAATGTTTCTTTTTTTCTTTTTTGATTATAGCTTGATTCCACACTGTATTATTGGTGCATGTATGGAAATTTCAGCATGTGATATCGGTAGCCCAAATTTTGCAGGCCAACTAATCGATATCAGATGTGCGTCAGCTGGGGATCGAACCCCGGACCATTTGCGAGAGTCCTAACCGAGGATTGGATTCTTCTGCTGATGAAAATGGTATTCTGCCTTCGAAACTTATTGACATTTTGGCGTCTAACTGTTTTTTAATCTATTTACACACGTTTTTTCTACCAAAAACTCCCAAATGATATTAATACTTCCTATCTGATCAGTTTCAAAGACATAAAATCAAGGAATATATTGGTAAACAAGTCCCAACATAAAAGCACAATCCAGGTTTATCCTAATTCTGATTTAGCTGGAAAACTATGCCATTTTCTTCGTTTACACGATTTCTATCTGTGTCTTATTCGCCAATGTTCTTCATAGGTGTAATCACTGAAGTGTACATGGAAATGAATTACGACAACTTTACACACTACTGCTTTTCCAGTAGAAGTAGCTGACAAGCCTTGGGAGGCTCTGAAATCTGAAATCTTAGTAGTGTGCTCTGATGTTAACTCTTCTCCTAAGGGGTATATCAGATGTGGTTGTTCGTTCTTCAGGAGTTTCCGGTCCTTCTTCTCCAAATGATTGCACGTTATCCAGACGAAGCCAAGATCTCATAGTTAAGTGAGTGGTTAGATATTTAGAAATATAATGGGACAAGTATCATTTACTCCTGAGTGAAGCGAAGCCATGAGCATGCAACATAGTTACAATCTTCCAAGCGAATTAGTTTAATAGTTTGCTCTCACATAATATTCATCAGAGTTTGCAAAAGTGATGCATACGATGGATTATCTTCCTTGAAATTGAACACTTTCAAAATTGTCACCCTTGATTTCTCAGAACTTGCTGACATGTAGCAAATGAATGAAAAATCAAATATATTACTTTATACTGCAATGACGTCACCCCAATACGAAGCTATAATTTCTTGGCAGTGATGAATGGTGACGAAATTAGTGGCATTCACAAAAAGCAAAGACCTATCAATGTACAGTAGCTGCCTCAGGTATATTTTTCTTAACTGGTTCTATATTCTTTCACATATAGAATGGCCATCACTCTGATTCCAATAGATGTCTAGGCATTATAACGTGCATGGATAAAGTTATAAGATAATCAAAAACTATTCAAATAAGCGATATATAATTGAATAACATCATTAAGAAATGAACTGACTAATCACATTTTCGTAATGCTAAATAATTTGTTTAAAAAATATATGCAGTTAAAACAATTTAATTAACCAGCAGTGTAACTAAGTTATTGATTCACTGTCAAACAGAGGCAAACAAACAGGAGGAAAGACGCACAATACGTCAATAATAAAATCACATCTATTAAAACATATTCACAGCTATTCAGAAGATTATAATTAAAAAATAGAATGAGTGATGAACAGTGTGCGAAATAAATCTAACACTCCTATAGCGTTTAGGCATTTATCCGATAAGCAGGAGGACAACAAATCAAACAATCATTATTCTGCAGCAGCTGCACCCTCACGAATGTTCTTGATTACGAATTCATCAATTTTTGAGGAAATTGCATCGAGAACTTTGGCTCTGGCCTTCTTAAACTCTTCGCTCGCCTTGACTTTCTCTAACTCTTCTGTCTCCTCCTCACTCAAAGCTGTAAAAATGAAATAAGCCGAGAGAGAAAAAAGAGTGAATAAATATAGGTTTATTCGCAAGTACATGTGGTCTCACCTTGAGATTTGATGATGTGTACGACTACCGTATACAAAATTACGTTAAGTGGATGTTTATTTCAAAATGGTCGATTGTTGGATTGTTTGGTTAGGAGTCAACTCAACGTTTTGTGTTTCTGAAGTGCATATTGGTTTATCAGATTGATTTGTGAGCATAATCTCTCCCAACGCCACATCACACAACTGCACACCACACCGCCCTCTCACACACACACACGATGTTACTACCTTTTGTTAGGCTCACCCTGTCACACTACAGTGAGTAGTGTGTGTTTGCACGTGCTCGCAAACCACTGGCTGATATTTCGAAAACTCCATCATCCGAGGATTCCAAGTATACATCTGGATCGAAGTCGATTAAGTGCAATACCAGCCAGTAGGATTCCAGCTAGCATTTGGAATCAGCATTACTTTCAAAAAACAAACCATGCCGACACCTTTCTTCTCGATTACAGAAGTCGTTCAGTTATGCTTGATGATCAGATCGAAATGCTTATCAGAAGCAATATTACAAACTGATTGTCGTCCAACCGTGTCTCTACTAACTAATGCGACAATCAAACTTCAACACGTTGGTTGTATATTCGATGAGAGTGGACTGCACAATCGAACATCATACACACGGTGAATCGACTAAAGTGAACCACGAACATATCAACTCACCGGTCGCCGCATCTGAGAAGACCAAGTTCAGGAAGACGAGAGAAAAGACGATCAGGAATTTCGCCTAAAATGAGAAAGAAACATTTGAAACTGCATTCCTGAAATCGGATTCAAAATTATTTCTCGCAATACTGATGAGTTGTGAACAGTTGCGTGTCACTGTGACGATGTGACACCGAGCTGATCACATCGAGGAATTCGAGTGTGACTTATCATATCGAAGGTCTAGTGAATGTCTGATGTGGAGTGAGTGTGGTGGTTGTAGTTTGAAGTTCGCCAGCTCATCGAAGCGCGTCATACGCACTGTGTAGAGGAAGAGTATTAACTACGTCACTCCGGTCAAGGTGATGATTATTCCACAGAACTGCATATGCACATCACACATTAGAAACTCACATGCATCATGAAGCAGTTGGTTGTTCGTTAAGTTGTACGACTGAACCGGACAATTCCTTCGCCTTATATACTGCGCTTCATGAGTCAAAGTGTCATTGACTGACAGAGAATTGTTCGGTCGATGAATGCTCATGTCAATGATCTGTGTTGTTTGTGTGATTCAATCAATGTGGTTGACATGTGCATTGTATGTGACAGAAGTCTCGAGGACGACAATTGTGAGGGAGTATATCTGATATATTTGTCGATCGATTGTACACCTGAGTGCAATTTCTCCTCATGATTTTCCACTGATCGCGCTACTGCATTAAAGAAGTAATCTCAAGGCTGCTTGGCAGAGATTCCGACGTATTTTACAGTCTCTTGTAGAGATGTGAAATATGTTTCACTACCTGGAAATTCAGAGTTATCTATGCGTTTTCTGCACATCAAATCCGTATCGAATTTTGTAAACATTTAAGTTGTAAAGGAATGTTTTCATTAGCATTGTAAAAATTTGTGAATATGTGAATTGTAACAATACTACCTCAGGTAATATTTCTGCTGAATGATTCTCCATGCCTTATGATTGTCAACTGCTGATAATTATATGCCTTTTCGTCACTCCACTGAATTCATAGTTGTGCTGTGGAGTGGCTGATTGCTCTTCAGCTGTCTGCGAGAAATGTCATTTTACTGTATTCAATCCTGGCAAACACGACGTAGATTCCAGTCTGTTCACAATGTTCGTGATTCCAAGGTATTTTACGGCTGCACTTGGTTAATTAATTGATTAATTAATTAATTTTGTTGTACAGCTCGTATTTTGTAATTTGGAAACATTTAGACTGTATGCTTAACTGATGGCATTGTTGAGGTATTCTTGCGTCTAATGCACCGCGTTATTGTTCCATAACATTACACACTCTTTATCACGTTAAATGGTGTATTCATATTATTGGAATATACTTTGTGGCTATGCGTGATTCACGGAAGTTTCACAAATTGTTCGGAAGAAGATGGTTAATTAAGCGGATAGTACTGACTTGGTTTCCTGCCTTCTGACCGAAATACTTGAGTTTTGGGGATTGCAATAAACTACCCTAGTGTAACAGTTCACTTGTTTACAAGTTGAACGTAGTTTCGGATATAGAGGGAATGCTGGGGATGGGGTTATCAGCCCTATTCAAAACAATAACTGCCGAATTTTCACTGCACTGAGCACGTTAGTGCATTACAGAAATACTCGGATTTTTGCATAATATCGATTCGAACCGTCATATAAACATAGTTCTGCCCAATTCTGCCTAAAACATTGAAATAACCAGTGAAGGAGTTATCACGAAATGGCGTGAGGCATTTGTTTATGACTCTGATTGGATTGATGGATTGAAATTTTCTGTTTATGCACTGAATACATCACTGAATTACTGCATTTTCAATATCATTCTATGTGTTTACCACCTGAGATACTGAATAGCAATTTGACTGTTGTTTGAGACGGTAAAAGCTCTCTAATGGACGTCCAGGCTTTTCTTTCGTCTTTTAGTGCAGGTGAGTAGGACAGATTAGCCATTGCTCATATTCTACTTGCGTGTAGTTTCAGTCACAACAACAGGATTTTCATAATCTTTAATATTTTTTGCACCCAATTTTCTCTCTCTATTCCGATCATCAACCAAACCTGTCGGGTGAACTCATTTTGACGCCAATTGATTTCAAATTAGGGTGAATTTGTTAAAGGTGTAAGGACATTTGTTAAGCATGCTCACTAGTGTAAAATATTATTGAACTGCTGGTGGATTTTGATTTTCCCAAACTCAACTTGGTTTGCCAATATTCAATCTTTACCTTTTAACTCATTCTGAATGATACACAGAACTATCTGATAGGCCGTAACATAGACACATATTATTTATCCATAAATTTGAGCTCTGCCTGTTTGCCTGTTTTCTACTGCATGCTTAAGAAACAGTGCCTCCAGAATACCTAATACGTCTTGAGTTCATCACAGAGATTCACTTGATATTCTGGCGTCGAAGTGATTTATGAATGGAAATGGTCACTATATACCGTCTGATGGTTGTTTCATAGTAATAAGTTCTTCAAGACATTCCACAAGCAGTCTGATCACGATTCCAAAGCTGGTAGTTTCAGACAATTATCCTCGATATCATATTAGGAATATATTTGCTTTCCGATTGCTTGCCTCACATTACTTTGAATGACTTTACCCTTAAATAACAAGGAGATGGTTTATATTGATCTACGGTTAAATACGCAGAGTTAGATAAACCCTTTGATTAAACGAGGTTTGACGAAAGTGTGATATGAAGGAAATATACGAAGAAAGTTTAATTCATCTGAGTAATTATAAAGAACGCAGATAAAATAACACGGAGATCTAACTGTTGAGGAGATGAATGCTTTACATCGATAACTGTTGATACTGACATAACAAGATTGTCCGCAGAAGGAAACTTCATGAAATAGTAGAGTTTGTGTACTATGATAGGTGAGGTTAGTTCATGAAGCACTCAGTAATACATCATTAATAACTGGATGACAATGTGATCACAATTGATTACTGATCATCCTATCAATGATATATGTGGAATTCATACAGCATAATACTAGAGTTTAGCATAACATATGACATTTTCGACACTAACAAATCAGTAATTCCAGTGAAACAGAGGCAAGTTACGAAATGAATCATTTCTCTGCTATGCACTCAGGAGTTGTCTTCTCAAATACAACTCGGATGACTGTCATTGAAGCAGAAATCACATACATGTATCTTGCTTAAATCAGTGCACTCTGCTTTCACATATACCATTTACACCAATTACACTGATTTTACGGATATATTCATTCGCTGTACGTGAATGAGACATGAGCACATTTGTGCTTTAACAATATGATGTATATCAGTATGGTGGTTCGACAGTCTATTGAGAATCGAGTCAACAAGTTTCGAATCCTCCACTGAAGGCATGATAAGTTAGTACCTATCAACACTAGGATTGAAAACTGGCCACTTTGTTACTGTGTAAACAATGACTTCATCCTGATAAATATGTTTTAAGCTGTGATATATGGCAGAGATTGTAGGGCGCAGTAGTTGCCCACCAGACCGCTGTATGGCGACTACTCCTTCACAGGTAAGAGTTGAACATTCATGCATCATGACGATGACGAATTGACAGTTGATCGCATATTGAATGGCAATACACGATGAGGACTCGAAGGGACTAGGCATTTACTCTTATTAGAAGCAGAGGTTTGGAAGTCTGAAAGGTGTGATGTTTGGGAGAGATTTGACCACCTTATTCTTCTGAGAATGTTACTTGCATGTGGAATAATATGCTGATCAGTCTTCATCAAAAATATTGCCTGAATTAATGCTATGCAGAAATGTCGGAACAACAACAGCAGTGTGAGAAGTTAGCGGGAACTGATTTCGCCGTGCATATTCTGTTCACGGATGGCTTAATAATCAAGTGTGACAGTGTGGAGGAGCTACTACATGCAGTGACACAACTTGCTCTGTTACTTCTCTTCCCCTTCCAGATCGACCATGATGATAAGGTTAATGTAACACTAACATTCATTCAGTTGACACACAATACACCTGTTCACCAGAGTAGAGCATCTCTATTCATTATAATAAAGGCTTTTTGCATAAAAGCTAGTTGTCATATATAAGCTGAGGTTTTGTAAATTCCGGTTTAATAATACTTTGATAAAGATATTAGCATCAAATAAGAAAACGCCATTAGAAACAACACAGTTTTATTTTTCATTCACAGAGAAATACAAACTACTTTTTCATATTGAATATCAAATGTTTTCGAACTGTTAAATGTGAACTTGGTTTGGACACTTATAGAACACCTCTACTTTAAACCACAATGCATTTCAGTCACATCATATCAGCAGTGCAGCACTGTGTCACACAATCTTTAGAAAAAACGAATTTCTTAGCCTTGATGCCCTCAGAACAACTGTATTAAAAATTTGGAAGTGCCGAAATACCCCAGATATGCTGGCATTCATAAAGGTCCATTTACATTAATCCATCTGCAAATTGCGCAACAGCCGAGTATCAATTATTGTTGAAACTCACATCAACTGGCTGTTCGCAAAACAAGGTTAACAAGAAACTCTGAAACACCCTCATATTTTAGCAAGAGAAACAACAAATTATCATGATGATACTTGAGTGCAACAAATACGTATGGTGTCGGCAAACTAATAAGCCAACATACACGAGAGATCACATTTTCCATTTCATGTCATACTTGCTGGCATAATTTCTTTCCACACAATTGTGATGTGCAACACTCGTGGACGACTAACTCACTTTGGACTTTCATACACCTGTTCATCTCTCTGAATCTGAGTGCTGTGGACAAACTCTCATCACCCTACTAGGGTAAAACACTCTCAGTGAGTGGCTTCAAAATGCATAGAAAGTTTTGCACAATATGATTATTGAAATAGAGTGTGCTAGCCCAGCACTGATCTATAACTCATTTGTGGCATTTTGGAGTAGTGATTATACGATTGCAGTGAGTGAAACCAGCTGTTTGTTTCAATTTGAAACGATGTCTACATACACATATACGACGCCAATACACACAAATTGTGTCACAGAAACATGAAACATTTTCTGAATTCGTCTCGCAGTCGGAATAATCGCATTCAACCGATTACTTCTTTGTGATATATCACAGGATAAATACTACTTCCTCGGAAATACTGGTTGACGTTGCACGCTGAATGAACATGTAGGAGAGAAGAGAAAACAAAATGAAACGGAATCGTCGGAAAGAGATCGGATGATGAGGCAATGTGACATGCTTTCATCTTGTCAGGTAAATGAGAGATCAAGTACAACTCCTTGATAACATGTTGACGTACTGTCCAGCAGTCAAGCGATACCAGCGATTTCCGGTGTTTCCCAAACAACATTGACTAACGCTATGTCTCATGACGAAATTCAACTTCTCACGACTGACACGACGTACTCACAAATCTGGGAAAATAGGAAACTGGAACAAGTGGAGATATTGATTTCAGTGAGCCGAAATAACTGGAATATAGAAGGCCTTGCGAACAGCGAGTAACTTTGAGTTGGATGCATTTATCCAATGGAGTGAAAACGTCCAGTCTCTGACTCACTAGCCTCACTCCCCAATGTGTTTCACTTCGCTTCATTCGAGATGTGGATCGTTAACCACTCGCCCATGTTAGTTCTCATCATTTTCAAATATTTCCCGGCAATCAGTGTCGTCATTCCAAACATTTTATACCTGTGGATATTCATGAAATCAAGGTCCCTCACTCATACTCAGGCTTTGTCTATAACATTTCCAGAGAGCACACTGTCTCATAACTTACTAACGATTATAGACATCTCGTACTGTCTACAGACACGGTTTGATGGACACTTCTGTTCTGCAATTTGCGAGTGATAATAAATGCAGATGATACGAAATTATCACGGAAGTGAACGTACTTGAAAATCATCTGAAAGTCGTGGTTGATTCAGAAAATGCAACCGAATATCCGAATTTCCTTAGGGTTATTACTAGGTAGGGAGGCAAACTTCATGACGAAAATCCACGTACTCTACTATTGAGACTGACACAAGCATGATCGAACGTCATCTAACAGGTTTTCGCAAAATTCAAAGGCTGTAAATAATAAAGCTCTCCGTAGTAGATGAAGTGGATTTAGGAATAGCATTCGGCTACTCTGATGGGGTGTATTTCCATAATGGAATGATTCGATTTGATAAAACACACAATGATATCACATAAGGAATGAACATCTGAAACCCTACGTTGGATTCCCCATCACGAAGTGCATTCAGACCTACAAACAGACTTCAGGACAGGCTAGATGGGCTGAAATTCCCTTTCGTCCCAATTAGACAAAATACGATAATCTAGGACCTACAGAGTGACAACTGTGAATTCATCGTCATTCGCCAGTCCACAGCATATCTATTCGTTCAGGTAATTGGCACAGAGTAATTAAGCCAAAAGAAGAATGACTGACCACAAAAAGACCAGGAGTACAGAGTAGAAGTCAGAAATCGCAATGCACGCAGAGTAAGTAACACAGTATTTTGCAACAGAGCCACATTCATGAAAAGTGATATAGTGAGGTTGATCACTGAATCCTAGTTCATCGAATCTTCACTCAATGACGAAGAATGAAGTTCAAAACTGCACAAACATTTATATTCGAAGTTAAATCGGAATCCTGTATATCACTGGTGTTCAAACGAACATCTAGTGATTTGTTTCGTTTCGCCAAGACCATTAGTGAACCTTCCATCCTACAACCAGCCTACAACGTAAATAGTCGCCTATTCGCCAATGAGATACTTCTCAAAATCCACTCCATTATTCACTTGATTTGAATCCTCTCACTTTATCCAGAAATACGCGAGAATCCACAACTGATTGGTCACCATCAAATCAACGTTGATGTTTTATCTCAACAATTTGTATTAGAAAGGCTAAACAAACACTACAAGTAGCCCAAATGAACTCGATTCGAATTCTTTTCATGTAGCCGATTTCCAGCTCAGCTGACAGATAGCAGGAGAAGAGAAACTAATGATCAAATATGCTTAGAGAAATGTACCAAACGACATACTGATCTACTTTTCAATATCAAGTTGTTATTCTCCTGATAGGATTCACACATTTTCGAAAGTTCTGATCACTGCAAACTTACTGATTGAAAGGCAAATGAAGCCGTGAATTGATTACAGTTATTTATTAGATAAAATTCACTGCTCACAGCAAGCGAAATCCATATTCGCTTGAAAGGTGAGAAAATGTCCAGTTATGCTCGATAGGGAAATTGATCAGAGGGTTAACGGGTCAATGTATCACAACAAAGTCAAGCATTGTACTATATAAAGAAAAGAAATTAGCACAATTTAGTCGCAGAGCTTCCCAATCATCGTCGAAATGCATGTAAGTGTACACATAGTTCTTTCTGTGCTTAATTAAATACATGCGCCAATATGTGTATTGAGTCAAAAGAATTTGAAACCAATCAAACCAATGTTTTGTATGGCATGCAGCATGTAGGCCTCCTACTAGAGGTAACGCAAACAGTCTGTACGGGATATAAGTCATGCATCATATTGACGACTTATCACTGTGCTCCCTTTCACTTCATTCAATCAGTGTGTATTCGGCTAATTTGTCTTCGCCTATAGACGATTCCAGTAACACCGTTCTTGACATCACCGATATGTTGTGAATGACATGTAGCGGAGTTTTAAAATTGATGGTTTCAATTCTACTCAAATAATATTTCCCACTTTCCTCGATTTTAGACCACATTTCTGCTCGTGTGTATCTTCATTTCCATGAATCTACTTTGCACCGTCGAACGTAAGTTAGTGTGACCCACTTGACCAACATCTTTTTCGTGCGTTGGTTCAATTCGTCGGTCACATGAACAACCGTGACAAATTTACACATTTTCCATATCTGTTCATCATGTGTGTCCTGTGCACTTCAATTTCATTTGTGCAAACACTGAAAGAATTTTGTGAAGATGCTTTTCAACATACTCACTGTTTCATCCACTTGTTTACTATTTCTTCTCATTGCTTCTCATTCAATATTCACAGCTGTCAGTGAGAAGGAGAAGGCTGAACTGCAAAAAATCAAAGCTTCACCTGAATTCGAGAAGGCCAAAGCCAAAGTTATGGAAGTGTTGTCAGGCAAAATCGATAGCTACGTTCTAGACACTCTGCGTAAGAATAAAGCATCAGCTGGAAAGTGATACAGCATCCGATAGACTTCCCATCATCATTCAGTCTTATCATGTTAAAATAAATGGAACATTTCAGTGAATACAGATTCTAACCCCATTCATTGCCTTACGTTTCTTCTTCTTGGTGATGTGTTAAACTGACGAGACAATCACCACGATGCGTCTCCGAAGAATCTGACGCCGTTCCGTAGTTAGAGAAGTAGATTTTTCAGTGTCAGTCGCTGTTGCTTTGCTCCTGGAAATTGAGCACATATTCAAGCTCTGTTGGGCTTCAACATTTTAGGTGAAATCACAAGACATTAATATTATTGAGAACTCTCAATTCAATTAAATATAAATGCAGATCATCAGAATGCATGTGTTTGTCTGCTTGCAGTGTCGAATTGGAGAGTAACAAGTCTGAATCCTGTTTGAATCCAATGACACCATGTCAACATCAAATCTCACATATGCCTTGAAAACAAACACTGATTTTGTTGATTCAAAAGCCGAGCTGCCAGCTATCACAGGCAACGAAGTCGATATCCGTTAGTTTAAGAAGAAGACAAGTATTCAGAAATAATATCATTTCGTGGTTTCTCTGCGATCGCGATTTTACTCCTAACATGGCTAGCAATGGGAAATAAAATATCCGACAATTAACTAGATATATGAAGATAAATGTGAATATTGAAAATCGATCGAGATTTAATAGGTCAATTAACTCATGGTAAGGAAAGTTTGAGCTCTGTTGTTTTCCCTACACATAGTTTGTGATGCATGTGGTCAATCCACAGTGCCTGAATCACTTTCAACATCCTTGAATTGAAGTTAGGCGAGATACCTGAGAAACCATCATTAATATTGATTTTGTGACCAGACATTAACAAGTGCATTACAGTGAGAGGATGATACTTCACTTCCTTACAGGTTAAGTGCATCTTGATTTTTCATTTGAATTAATAAACATTTTATAACATGTCATATCCGACGAGATTGGAACATTCTATTATTTCCAGCTGTATATATATATATATATATATATATATATATATGTCACCAAAACTGCACGTGGACTTGTAGTTGCAGTGTGAACTAGAGTCGAATATATTTATCGTTTATTCGTATACACGGAAATTGAAGATGCTTGAGACGCAAGGAAATGGGACGAGGCGTAGACTGTGCGCTTTACAAGTGACCGATGGTTTCCAGCTGTTAATTGCATGATTTCATCACTCCTGAATGGTAGTTCAGTAAAGCTAGACTTTTTTTTTTTGATTTACAGCTTGATTTCCACACCGTATTTTCAATACAAGTGTGGAACTTTCAGCATGGATATCGGTTGCCCAAATTCAGGCATACCATAGATATCGGGTGTGCGCCGGCAGGGGTTCGAACCCCGGACCATGTGCATGGTCGGCGAGAGTCCTAACCACTGTGCCACCGACGCACAAGCCGTCCATTCAAGAGACTCATGTTCCTTATTGTACTGTACAGTTGTAGTGTACAATTACGTTTTCAGAATATCCACCAGCCAACAAAATTGAATGCATGCACTGTGGCTCATCCATCAATCCGTAACTCGTTCAAACTTCATGGGACCCTGATAACAGGCGCTTCACTGGGGAGCATTTTGCACAGGATATGAAGGAAACTGCTGAAATTAAGATATTATCCAACACATGCCTGCATGTCAACTATCGACATTGTCCTGTCCTTCCGTCTAATCACAAAAAATTCCAGTAAATCCAATTTGTTGTTCAGATCGAATTCTGAAGTCACTCGAGTATTTGCATGAATACGATTCCATAGAGTAATTGAGCTATACTTTATTGCTCATTATTGTTACTGATGATGAGTGTGTCACCGACAAGATGTTCATAAATCACGGAATTCGCCAGAAAACATTCCAGTTTTTCCTCCAGCTTCCCCTTTGATATCCATGGTAGCGTGGTTCAAGAGGCCTTCCCATTATAGCACCATCAGTTTCTGTGATATCCATGTAACTGATTAGTTGTCGAACACTGCATTTTTTCATTGTCAATCACGCTTGTAGTGGAGCGATTTCAGGGGAACTACGAAAGCATGTCATATAGCAGTATTTGTCTTTGTAATTCTTCATTTCGAAAATTATGCGATCATATTAGTAACTTCTTATCAGTTCATTTTTCCAGTGTTTTGAAAAGTGGTTTAGCTGATCCAGTCGTTTGGAAATTCAGTCCTATGACATGAAACGGCCTTAAGCCTATTACTTTACAGTCCGCTGACACTTTGAACCACTATCATAGTAAGTGTTAATTGATTCAATGTTTAAGGGCATTTATTCATGAGGCACATTTCAATGAATGTATGGAAATATAATTGCTAGTTAGAGCTAGTTTTATGCAGTACTCGTACGAATTAGTATTTACGCACTCATGTAGAACTGCCACTTTGGCTTGACAAAACTGCAGCCATGTCAATTGATAGTGCCATCATATATCATTCTGTTTATATGAGGCGCCTAGTCAAGCTAGAATTGGTATCTACTGCAGTATGTCGAGTGCTAAACATTCATTCTTAATGTGCGTGATTGCGTCTTCTTAGCATAACTGAAGGTATAGGCATCGATGAGGACAAATTTTACAAATGCATCCAAAATGTACATTCATGCTCTATGTTTACCTCAGCCTAACATTAGGTTATCAGGGAAGTAATCACCGCATTATTTCCTTCATAATCCATCCCACCTAGTTCACTTCACAACATTGTTGTCATCATTGTTTGCCACACTATGGATTTACACTAACCATATCTTCTGGCTATTGTTTGGCTACAGTGACATCCATATGTTCATCTCACATAACTGAATATGGTTGACATCCTGAAACCTGTTGATTATCAATACACAAGCACGTCACTCGATTATGTAATATCACTTCATTGTATGATCGATCGTACGATCGCACATTGTACATATATTTAGGTGACAATTAAGGCAAACAGTCTATTATTGCACCCCACATTCGAACCCCAAAGCAGCTCCTGACACAACTGTGTTCTCCCCGAACTCTCTACAATATCCCGACACACCTGCATTTATAATTATAAAGCATGAAGAAAAAGCAATTAAAGACAAAGCTACTCTCACATTATCCATGTTCTGAGCACTTACTATTTAAACGAGTTATTTCTTCACCTGTTTCCCTAACAATACTCAATGCTAACATGAGAATGATTGCAGCAATTTTCTCCCAGGTCTTTGTCACACATATCAGCGATGCATAGGAAAAATATCGATTGTTTGATGTCGTCTACTCCTGTAAACTATAACCGAGCGAGTGCATGCACTTCTGGAACATTTCAACTGGCGTAAATCACAACTAATTTTGCTGCAAGCTTGGCATTGATTCATGAAATTACGCAAAGGTTATCAAAATACTCAATGTTCACCATGTCAAGAAGGACATCGCTCAAGAACTGACAGTGATTTACATTCGTTGTGATCATGATAGCAATCTCCGCATTATCATTATTCTATGAAGGTATCATTTGATACTAAATTACACATTGTCTATCTAATCAGTGCTCAGGACGGGATCAATCCACCCTAACGTGCACATACTGAAACAACTACGAGGCACCTCAGATGTTGAAGGTCAAAGAAATATATCCTAGTAATCTCGTGAAACTAAATATAACACTCAATATAAACTCATACTAGCGAAGAAAATGTGTGATCTCTTTCTCGTGTATGCACAATAAATCCACTCTTGTCATTAGATTATATCAAAAAAGTAAATACAACATTCTAGAGATTTGTGTATTGTTTAACGTTTCTTTCTAGACATCAAATTAACTTCATCCAGTTTGAGATCATTCACATGCATACCTCTATCGGGTTGTTCATGCTGGATAAAATGAATATAGTTTATGACAAAACAGACTCCTCCGTGGACATGGACACGCGAATACCTGATCGAACAGTTCAGTAATGTCGAGTTTAAATCGTTTAGATTGAGCTCTTCATTTTAGACTAACGGAGATATGGATAAAAGTGAAGATGAAAAATATTGTTCAATTTTCAGGATAGGGATCGTACTTGCTCAGCTCCAATCCGTGTCACAATTTAGGCTGTAAGCAAAGTTCTGAAAGGAAGATTTTGGCCTTGAAATCACTGGACAACATTCGTGCTGTTGTTATGCCCAAAGTCATTTTTATCTGAACTACAGAATTTAACATTGCGCTCTGTCGCACATATCGCATAACCTGAGCTATCCGCTGTTTTCAGAAATGCTCATCGAAGAAGTGTCTCCAACAGATTGAGAACACTTCATTTTTGTTGCAACAGACCACTGAGTGTGAAAAACTTATACCATTACCATCTTAAGATTCCTGCCAGATATCACTAAATTATCGAGTATAAAACAGCATGAAACAACAGACAAACGAATAGAAGACGATAGGCATTCATTGGTTGCAAATTATGCATTTACATAAATTTTACCCTCTGATTTATATACCATTGGATTCCTCTCGACGAGACGAACCAATTGGTACCTGTCTCGTCCCTGTAGGACTTACGGTTGCGGGATATGGATTTTTACAGTTTTGCAGGTTTTCCCCATTGTGCCTTTGTATAGTAATATACAGGGTATTTTTAGCCAATGAGAATTAAGCTTTTGTTTATTAGGCGTAGTTAGGCACTTTGTTTTAATTGATGATGCGCGCGAAGGCGCAACTGAAATTGTGGCATGGCGTGGGACGGATGGCTGGTTTTCGGCGGCCAGCCCCTGTCACGGTTGCGGAGCTATGCTTCTTTAATTTCAGGATGTATTCTGCTATTTTAGAGTTTCTTAGGATGTACATGCTCTTTCATTTCATCCACGATGTTATCGACAACGGGGAGCTGAAAATGAAGCCGAGGCTGACCGGCAGCTTAACCGGACTTCTACTGATATGACGGTGGCGACGGTATCAGTAGGAGATAACTTGGGTCGCCACACCGTTCCTAGCGTAGCTCCGTTGATAGTAGCAACGGGCATCAACCAAATTTGTCAAACCTCACAACCTACTGATACATTGGCGACGGTATCAGTGGGGGCTGGACTTAGTAGTCAACAATCCAACCCGATGAACCAAACGAATCCAAGAAATATCATGCCGGATCGGCCGTGGCCCGGATTAACAACGACCGCGCTTTCTGCTGCCGTGTCACAGGGCAGAAGTGATAAGTACGCTACTGAGACACACCAGGCCGTGTGTGACCGGCCTCAAGCAGATGTCCGCTGGGCTCTGCGGTCACGCAACACTAACCTTTCTTCTATTTCAGGTACCCAAAGACTAAACTCAGGCGTGAGGCCAGCAACCCCACCCTGTAAACAAACCTGCTACAGAAACTTCAGCGTGAACAGTCTCCTTGCGTCAAAAGAAAAAGTCTGTGTGGGGACATGGAATGTCCGCACCATGTACGAGACTAGCAAAGCTGCCCAGATCGCAAGCGAAATGAGGAGATACGGACTACAAGTATTGGGGATCTGCGAAAGCAGATGGAACGGATACGGACTCACCAAATAGTCAACAGGTGAGTCAGTGATTTACTCCGGTCACCCAGAAGACAACCACACACACACCGAGGGCGTGGCTATAATGATGTCACCAACGGCAACCAAGGCTCTGATACAATGGGAGGCGATCTCACCCAGGATAATAACCGCCAGATTCAACTCCAAAGGAAGGAAAGTGTCAATTATACAATGCTATGCACCGACAAACAACGCAGACCTCGAAACGAAAGAAGAATTCTACAGACAACTGCAGGCAGCAATAGACAATACTCCAGCCGGTGACATCAAAATACTAATGGGAGACATGAACGCCAAACTGGGACCAGACAACACAGGAAGGGAACTCATCATGGGTAAAGAAGCTCTGGGAGAGATGAATGAAAATGGAGAACTCTTCGCCGACTTCTGCGCCTTCAATGAACTAGTGATTGGTGGCAGCGTATACAAACACAAGGATATTCACAAGGCTACATGGGTGTCACCAGATGGGCGAACCAAAAACCAAATTGACTTCATCTCAATCTCAAGGAAGTGGCGGCGCAGCCTACTGGACACAAAAGCAAGAAGAGGAGCAGATGTTGGCTCAGACCACTACCTCGTACAAGGAACAATCCAACTCAAATTAAAGGCTTTCAGAGAAACAGGAGCTGCAGATAGACCACAAGCCAAGTTCAACACTCAAAAACTAAAGGACCAGGATACAAAGGATATCTTTACTGCAAGTATAAGGACAAAGCCGAGACACAAATCAACACTGGTGAAGAGGTCAGCGTCGAAAAACACTGGAACAACCTGAAAACAGTATGGAGCGAAACCTGCATGGAAGTTCTGGGCAGAAAGAAGAGACAGGACAAACCGTGGCTCACTACGGACACTTGGAGGCTAATAGAGGAGAGAAGGATGGTGAAACAAAAAATTCTGCAGTGCACCGACGAGCAACAGAAACAGGAGTTGAATGTAAGCTACAATACACTGAACAAAGGAGTAAAGAAGAGTGCCAGAGAAGACAAAAGAAAGTATTATGAAGCCATGGCCAATGAAGCAGAACAAGCTGCAGGCAAAGGAGACCTCGCAACACTTCACCAAACAACTAGGTACCTTTCAGGCAAAAATTCGTCACAAATTAAGCCAGTGAAGGATGAAAATGGAAAGTCAATCACCAAAGAAGTGGAGCAAAGGAAACACTGGGCTGAACACTTCAAAAGACTACTAAACCGACCGCCACCTACAACGCGCCCAACAATACCAACAACGGAAGCAGAATTACCAGTGAACATCAACCCCCCGACGAAATCAGAAGTCCTGAAGGCAATCAAGATGCTGAAAGCTGGGAAAGCAGCAGGACCAGATGGAATCCCAGCAGAAGCATTGAAAGTCGACCCAGAGACAACAGCGGACTTGATGACGCCACTAATGGAGAAGGTGTGGAAAGAAGGCAAAGTACCCGAGGATTGGAAGAAAGGATACCTATTCAAACTACCAAAGAAAGGAGACTTAAGTCAATGCAAGAACTGGCGCGGAATTATGCTCCTTTCCATCCCAAGCAAAATACTAAGCCGCATCATCCTGGAAAGGATCAAACAAGCCTTGGATGAAAAACTTCGACCGGAACAAGCTGGATTCAGGAGTAACAAGTCATGCATTGATCAAATCGCCACACTACGGATCATCATTGAACAAAGTTTGGAATGGCAGTCACCTCTCTATCTCAACTTCATCGACTTTGAAAAGGCCTTCGACAGCGTCGATCGAGAGGTGATTTGGCAACTACTTCGCTACTACGGGGTGCCGCCGACAATTATACATCTCATCCAACAGTTGTATGACAACGCTGCATGCCAAGTAATCCACAACGGGAAGCTCACGGAATCCTTCGAAGTGAAGACAGGAGTAAGACAGGGTTGCCTACTATCGCCAATGATTTTCCTGATTGCAGTAGACTGGATAATGCGACAAACAGCGGACAATGAGGAAACAGGCATAAAATGGACTCACACAAAGAACTTGGAGGATCTGGACTTCGCCGATGATATATGCCTGATTTCCCACAAACTGGAAGATATGCAAGTGAAAAGTAACAAGTTGGCAGAAGAAGCATCAAAGATAGGACTCCAGGTGAACATAGAAAAAACAGAGGTGATGAAGATCCCTGGCCAACACCAACAACAACAACAGACAGCAATCAGCATAAATGGAAAAAACCTGAAAGAAACTACCTCCTTTACCTACTTGGGAAGCATTGTTTCAACTACAGGCGGAACTGACGAGGATATCAAAGCAAGGATCGGGAAAGCAAGGCAAGCTTTCATTACTCTGAAGTCTGTGTGGAGGACAACATCATTCAGCGTCAAAAATAAGATCGGGATTTTCAACTCCAATGTGAAGTCAGTACTACTATACGGATCAGAGACTTGGCGTGTCACAAAGAGCATTTCAAACAAACTACAGACCTTCATTAACAGCTGTCTTCGCTCCATACTCCGCTCAAGATCAGATGGCCGGCCAGAAAACAACAGCAACAAGACCCTCTGGGAGTGAACCAACCAGGAACCCATTGTGAAACAAATAGGCAGGAAAAAATGGAGATGGATTGGCCACACTCTGAGGAAACCAGCAAGTGACATCACTAGACAAGCCCTCGAGTGGAACCCGAAAGGGAAGCGGCGAGTTGGTCGTCCAAGGGTGACCTGGAGGAGATCATGTGAAGAGGAGATGAAAGCATGTGGGCAGACCTGGAGCCAGGTGAAAACTCTAGCAGAGAATCGAACGCAATGGAGACGCATGGCTGAAGCCCTATGTTCCTCTAGGAACTAAAGGAAATAAAAATAATAATAGATTTAACAAAATTTACAAGCATTGAGAAAGCTTCATATTATGCATGAATCACATCAGGCGAAGCAAAGTACAAATTTCCTCATCACTCAAACCTACTCGCAATGTGAAATAAGCCGACACGTCCAGCAATCATGACGCTGCACCAGCTGCTGCCTTTCGAATATTCTTCAGTACGAAGCTATCAATCTTCGCCGTCATTGCCTCGAGCACTTTGGCTTTGGCCTTCTTAAACTCGTCGGTCGCCTTGATCTTCTCCAACTCTTCTTTCTCCTTCTCAGTCAAAGCTGAACAAATGAAATAGGCAGTGTGAGAAAAAGAGTGAATGAATATAAGTGTATTCACAAATATATGCGGTGGTATCACCTTGAGACTTGATGATGTGTGTGACCAGCGCATACAGAGTTACATTAATTGGATGTTTATTTTCAACGAGTGGGGACGAATTGTCGACTGGTGGATTTTTTGGTTGGTAGTCACTTCAAGGTTTCGTGTTCCTGAAGTGCATACTGGTTTATCAGATTGATTTGTGAGCATAATCTCTCCCAACGCCACATCACACAACTGCACACCACACCGCCCTCTCACACACACACACGATGATACTACTTTTTGTTAGGCTCACCCTGTAACACTACAGTGAGTAGTGTGTGTTTGCACGTTCTCGCAAAGCACAGGCTGATATTTCGAAAACTCCATCATCCGAGGATTCCAAGTATACATCTGGATCGGAGTCGATTATGTGCAATACCAGCCAGTTGGATTCCAGCTAGCATTTGGAATCAGCGTTACTTTCAATGAACAAACCATGCCGACACCTCTCTTCTCGACTACAGAAGTCTCTCAGCTATGCTTGAGGACCAGATTGAAATGCTCATCAGAAGCAATATTACAAACTGATTGTCGTCCAACCGTGTCTCTACTAACTAATGCGACAATCAAACTTCAACACGTTGGTTGTATATTCGATGAGAGTGGACTGCACAATCGAACATCATACACACGGTGAATTGACTAAGGTGAACCACGCACATATCAACTCACCGGTCGCCGCATCTGAGAAGAACAAGTTCAGGAAGACGAGAGAAATGACAATCAGGAATTTCACCTAAAATGAGAAAGAAACATTTGAAACTGAATTCCAGAAATTGGATAGAAAATTATTTCTTGCAATATTGGTGAGGATGAACAGTTGCGTGTCAATGTGACGATGTGACACTGAGCTGATCACATCGAGGAATTCGAGTGTGAATTATCATATCGAAGGTCTGGTGAATGTCAGATGTGGAGTGAGTGTGGTGGTTGTAGTTTGAAGTTCGTCAGTTCATCGAAGCGCGTCATACGCACAGAACTGCACATGCACATCACACAGTAGAAACTCACATGCATCATGAAGCAGTTGGTTGATTGTTAAGTTGTACGACTGAACCGGACAATCCCTCCGCCTTATATACTGCGCTTCATGAGTCAAAGTGTCATTGACTGACAGAGAATTGTTCGGTCGATGAATGCTCATGTCAATCATCTGTGTTGTTTGTGTGATTCAATCAATGTTGTTGACATGTGCATTGTCTGTGTCAGAAGTCTCGAGGACGACAATTGTGAGAGGAGTATATCTGATGTGTTTGTCGATCGATAGTACACCTGAGTGCTATTTCTCCTCATGATTTTCCACTGAGCTTTGTAGTGCATCACAGAAATAGTCTTATGACTGCTTGACAGTGGTCCCGACGTATTTGACAGTTACTTGTAGAGATGTGAAATATTTGTCACTTCTTGGAAACTTCAATTTCTGTCAGAAATCCTATCACACTTAACCTCTGATTGTACACATTTTTCGAAATGTTAAAATAAACTACTGGTAAATTTGAACGTAACGTACACATGCTACTGGTTTACTTGTCCATTGTTTCCAGTGGTTTTACGCTCGATATTACTGTTTGACTAAGGTTACTCCGAAAATACTCAGTTTTTCAAACATACTATTCTGGCCAAATTTTTATTCTGTGTGTTTATTTCCGTTAGCAGTTAAAGATTTAAAATCTTTTAGATTATAATAATATTTCAGTCAATAACACACAATTGTATTTTTTGTTTGTTTTTGGTACTATTAATGGTCGTTGAATGAAGTTTCGCTGTCCCTACTCTAGTTTATTTTATGATTATTGAACATGTGTTATTTAATTTTTTTTCTGTCATAGGTATTCGTCTTGGTTTTGAATGAGATATTCGCTACCAATGCTTTATTGTTTCTGTGTATATATGGCTGTTTTCTGCTGAAATGTTAGTAAACTATGTTTCCAAGCTTACCTCCACACAAATTAATCGACATTCTTTTTGTAAACGTCTAAGCCGTTTTGGGAATCTGAAACTAAGTTGTGCATTCTTTTGTTTCTTAATGATAATGATGAATTATCCAACATATTGAGCAACCACTATGAACAAGAAAATGAAGTCGACAGTCTTTAAAACTAATTTTCCAGCAGAAATATTTATCCGTTCATTTGACAATATCTACAGTTGTTAGTATTTAATTTCGTAAAATCTGAATGAGTGTATTATCAGGTCCTTCTTTAACCAAATCATAAATCACCAATAGAAAATCTAAATTTTACGCAATAATTTCGAAGTATTTTTCGATCAATAATGATTGGTGAGGTTTAGTTTTAGGAGTAGATATAGTAAATTGACGAGTTGGAATACTCATTACTTTATTATTATTCCGTTGGTTACCGGTTGGAATACAGGGCTTTCACAAGAAATCTGCATTTTTTCCTGTACCCGGAAGTCCTCTTTAGCGAAGTACAGATCTTCTGCTGTGCCCTTATCTATCCAACATAGTCCTTTCTTATCACTCCTCTCGGTCTTCCGTATAATCTAATCCACCACGATTAAGAATATCATCGTTGATAATAAGCAACCTTTCCTTACTCTAGTATTCAACTCAAAGGTTTCATTGAATTTTCTATTGCGGATGACTTGACACGTGACACTGCCCTATAGCTATTGAATTAGGTTGATAGAGGTTTCCAAATTACTTCTTGATCAACACTATTTATTGATGTCCTTTGCAAAGTCTATGAAATTGTAGTGGAGAATCAACTGTCATTTCATGCTGCGTTCGACGATGATGCGTAGAGCTGCAATTCGATCAGCACACAGTTTGCTTCTTCTGAATCCAATTTGTTATTGGCGGTGTTCCCCAGACAGTGCATTTTCAACTCTCTCTAGGATAACGCGTTCAATAATTTTAATTGGCGTAGACAAAAGAATAGGCTTAAGGAGTCGCAGGTGATGGTCGATTCAAGAGTCCTTTGAAGTGACCAGCCCATTCATTGATTTATTTGTTCCTCCTCCTTGGTGACCAGCTTCCCTTGAGCATCTTTCATTGGTTTCTTCATCTGAGTTGATCTCTTCCCAGATGCAGACCTGGTTATCTGATATGATGTCTTGAGGTCTCTATTACCTGCTGCCTGCCTACCTGCCTGCCTGCCTGTTCTGCTTCAGTTGCTAGCCAGTGTGTCGTGCAATTGAATGTTGTCTTTCCTGGCAATCTTCTTTACTTCTTTATTCAGTGAAGTGTATATTTAACCAAGATTACCCCTCTTTTGTCCATATTTGCATTGAGTCGTCTCCATTTTTACCATCCTCCTCTCCTTTCTTCTATTAGCTTCCAGGTAGGTGTTCGCTGAGAGCCATTCCTTCCCGTGTTTGTTCTGTTTTCCTGAAATGGTTGTGCGCATATCCTTAAACATCACTCTCAGATAATTTCAGTGTTATTTCAGATAGGTTTTCTCATTGATGTCAGTTGGTGTCCCCAACTTTGCTTTGATAACTGCAGAGAGGTTGTCTATTGTAGTTTCATCTTTCAATTCCTGGGTATTGAACTTGAATTGTGGTCTACTTCCCTTCAATTGAAGGCTTTCAGCCTGATCTTGAAAGTTTCTTGAACCAGATAATGCTCTGAGCCCAATTCTGCTCCTCATCTCTACTTTGTGTCCGGCAGTCTACGTCTCCACTTTCTTAAGACTGAGATGAAGTCTTTCTGGCTTTTGGTGCGACTTTCACATGAAATCCATGTCGCTTTTTGTATATCCTTGTGCTTGTAAACTCTGCATCCAATCACTAAATCCCGGAATGCACAGAAGTTTGAAAGGAATATTCCATTGTCATTCTTTCCGCTGAGAGCCTCACAACCCATGAAGTATTCTGTTACTGTATTGTCTGTTCGCAGTTTAGCATTCATAAGACCCATTAGGATTTTGATGTCTACATTTAGGACCTTATCTACTGCTGCTTGCAGTTGTCTGCTTATCTTGTTCTGAGTTGTTTGTGGGTACGTGACATTGGATGATTGTAACTTCTTTTCCTTTCGAGTAGAATCTTTACATCGTTACCCTGGAAGGGATTTTTTCCCCACCACACAAGGGTTTTGAATGCTGACAGTGATTCAACTCAACCACTCCCTCAGGGTGCTCGTAGTTATCGTCTGGTCAACCGGGGTAGATTTCTGACTCTCCGGCTGACAATTTGGATAGTACACACTCATTCTACATAATCTAGTAGGTTCCTAGGAGTAACGTGTCATATTTCCCCATCCCTCTGGCAATCTGGGCAGCCTTCCAAGCTTCGAAAGAAGACACATCAGTTCACTGGCTTTCCGAAGGATTTCACCAGACCACATTATTCCATCTTTCTGATTCCGGTGACGAATAAGCTTGTTTTTTATGTTTTTCTTAGGCTTTGAATTTTGTGTAACGATTGGACTGATTTTCCAGGGTAAGGTCCCTGGCCCAACACCACATATTCTAACTTACCACTCACTGAGTATCGGCCAAGAAACTAGCAAACTAGTAAACTAGGCATACTACAGAGAGTTAACCAAATCATTCTGTTTCAAAATGTATACATTTTCTCATAAGGAGGATCGATAAACTTGTAAAAGTGTAGAAGTTTGCGTAATATACAAATTAATGGATTGAGGAGACATCAAAAATAATTATCCTTAACTTTGCCTACTGAGATCATCACTATATTTCAAGACTAATGACAGGAAAAATGTAGTAAATATTTGGATTTCTCTTGACGAGGTAAGCACGTTTGTCACAACTGTGTACTTGTAACGATGATCAGATAGCATTTTCACTCTGAATGAGTCGGTTTCAGAATGCGGCACACTTTAATGATTATAATACCGAAAAAAGGTAGCTGTAAGGATGGTGTGGACTAATGAAAATCTCACAAAAAAATTATTAACGAGTTACAGTGGAACTCTGCAATCATTAACTAGCACAAAGAATGGCCGTACGTTTCGAAGAAGACATTGACAAACGTTGAAGACTTTCGAGGGAAAAAATATTCTAACAAACTGAATCCGAATAAGGAATAATTAGAAACACTACGTGTAAAAACAAAATTTCACTAAAAAATGACGTAATTATGTAATTATTAGGACAAAAAATAAAAAAATTTCCAATGCACTGACAAGCTCAGCTGAAAATCGTGAGGAGAAATAGCACTCAGGTGTACTATCGATCGACAAACACATCAGATATACTCCTCTCACATTTGTCGTCCTCGAGACTTCTGTCACATACAATGCACATGTCAACCACATTGATTGAATCACACAAACAACACAGATCATTGACATGAGCATTCATCGACCGAACAATTCTCTGTCAGTTAATGACACTTTGACTCATGAAGAGCAGTATATAAGGCGAAGGAATTGTCCGGTTCTGTCGTACAACTTAACAATCAACCAACTGCTTCATGATGCATGTGAGTTTCTACTGTGTGATGTGCATATGCAGTTCTGTGGAATAATCATCACCTTGACCGGAGTGACGTAGTTAATTTTCTTCCTCTACAGAGTGCGTATGACGCGCTTCGATGAGCTGGCGAACTTCAAACTACAACCACCACTCTCACTCCACATCAGACATTCACCACACCTTCGATATGATAATTCACACTCGAATTCCTCGATGTGATCAGCTCGGCGTCACATCGTCACATTGACACGCAACTGTTCATCCTCGCCAATATTGCAAGAAATAATTTTGAATCCGATTTCTGGAATGCAGTTTCAAATGTTTCTTTCTCATTTTAGGTGAAATTCCTGATCGTCATTTCTCTCATCTTCCTGAACATGGTCTTCTCAGATGCGGCGACTGGTGAGTTGATATGTGCGTGGTTCACCTTAGTCAACTCACCGTGTGTATGATGTTCGATTGTGCAGTCCACTCTCATCGAATATGCAACCTGCATTTTGAAGTTTGTTTGTCACATTAGTTATTAGAGACACGGTTAGACGACAATCAGTTTGTAATATTGCTTCTGATAAGCATTTCAATCTGGTCCTCAAGCACAGCTGAAAGACTTCTGTAATGGAGAAGAAAGGTGTTGGCATGGTTTGGTATTTGAAAGTAACGCAGATTCCAAATGCTAGCTGGAATCCTACTGGCTGGTATTTCACTTGATCGATTTCGATCCAGATGTATACTTGGAATCCTCGGATGATGGAGTTTTCGAAATATCAGCCAGTGGTTTGTGAATACGTGCAAACACACACTACTCACTGTTGTGTGACAGGGTGAGCCTAACAAAAGGCAGTAACATCGTGTGTGAGTGAGAGGGCGGTGTGATGTGGCGTTGGGAGAGATTATGCTCACAAATCACTCTGATTAACCAGTATGCACTTCAGGAACACAAAACCTTGAAGTGACTACCAACCAAACAATCCACCAATCGACAATTCGTCCTCACTCGTTGAAAATAAACATCCACTTAATGTAACTCTGTATACGCTTGTCACACACATCATCAAGTCTCAAGGTGATACCACCGCATATATTTGTCAATACACTTATATTCATTCACTCTTTCTCTCCCACTGCCTATTTCATTTGTTCAGCTTTGACTGAGAAGGAGAAAGAAGAGTTGGAGAAGATCAAGGCGACCGACGAGTTTAAGAAGGCCAAAGCCAAAGTGCTCGAGGCAATGACGGCGAAGATTGATAGCTTCGTACTGAAGAATATTCGAAAGGCAGCAGCTGGTGCAGCGTCATGATTGCTGGACGTGTCGGCTTATTTCACATTGCGAGTAGGTTTGAGTGATGAGGAAATTTGTACTTTGCTTCGCCTGATGTGATTCATGCATAATATGAAGCTTTCTCAATGCTTGTAAATTTTGTAAAATCTATGTAAATGCATAATTTGCAACCAGTGAATGCCTATCGTCTTCTATTCGTTTATCTGTTGTTTTATGCTGTTTTATACTCGATAATTTAGTGATATCTGGCAGGAATCTTAAGATGTTAATGGTATAAGTTTTTCACACCCAGTTGTCTGTTGCAACAAAAATGAGGTGTTCTCAATCTAGCAAAGACACTTCTTCGATGAGGATTTCTGGAAACAGCGGATAGCTCAGGTTATGCGATATGTGCGACAGATCGCAATGTTAAATTCTGTAGTTCAGATAAAAATGACTTTGTGCATAACACCAGCACGAATGTTGTCCAGTGATTTCAAGGCCAAAATCTTCTTTTCAGAACTTTGCTTACAGCCTAAATTGTGACACGGATTGGAGCTGAGCAAGTACGATCTCTATCCTGAAAATTGAACAATATTTTTCATCTTCAATTTTATCCATATCTCCGTTAGTCTAAAACGAAGAGCTCAATCTAAACGATTTAAACTCGACATTACTGAACCGTTCGATCAGGTATTCGCGTGTCCACGGAGGAGTCTGTTTTGTCATAAACTATATTCATTTCATCCAGCATGAACAGACCGATCGAGATACGCATGTCAATGATCTCAAACTGGATGAAGTTGATTTGATGTCTAGAAAGAAACGTTAAACAACAAACAAATCTCTAGAATGTTGTATTTACTTTTTTGATATAATCTAATGACAAGAGCGGATTTATGATCCATACACGAGAAAGAGATCGCACACTTTCTTCGCTAGTATGAGTTTATATTGAGTGTTATATTTAGTTTCACGAGATTACTAGGATATCTTTCTTTGACCTACAACATCTGAGGTGCCTCGTAGTTGTTTCAGTATGTGCACTTTAGGGTGGATTGATCTCGTCCTGAGCACTAATTAGATAGATGCTTTCCCAGACACATTCCAACAAATTGTCAAAATACGTAAAAGTGTAATTTAGTAACAAATCATAGCTTCATAGAATAATGATAATACGAAGTTTGCTATCATGATCACTATGAATGTAAATCAATGTCAGTCTTTGAGAGATGTCCTTCTTGACATGGTGAACATTGAGTATTTTGATAACCTTTGCGTAATTTCATGAATCAATGTCCACCTTGCAGCAAAATAATTGTGATTTATGCCAGTTGAAATCTTCCAGAAGTGCATGCACTCGCTCGGTTATATTTTACAGGAGTAGACAACATTAAACAATCGATATTTGTCGTATGCACCGCTGATATGTGTGACAGAGACCTGGGAGAAAATTGGAAATATTATTCTCATGTAAGCATTGAGTATTGTTAGGGAAACAGGTGAAGAAATAACTCGTTTAAATAATAAGTGCTCAGAACATGGATAATGTGAGAGTAGCTTTGTCTTCTATTGCTTTTTCTTCATGCTTTATAATTATAAACGCAGGTGTGTCGGGATATTGTAGAGAGTTCGGAGAAAACACAGTTGTGCCAGGAACTGCATTGGGGTTCGAATGTGGGGTGCAATAATAGACTGTTTGCCTTGATTGTCACTTATATGCATGCACAATGTGCGATCATACGATCGATCATACAATGAAGTGAGATTACATAATCGAATGACGTGCTTGTGTATTGATAATCAACAAGTTCCAGGGTGTGAGTCATATTCAGTGATGTTAGATGAATACATAGATGCCAATATAGCCAGAAGATATGGTTAGTGTAAATCCATAGTGTGACAAACAATGTTGTGAAGTGAACTAGGTGGGATGGATTATGAAGGATATAATGTGGTGATTACTCCCCTGATAACCCTATGGTAGCCTCAGCTAAACATAAAGCATAAATGTTTACCTTGGATGCAATCGTAAAATTTGTCCTCATCGATCCCTATACCTTCAGCTAAGAAGACGCAATCACACACATTAAGAATGATTGTTCAGCACTCGACATATTGCAGTAGATACCACTTCTAGCTTGACTAGGCGCCCAATATCCTCAGAATGATATATGATGGCACTATCAATTGACATGGTTGCAGTTTGGCCACGTTTAAAGTGGCAGTTCTATATGAGTGCGTAAATACTAATTCGTACGAGTACTGCATAAAACTAGCTCTAAGTAGCAATTATATTTCCATACACACATTGAAATGTGCCTCATGAATAAATGCCCTTAAAAATTGAATTAATTTACACATAGTATGATAGCGGTTCACAGTGTCAGTGGACTGTATAGTGATACGCTTAAGGCCGTTTCATGTCGTAGGACTAAATTTCCAAACGACAGGATTAGCTTAAACGCCTTCAAAAACACTGGAAAAATGAACTGATAAGGAGGTACTACTACACTGAAAAATCTACTTATTTAATTGCGGTGCGGCCTCAGATTCTTCGGAGAGGCATGGCGGTAATTGTCACGTCAGTCTAACACAACATCAATGAGAACAAACGTAAGGCAATGGAGTTATAATCTGTATTCACTGAAATGTTCCATTTATTTTAACATGATAAGACTGAATGATGATGGCAAGTCTATCGGATGCTGTATCACTTTCCAGCTGATGCTTTATTCTTACGCAGAGTGTCTAGAACGTAGCTATCGATTTTGCCCGACAACACTTCCATAACTTTGGCTTTGGCCTTCTCGAATTCAGGTGAAGCTTTGATTTTCTGCAGTTCAGCCTTCTCCTTCTCACTGGCAGCTGTGAATATTCAAGGAATGAGAAGGAATGAGAAGAAATAGTAAACAAGTGGATGAAACAGTGAGTATCTTGAAAAACATCTCCACAAAATTGTTCTAGTGTTTTCACGCATGAAATTAAAGTGCACAAGACACACGTGATGAACAGATATGGAATACGTGTAAATTTGTCACGGTTGTTCAGGTGACCAACGAAGTGAACCAACACACTAAAAAGAAGTGCTTGAATAATCACTCTGTGCAGAGTCATTGTGTGTGTGTGTGAGGGGGGGGGCTCAGACTATTTCAAGTGGGTCACACTAACTTACGTTCGACGGTGCAAAGTAGATTCATGGAAATGAAGATACACACGAGCAGAAATGTGGTCTAAAATCGAGGAAAGTGGGAAATATTATTTGAGTAGAATTGAAACCATCAAATTTAAAACTCCGCTACATGTCATTCACAACTTATGGGTGATGTCAAAAAGAGTGGTACTGGAACCATCTGTAGGTGAAGACCAATTAGCCGATTACACACTGATTGAATGAAGTGAAAGAAGGGAGGACAGTGATAAGTCGTCAATCTGATGCATGACTTATATCCTGTGAAGACTGTTCGCGTTACATTCAGTAGGAGGCCTACATGCTGCATGACATACGAAACATTGGTTTGATTGGTTTGAAATTCTTTTGACTCAATACACATATTGGCGCATGTATTTAATTAAGCACAGAAAGAACTATGTGTACACTTACATGCATTTCGACGATGATTGGGAGGCTCTGCGACTAAATTGTGCCAATTTCTTTGATTTATATAGTACAAGGCTTGACTTTGTTGTGATACATTGACCCATTAACCCTCTGATCAATTTCCCTATCGAGCATAACTGGACATTTTCTCACCTTTCAAGCGAATATGGATTTCGCTAGCTGCGAGCAGTGCATTTTATCTAGGAAATATCTGTAATCAATTCACGCGTTTATCTGTCTTTCAATCAGTGAGTTTGCAGTGATCAGAACTTTCGAAAAAGTGTGAATCCTATCAGGAGAATAACAACTTAATATTGAAGAGTAGATCAGTATGTTGTTTGGTACATTTCTCTAAGCATATTCGATCATTAGGTTTTCTTCTCATGCTATCTGTCACCTGAGCTGGAAATCGTCTTCATGTGGAGAATTCGAATCCAGTTCAATTGGCCTACTTGTACTGCTTGTGTATCTCTTCTAATACAAATTGCTGAGATAAGACATCAACGTTGATATAATTGTGACCAATAAGTTGTGGATTGTCACATATTTCTGCATGAAGTGAGAGGATTCAAATCAAGTGAATAATGGAGTGGATTTTGAGAGGTATCTCATTGGGGAATAGGCGACTATTTACGGCGTAGGATGGTATGTTTGCAAAATTCACGACTGGTCTTCGCGAAACGAAACAAATCACTAGATGTTCGTTTGAACACCAGTGATATACAGGATTCCGATTTAGCTTCAAATCGAAATGTTCGTGCAGTTTCCAACTTCATTCTTCGTCATTGGGTGAAGATTCGATGAACTAGGATTCAGCGATCAACCTCACTTTATCACTTTTCATGACTGTGGCTCTGTTGGAAAATACTGTGTTACTTACTCTGCGTGGCTATTTAGTTTATAATGAACAGAATAACTGAGTGTCTCATCGGATTTGGTGAGTTGTGAGTACATCCTAAAGAGGTAATTAATCAATATTTCCCTTCAAACATGTTAACGATGAACAGGTCATCAACACACCTACCTGAGTTAACCAGACATGAAGTTAGGTAATTATTGCCATCAAGTTATTGGTTGATGTTGTTGCGCATTTCGGCTTTTCCTCTCACCACAGTAGATGTTTAGATGGCAGTGGATTGCATGTAACACATCAAGAATACATCTGATAAAACAAATGGAGGATATTTATGTGTGGATATCAGCTGTTTTAGTCGCTTTTCTGCTCTCTCCAGATGTCATTTGAAAAGACGAAGAGTGTTTTGAACATGAGATGTATAATTGTCGATGGTACCCCATAGTAGAGAAATAGTTGCCAAATCACCTCTCGATCGACACTGTCAAAGGCCTTTTCAAAGTCGATGAAGTTGAGATAAAGAGGTGACTGCTATTCCAAGCTTTGTTCAATGATGATCCGTAATGTGGCGATCTGATCAATGCATGACTTGTTTCTCCTGAATCCAGCCTGTTCCGGTCGAAGTTTTTCATCCAGGGCATGTTTGATTCTCTCCAGGATGATACGGCTTAATATTTTGCTTGGGATGGACAGGAGCATAATTCCGCGCCAGTCCTTGCATTAACTTAAGTCTCCTTTCTTTGGTAGTTTGAATAAGTATCCATTCTTCCAATCTTCAGGTACTTTGCCTTCTTTCCACACTTTCTCCAGTAGTGGCGTCATCAAGTCCGCTGTCGTCTCTGGGTCCGTTTCCAATGCTTCTGCTGGGATTCCATCTGGTCATGCTGCTTTTCCAGCTTTTAGCATCTTGATTGCCTTCAGGACTTCTGATTTCATCGGGGAGTTGGTGTTCACTGGTAGTTCTGTCTCCGTCGTTGGTATTGTTGGGCGCGTTGTGGGTGGTGGTCGATTTAGGAGTCTTTGAAGTGTTCAACTCAGTGTTTCCTTTGCTCCACTTCTTTGGTGAGTGACTTTCCATTGTCATCCTTCACCGGCTTGATTTGTGTCAAACTTTTCCCCGATAGGTACCTAGTTGTTTGGCAGAGTGTTGCGAGGTCTCCTTTACGTTCAGCTTGTTCTGCTTCATTGGCCATGGCTTCATAATACTTTCTTTTGTCTTCCCTGGCACTCTTCTTTACTCTTTTGTTCAGTGTCTTGTAGCTTGCATTCAAATCCGGTTTTTGTCGTTCGTCGGTGCACTGGAGAATCTTTTGTTTCACCATCCTTCTCTCTTCTATGAGTCTCCAAGTGTCCGTAGTGAGCCACTATTTGTCCTGTCTCTTCTTTCTTCCTAGAACTTCCATGCAGATTTGACTCCACACTGTTTTAAAGTTGTTCCGGTGGTCTTCGACGCTGACCTCTTCGCCAGTGTTGATTTGTGTCTTGGCGTTGTCCTTTATGTTTGCAGTGAAGATGTCCTTTGTGTTCTGGTTCTTCAGCTTTGAGTGTCTAACTTGGCTTGTGGTCTATCTGCAGCTCCCGTTTCTCTGAAAGCTTTTAATTTGATTTGGATTGTCCCTTGTACGAGGTAGTGGTCTGAGCCAATGTCTGCTCCTCTTCTTACTTTCGTGTCCAGTAGGCTGCGCCTCCACTTCCTTGAGATTGAGATGAAGTCAATCTGGTTTTTGATTCGCCCATCTGGTTACACCCATGTAGCCTTGTGGATATCCTTGTGTTTGTATACGCTGCCACCAATCATTAATTCATTGAACGCGCAGACGTCGGTGAAGAGTTCTCAATTTTCATTCATTTATCCGAGAGCTTCTCTACCCATGATGGGTTCTCTACCTGTGTTGTCTGGTCCCAGTTTGGCGTTCATGTCTCCCATTAGTATTTTAATGTCACCGACTAGAGTATTGTCCATTGTTGCCTGTAGTTGTCTGTAGAATTCTTCTTTCGTTTCGAGGTCTGCGTTGTTTGTCGGTGCATAGCATTGTATAACTGACACTTTCCTTCCTTTGGAGTTGAATCTGGCGGTCATTATCCTGGGCGAGATCGCCTCCCATTGCATCAGGGCCTTCGTTGCCGTTAAAGGTATCATGATAGCCACGCCCTCGGTGTGCGAGTGGTTATCCTCTGGGTGACCGGAGTTGATCACTGACTCACCCGTTGACAATTTGGTGAGTCCATTCCTGTTCCATCTGCTTTTACATATCCCCAGTACTTGAATTCCGTATCTTTTCATTTCGTTTGCGATCTGGGCAGCTTTGCCAATCTCGTACATGGTGCGGACATTCCATGTCCCCACACAGACTTTTTCTTTTGGCGCAAGGAGATTCGTCGTCCTGAAGCTTCTGTAGCAGCTTTGTTCACAGGGTGGGGTTACTAGCCTCACGCCTGCGAAGGGGAGAGAGAAAAGTTTAGTGTTGTGTGACCGCAGAGCCCAGGGGACAACTTCTTGAGGCCGGTCACCCGCGGCCTGTTTTTGTTTGTTCTTTGTTGTTTGGTGTGTCTCAGTAGCACATTTATCACTTCTGCCCTGTGACACAGCAGTGGGAAGCGCGGTCGTTGTTATTCCGGGCCACGACCTATCGGGCATGATATTTTGTGAGTTTGTTTGAGTCATCGTATTGGATTGAGTAGCTGCTTTTTGTCTAACCGCTATCCAAACAACCTTTCTGGCATGATAGGAACTATAGGAACATAAGTTCCATCCAGTGTAGCTCGTTGGGTCATTGCGATATGCAAGCCCGACCACCACGTCAAGGTAGCGGCTATCGATTGGGGAATGAATGTTAGCGTTATATTGACTTTATCATGATGGTCGATCTGAAAGGGGAAGAGAAGTAACAGAGCAAGTCGTGTCACTACAGGTATTAGCTCCTCCACACTGTCACCCTTGCTTATTTAGCCATCCCGCTAACTTCTCACACTACTGTTGTTGTTCCAACATATTTGCAAAGCATTAATTCAGGCAATATTTTTGATGAAGACTGATCAGAATATTATTCCACATGCAAGTAACATTCTCAGAAGAATAAGGTGGTCAAATCTCTTCCAAACATCACACCTTTCAGTCTTCCGAACCTCTGCTTCTAATAAGAGTAAATGCTTAGTCCATTGGTGTCCTCGTCGTCTACTGCCATTCAATATGCGATCAATTGTCAATTCGTCATCGTCATGATGCATGAATGTTCAACGTTTACCTGTGAAGGAGTAGTCGCCATACAGCGAGCTGTTAGGCAAATACTGAGCCCTACAATCTCTGTCATATATCACAGCTAGAAACATATTTATCAGCATGAAGTCATTGTTTACACAGTAAAAAAGTGGCTAGTTTTCAATTCTAGTGTTGATTGGAATTAACTAATCACGCCTTCAATTGAGGATTCGAAACTTTTTGACTGGATTCTCAATAAACACTCAAAACACCATACTTATATACACCATATTGTCAAAGAACAAATGTGCTCATGTCTCATTCACATACGACGAATGAATATATCCGTAAAATCAGTGTAATTGGTGTAAATGGTATGTGTGAAAGCAGAGTGCACTGATTTAAGCAAGATACATGTATGTGATTTCTGCTTCAATGACAGTCATCCGAGTTGTATTTGAGAAGACAACTGCTGAGTGCATAGCAGAGAAATGATTCATTTCGTAACTTGCCTCTGTTTCACTGGAATTACTGATTTATTAGTGTCGAAAATGTCATACGTTAAGCTAAACTCTGGTATTATGCTTTATGAATTCCACATATATCATTGCTAAGGTGATCAGAAATCAATCGTGATCACATTGTCACCCAGTTATTATTGATATATTACTGAGTGCTTCATGAACTAACCTCACCTACCGTAGTACACAAAATCTACTATTTCATGAAGTTTCCTTCTGCGGACAATCTTGTTATGTCAGTATCAACAGTTATCGATGTAAAGCATTCATCTCCTCAACAGTTAGATCTCCGTGTTATTTTATCTGCGTTATTTATAATTACTCAGATGAATTAAACTTCCTTTGTATATTTCCTTCATATCACACTTTCGTCAAACCTCGTTTAATCAAAGGGTTTATCTAACTCTGCGTATTTAACCGTAGATCAATATAAACCATCTCCTTGTTATTTAAGGATAAAGTCGTTCAAAATAATGTGGGGCAAGCAATCGGAAGCAAATATATTCCTAATATGATATCGAGGATTATTGTCTAAAACTGCCAAATTTGGAATCGTGTTCAGACTGGTTGTGGAATGTCTTGAAGAACTTGTTACTATGAAACAACCAAAAGACGGTATAAAATGACCATTTCCTTTCTTAAATTACTTCGACGCCAGAATATCAAGTGAATCTCTGTGATGAAGTCAAACATAGTAGGTAGGTCTGGATGCACTGATTGTTAGCAATGCAGTAGAAAACAGGCAAACAGGCAGAGACCAAATTTGTGGATAAATAATATGTGTCTATGTTACGGCCTATCAGATAGTTGTGTGTATCATTCAGAATGAGATAAAAGGTAAAGATTGAATATTGGCAAACCAAGTTGACTTTGGGAAAATCAAAATCCACCAGCAGTTCAATAATATTTTACACTAGTGAGCATGCTTAACAAATGTGCTCACACCTTTAACAAATTCACCCAAATTTGAAATCAATTGGCGTCAAAATGAGTTCTCCCGACAGGTTTTGTCGATGATCGGAATAAAGAGAGAAAATTGAGTGCACACAATATTAAAGATTATGAAAATCCTGTTGTTGTGACTGAAACTACACGCAAGTAGAATATGAGCAATGGCTGATCTGCCCTACTCGCCAGCAACCAAATACGAAAGAAAAGCCTGGACTTCGATCAGAGAGCTTTTACCGTCTCGAACAACAGTCAAAATGCTATTCAGTATCTCAGCTTGTAAACACATAGAATGATATTGAAAATGCAGTAATTCAGTGATCTATTCAGTGCATAAACAGAAAATTGCCATCCATCAATCAAACCAGAGTCATAAACAAATGCCTCACGCCAATTCGCGATAACTCCTTCACTGGTTACTTCAATGTTTTAGGCAAAATTGGGCAAAACTATGTTTATATGAAGCTTGGAATCAATATTATGCAAACAGCCAAGTATTTCTGAAATGCACTAACGTGCTCAGTGCAGTGAAGTTTCTGCAGTAATTGTTTGAATTTCGTGGATAGCGCTGATAGCCCTATCATCCGCATTCACTTTATTTCCGAGCTTACGTTCGGCTAGTAAACTAGAGAACAGTTAGTGTAACGGTCGTTTATTGAAAGGCAGGAAACCAAGTCAGTACTATCCGCACAATTAACCACCTTCTTCCGTACAATTTGTGAAACTTCCGTGAATCACGCATAGCCACAAAGTATATTCCAACAATATGAATACACGATTTAACGTGATAAAGAGTGTGTAATGTTATGGAACAATAACGCGGTGCATTACAACGCAAGAATACCTCAACAATGCCATCAGTTAAGCATACAGTCCAAATGTTCCCAAAATACAAAATCTGATCTGTACAACAAAATTAATTAATTAATCAATTAATTAACCAAGTGCAGCTGTAGAATACCTTGGAATCACGAACATAGTTAGCAGAATGGAATCTATGTCGTGTTAGCAAGGATCAAAAAGGGCAAAATAACGTTTCCCGCAGACAGCTGAAGAGCAATCATCCACTCCACAGCACAACTATGAATTCACTGGAGTGACAAAAAGCCATATTATTATCAGCAGTTGACCATCATAAGGCATGGCGAATCATTGATAAGAAATATTCCTTGAGGCAGCATTGTTACAGTTCGCATATTCACAAATTTGACAATGCTAATGTAAACATGCACTTACAACTTAAATATTTACAAAATTCGATACGGACTTGATGTGCAGAAAACGCGCAGATAACGCCAAATTTCTAGGTAGTGAAACATATTTCACATCTCCACAAGAAACTGTCAAATTCGTCGAAACAACTCTCGAGCAGTCATAAAAATATGTATGTAATGCACTCCCACGCTCAGTGGAAAATCATGAGGAGAAATAGCACTCAGGTGTACTATCGATCGACAAACACATCAGATATACTCCTCTCACAATTGTCGTCCTCGAGACTTCTGTCACATACAATGCACATGTCAACCACATTGATTGAATCACACAAACAACACAGATCATTGACATGAGCATTCATCGACCGAACAATTCTCTGTCAGTTAATGACACTTTGACTCATGAAGCGCAGTATATAAGGCGAAGGAATTGTCCGGTTCTGTCGTACAACTTAACAAGTAACCAACTGCTTCATGATGCATGTGAGTTTCTACTGTGTGATGTGCATATGCAGTTCTGTGGAATAATCATCACCTTGACCGGAGTGACGTAGTTAATACTCTTCCTCTACAGAGTGCGTATGACGCGCTTCGATGAACTGGCGAACTTCAAACTACAACCACCACACTCACTCCACATCAGACATTCACCAGAACTTCGATATGATAATTCACACTCGAATTCCTCGATGTGATCAGCTCGGTGTCACATCGTCACAGTGACACGCAACTGTTCACAACTCATCAATATTGCAAGAAATAATTTTGAATCCGATTTGTGGAATGCGGTTTCAAATGTTTCTTTCTCATTTTAGGTGAAATTCCTGATCGTCATTTCTCTCGTCCTCCTGAACTTGGTCTTCTCAGATGCGGCGACTGGTGAGTTGATATGTGCGTGGTTCACCTTATTCCATTCACCGTGTGTATGATGCTCTATTGTGCAGTCCACTCTCATCGAATATACAACCAACGTGTTGAAGTTTGATTGTCGCATTAGTTAGTAGAGACACGGTGAGACAAAGTGTGAGGCTAACAAAATGTAGTAAAATTGTGTGTCTGTGTGATAAGGTGGTGTAGTGTGGAGTAGTGTGATGTGGCGTTGGGAGAGATTATGCTCACAAATCACTCTGATAAACCAGTATGCACTTCAGGAACACAAAACCTTGAAGTGACTACCAACCAAACAATCCACCAATCGACAATTCGTCCCCACTCGTTGAAAATAAACATCCACTTAATGTAACTCTGTATACGCTAGTCACACACATCATCAAGTCTCAAGGTGATACCACCGCATATATTTGTGAATACACTTATATTCATTCACTCTTTCTCTCCCACTGCCTATTTCATTTGTTCAGCTTTGACTGAGAAGGAGAAAGAAGAGTTGGAGAAGATCAAGGCGACCGACGAGTTTAAGAAGGCCAAAGCCAAAGTGCTCGAGGCAATGACGGCGAAGATTGATAGCTTCGTACTGAAGAATATTCGAAAGGCAGCAGCTGGTGCAGCGTCATGATTGCTGGACGTGTCGGCTTATTTCACATTGCGAGTAGGTTTGAGTGATGAGGAAATTTGTACTTTGCTTCGCCTGATGTGATTCATGCATAATATGAAGCTTTCTCAATGCTTGTAAATTTTGTAAAATCTATGTAAATGCATAATTTGCAACCAGTGAATGCCTATCGTCTTCTATTCGTTTATCTGTTGTTTTATGCTGTTTTATACTCGATAATTTAGTGATATCTGGCAGGAAACTTAAGATGTTAATGGTATAAGGTTTTCAAACCCATTTGTTTGTTGCAAGAAAAATGTTGTCTCATATTTGTAGATGGAACATTGATCAACCAGATGACTATTATTTACATTGATCGCGAAACGTTAGCAATACCGTGGTAATAAAATCCCACTGCTACTCACCTCTAACGTTTACACAAATGAGGATGTCTTGCATGATAATGATAACATTTATTGCGCAGTAATGATCGTGATAGTGAAGAGGCTAAATCGCTGGCTAGTGCAGGAAGATAAGATAAGCGTAAACTCTCTCATGCATTGATCTTATTGCAAGACAGATAAGGCGAAAACTAGAATGGATTGTCATTGCTTCACATATCTTTAACTTCATATTACTTGTTACTAGAAAGTAGTATTCACTATGTGTGAAGCAATCAGGTCACTGTAAATCGGACATACGAGAGTAGAATTTGGGCACTGTGATACAATGCAACTCCGTACCATCTGTAGTGTAGTGAAATGGAAATTCATTCATGGAGCACAGATGATTCGGGAAGCTGCACAGTATCGTTTCATAAGAACAGTCAAGCAGGACGTGCACTGAGAAGTATTGAGATATTTGAAGCATGCATTTCAGGCATTGGAATGACTGATTCGCAATTGTTTAGGGCGAATCGAATATGCTGCCCGTAATAGTAACCTTGATATCAGCTAGTTAACTAGCTCGCTAGTTTTGTAGCCGGTCCCAAGCCCGGGTAAAGAGGGAGGGTTGTGCTTGTGGCTAGCAACTGCACACCACTATACCTTTCAAACCTCCAGATAAACTTCAACACACAGAAAATATATTAAAAATACAAAACCTTCAAATGAAAATCTTATTCTTCGCTCGAATCGGAGAGGCGAAATGACACAGCGGACTGGTGAAAGCCTTCGGGAAGCCAGCCAGCCAGCCTATGTGTCCTCTCTCGATGAAAGGAAGAGTAAGAATGGGTACGTGGAATTTCCGTACAATTTACGAGACTGGGAAGGCTCACCAGGTAGCCAAAGAGGTGCGAAGATATGCCTTAGTAGTACTGGGTATCTGCGAAAGCACGTGGAATGGATGTCGATTGACAACACTGTCAACGAGAGAGTCAAAAATCCACTCCGGTCACCCAGATGACAAACATGAGCACACTGAGGCAGTGAGTGATTATCATGAAGTCCTTATGCAGTGGAAATCAATTTCCCCCAGGATCATGATAGCAAGATTCAATTCAAATGGAAGGAAGGTCACAAGTATCCAGTGCTTCGCACAGTGCTACAAACAACGCGAATTAGGGAAAGAATGAGGGTTTTTGCACACAACTACAAGTAGTAATGGACAACATCCGAAATGGTGACATCAAATTCCTCATGGGCAATATGAACGCAGCCCAAACTGGGAGCAGATAATAGAGAAAGAGAACTCATCATGGGTCGAGAGGCTCTCAGAGAAATGAATGAGAACGGAGAACTATTCGCAGACTTCTGCTCTTTCAACGATTTGGTGATCGGAGGGAGAGTGTACAAACACAAGGATATACACAAGGCCAGTAACATGGATTTCGCCTGACGGACACACAACAAACCAAATAGATTTCATGTCAATCTCAAGGAAGTGAAGACGCAGCCTGTTGTATACAAAGTCGACAAGGGGAGCAGATGTGGTCTGTGACCATCCTCTGGATGAAGGAACCTTCAAGGTAAAGCTGAAATCCATGAAAACAACTGGAGATAGACCATAATTCAAGTTCACTACTCAGAAACTGAAGGACAAAACTACAAGGGATACCTGCCTTCACTACAGCCATCAGATCAGAGTAAAGGCGGAGACAATACGTGGCATCAGTGAGGAAACCTGAGTGGAATAACATTGGAACTAACTCTCTGAAGGCGATATTCAAGGAGACATGTACAACAGTTGTATGAGGAAGGAGGAGACAAGACAAGGAATGGCTCTCAACGGACACCTACCTGGAAGCTAACAGGAGAGAGGAGAGGAGGATGGTGAGAGGGAAGATGACTGAATGCAAAGATGGGCAACAGAGGGGGAAGCTGAGTTCAATGTGCACTGCACTGAATAAAGAAGTGAAGAACAGTGCCAGGAAGGACAACAGTCAATTCCACGACACACTGGCTGACAATTGAGGCAGAACACGCAAAAAGAGAGGCCTCAGGTGAGCGAGACCTCAACACATCATATCAGATAAACAGGTGTGCATCTTTGAAGAGATCAAACAACAAGCAGCAACAACAACCAGCACCAATCACCATCAATAGGGTAGCTTCAACAGAAGTTGCCTACTTTACTTATTTGAGAAGCTTCATTTCAACTACAGGCAGAACGGACAGGGATGTCAGAGTCAGAATACGAAAGGCAAGATATGCCTTCATCAGCCTGAAACCAGTTTGGAAATCGTCTGTACTCAGTAAGCACAAAGGAGAAGATTCGCATTTTCAACACCAATGTGAAGTCGGTTCTTCTATACGGGTCAGAAACTTGCACTGCGTGTCACGAAAAGGATTTCCAACAGCTCGTTGCAAACTTTCACCAACAGCTGCCTTCGCTACAGACTGAAGATCAAATGGCCAGAAAGAACAAGCAACAACAAACTATGGGAACAAACCAACAGGCGAGAGTCGATCGCTGAGAAAATATGTGGGAGGAAATGGAGGTGAATAGGGCATATATCGAGGAGACCGCCTAATGACAAGCCATTCAATGGAGGCAAGTGCTCGAATGAAATCCCAAAGGAAATCTACGAGTAGGTCGCCCTAGGGTGACATGGAAGAGATGGTGCAAGGGAGAGATGAGAGAGTTTGTTCAAACGTGGACACAGCTGATGAGGTCGGCAGAAAACAGAACAAAGTGGAGATGTGTTGATGAAGCCCTATGTTCTACTCGGAACACAAATGAATAATAATAATTAGCAACCACGATTGTGGGAATCACACAAATGCTAACAAACAAAAGACCGTGAATATCGAAGAAGTGAAAACACGTCACGCGGAAAGAACAACACAAATCAATGAAGTTCGCAAATAAATGGTGAAATGTCAACCAATTAAGTCAATCTTTAGAATGCACTCTAACAAAGAAATCCGCAAAATAAGACTTAAAACGAGATAAATAGAATATGACAGTCAAGTTCAGAAGAAACCTGGTGCAAGATACTTGAAAAGTGATGCGGAAACATTCTTGAAATTCCCGGCATAAGATCAACAAGAATGCACACTATACGACTTCCTTCATCAAGTCAAACAAGTTGTATTGTATCAACACCTTGAGCAATCTCTTATCCTTCCACTCGTGTAAGTGCACAAGTCATCACACATTCCAATGGTCTGTCTCCACAGCTCAGACAAAAACAATGAGAAGAATAAGACGATGAAATAAGACGCTCAACAATCTATACATGTATTTTTATATATAGAGAAAGAGTTGTATGAGCGAAAGTGGTTGGTGGAAGTTCCCCACATGTTGTACATCAAACATAAAAGCGAAGGTCTACACAAATATTCTTCCTACTCACCAGTTGATTGACAAGCTCTGTGGAAAACAGTAAGCACACTAATCGCTATTTGGAGACATAGGGAATTCCACTTTTATAAATCTTGTCCGGTTGGGACTTTCTTCTTGCGTAGACTGTCGAGAACGTAGTTGTCAATCTTAGCTGACAGGACAGTGAGAACTTTGGCCTTGGCATCTTTGAATTCAGCTGATCCCTTGATCTTTGCTAGTTCTTCAGCCTCCTTCTGACTGGCTTCTGAAGTATGTGGGATGGAGAGAGAGGAGGAGATGAAAACGGTGAGCAAGTAAGCGAACAAGAGGCGAGTGCGTGAGAAAAACATTCAGCGAAATCATTGTTTATAGATAGTTTAATCAAAGGCAATCTCACAATCACCAACATCGACAGATTTCGAGACCATCACATAGGCGATGCACATTTCCACGTCTGTCACAAACGACATACACACACACGCTCTCGCATGCTCACACAACAAGCAGTGTGTGTGTGTGACACGTCCACCACAATGCATGACGCACCGATCATCCTGCTTGTCTTCTCATACCATTAACAGATAACCAAACAAGCAAGCAACTGAGTGGAGGGAGACCGAATATTCGAACGCCTGAATATTCGCGTATGCAAGGAATCATTGGACCGGCGGTGGTTCCAAGTGTGCATGTCATCACACAGACTAATGACATGCTCACTTCACGTAACTGACACTGTCATCATGATGGATTCCACGTGGAGACGTGTGACAGTCAACCTCAGTCACTCACACACACACAGACACACACACACGCAGACACACACTCACACTGAGTCATGTGAATCGGTGTAATGGATATGTATGTGATCTGTGGAGTATTCGCTCAACAATGAAGACGAATGTGATATGACTGACACTGACTGAGTGAAATCATGCACCGATCGATAATTGATAAGCAGAATTTGTGTCAACTTACGTGGTGCGTTGTCGGAATCAGCCAGATTGATGATGACGAAGAAGCAGACGACGAGGAAGACTGCAGTCTGAAATGAGAAAACAATATGAATACACAGACGATTGAAATGATCAGACGAGAAGGGAATCAATGAGTCTTGTGTAATTATCTTACTGACAATGATCGACTGTTGTATTACTTGATGATGGTGGGATGATGAATTTAGGGCAACAGGATAGTCGCAGTCGTGTGAATCTTACTAACTGACTAACTAACTAACCAAATACTTCGTAGTCGAATATATTACACAGTCAGACTGTTTGAGATTCCACCTATTCAGGTGAAGGCGTTCACACAACAAGTTGAAGACTATCTCACCTCTCACGAGTTGCAAATTACCTCTTCACACTGAACTGCAATTCACTCATTATCAACTCACATGCATTGTCTTGTTGAATAAGAAAGGATTTGTGCGTAGTAGTGCTTCCTACTATTCTTGCCTTTTATATACTCTTGTATTTGCTCTTCGTGTGGAAATGTCCCTTCTTTTCTCTGTGCTAATTGTGTATTGAACATTGATAATTAACAAATGATTTTTCGATTGAATTTGTAATTAATTTTCCATTGTTTGTTTCATCGATCCGACAAGGAATCACACAATTCGCAAAATTCAACAAATTATAAAATGGAATAGAATTTGTACAAAATATCCTGTTACTCTTTGTATGTGATTCCGCTGAGTAAATTTAAGTCACGTATCGAATGATCACATTGGACAAACAGTGATAATTTTTGTCAGTGGGAAATTCAACTTAAACTATAATTTATTATGGTGAGAGATAACGTCTATCCGAATTCGTAGGCAGTAATTGACATCTATGTTTATGTCTCAAATATAAGTCATGTGAAAACAAGGTCAAAGATGGACTGCAGACTTTGCGTAGGTGCATACATTTAGCAGATAGATGATCTGACACTCAAGAGACAGCCACAAGGAGATGAAAGATTAACTGTTAGTGAGAAACAACCAATCAGAAAACTGTGTTTGTTAGCTAACAATTATCTATAATAAGGTAGACGAAAATCTATAAATATGTGTTGATTTCACTAATAAACCATCTGTTGCCTTACTCTTGCCTTCTGTCGTTACATTAGGAGTAGATGGCAACACTGAGGGGAATTTAGCTTGAAAGTGACAAGTAATATGTAAACATCGTATGAAAGTTTCTCGGTAATTTCTGGCTTCGTGATTTCCCTAATCAACTATGAATTACTGTCTTGATGAAAATTACTTCTGGTATCTCTAGTCTTCATTGTTCGGAGGCAGAGACACCCATTGTACCGACAGAAGGCAGGAGTAAGGCAACAGATGGTTTATTAATGAAATCAACACATGTTTATAGATTTTCGTCTACCTTATTATAGATAATTGTTAGCTGACAAACACAGTTGTCTGATTGGTTGTTTCTCACTAAAAGTTAATCTTTCATCTCTTTGTGGCTGTCTCTTGAGTGTCAGATCATCTATCTGCTAAATGTATGCACCTACGCAAAGTCTGCTGTCCATCTTTGACCTTGTTTTCACATGACTTATATTTGAGACATAAACATAGATGTCAATTACTGTCTACGAATTCGGATAGAAGTTATCTCTCACCATAATAAATTATAGTTTAAGTTGAATTTCCCACTGACAAAAATTATCACTGTTTGTCCAATGTGATCATTCGATACGTGACTTAAATTTACTCAGCGGAATCACATACAAAGAGTAACAGGATATTTTGTACAAATTCTATTCCATTTTATAATTTGTTGAATTTTGCGAATTGTGTGATTCCTTGTCGGATCGATGAAACAAACAATGGAAAATTAATTACAAATTCAATCGAAAAATCATTTGTTAATTATCAATGTTCAATACACAATTAGCACAGAGAAAAGAAGGGACATTTCCACACGAAGAGCAAATACAAGAGTATATAAAAGGCAAGAATAGTAGGAAGCACTACTACGCACAAATCCTTTCTTATTCAACAAGACAATGCATGTGAGTTGATAATGAGTGAATTGCAGTTCAGTGTGAAGAGGTAATTTGCAACTCGTGAGAGGTGAGATAGTCTTCAACTTGTTGTGTGAACGCCTTCACCTGAATAGGTGGAATCTCAAACAGTCTGACTGTGTAATATATTCGACTACGAAGTATTTGGTTAGTAAGTTAGTTAGTCAGTTAGCAAGATTCACACGACTGCGACTATCCTGTTGCCCTAAATTCATCATCCCACCATCATCAAGTAATACAACAGTCGATCATTGTCAGTAAGATAATTACACAAGACTCATTGATTCCCTTCTCGTCTGATCATTTCAATCGTCTGTGTATTCATATTGTTTTCTCATTTCAGACTGCAGTCTTCCTCGTCGTCTGCTTCTTCGTCATCATCAATCTGGCTGATTCCGACAACGCACCACGTAAGTTGACACAAATTCTGCTTATCAATTATCGATCGGTGCATGATTTCACTCAGTCAGTGTCAGTCATATCACATTCGTCTTCATTGTTGAGCGAATACTCCACAGATCACATACATATCCATTACACCGATTCACATGACTCAGTGTGAGTGTGTGTCTGCGTGTGTGTGTGTCTGTGTGTGTGTGAGTGACTGAGGTTGACTGTCACACGTCTCCACGTGGAATCCATCATGATGACAGTGTCAGTTACGTGAAGTGAGCATGTCATTAGTCTGTGTGATGACATGCACACTTGGAACCACCGCCGGTCCAATGATTCCTTGCATACGCGAATATTCAGGCGTTTGAATATTCGGTCTCCCTCCACTCAGTTGCTTGTTTGGTTGATTATCTGTTAATGGTATGAGAAGATTAGCAGGATGATTGGTGCGTCATGCATTGTGGTGGACGTGTCACACACACACACTGCTTGTTGTGTGAGCATGCGAGAGCGTGTGTGTGTATGTCGTTTGTGACAGACGTGGAAATGTGCATCGCCTATGTGATGGTCTCGAAATCTGTCGATGTTGGTGATTGTGAGATTGCCTTTGATTAAACTATCTATAAACAATGATTTCGCTGAATGTTTTTCTCACGCACTCGCCTCTTGTTCGCTTACTTGCTCACCGTTTTCATCTCCTCCTCTCTCTCCATCCCACATACTTCAGAAGCCAGTCAGAAGGAGGCTGAAGAACTAGCAAAGATCAAGGGATCAGCTGAATTCAAAGATGCCAAGGCCAAAGTTCTCACTGTCCTGTCAGCTAAGATTGACAACTACGTTCTCGACAGTCTACGCAAGAAGAAAGTCCCAACCGGACAAGATTTATAAAAGTGGAATTCCCTATGTCTCCAAATAGCGATTAGTGTGCTTACTGTTTTCCACAGAGCTTGTCAATCAACTGGTGAGTAGGAAGAATATTTGTGTAGACCTTCGCTTTTATGTTTGATGTACAACATGTGGGGAACTTCCACCAACCACTTTCGCTCATACAACTCTTTCTCTATATATAAAAATACATGTATAGATTGTTGAGCGTCTTATTTCATCGTCTTATTCTTCTCATTGTTTTTGTCTGAGCTGTGGAGACAGACCATTGGAATGTGTGATGACTTGTGCACTTACACGAGTGGAAGGATAAGAGATTGCTCAAGGTGTTGATACAATACAACTTGTTTGACTTGATGAAGGAAATCGTATGGTGTGCATTCTTGTTGATCTTATGCCGGGAATTTCAAGAATGTTTCCGCATCACTTTTCAAGTATCTTGCACCAGGTTTCTTCTGAACTTGACTGTCATATTCTATTTATCTCGTTTTAAGTCTTATTTTGCGGATTTCTTTGTTAGAGTGCATTCTAAAGATTGACTTAATTGGTTGACATTTCACCATTTATTTGCGAACTTCATTGATTTGTGTTGTTCTTTCCGCGTGACGTGTTTTCACTTCTTCGATATTCACGGTCTTTTGTTTGTTAGCATTTGTGTGATTCCCACAATCGTGGTTGCTAATTATTATTATTCATTTGTGTTCCGAGTAGAACATAGGGCTTCATCAACACATCTCCACTTTGTTCTGTTTTCTGCCGACCTCATCAGCTGTGTCCACGTTTGAACAAACTCTCTCATCTCTCCCTTGCACCATCTCTTCCATGTCACCCTAGGGCGACCTACTCGTCGACTCCCTTTGAGATTTCACTCGAGCACTTGCCTCCATTGAATGGCTTGTCATTAGGCGGTCTCCTCGATATATGCCCTATTCACCTCCATTTCCTCCTACATATTTTCTCAGCGATCGACTCTCGCCTGTTGGTTTGTTCCCATAGTTTGTTGTTGCTTGTTCTTTCTGGCCATTTGATCTTCAGTCTGTAGCGAAGGCAGCTGTTGGTGAAAGTTTGCAACGAGCTGTTGGAAATCCTTTTCGTGACACGCAGTGCAAGTTTCTGACCCGTATAGAAGAACCGACTTCACATTGGTGTTGAAAATGCGAATCTTCTCCTTTGTGCTTACTGAGTACAGACGATTTCCAAACTGGTTTCAGGCTGATGAAGGCGTATCTTGCCTTTCCGATTCTGACTCTGACATCTCCGTCCGTTCTGCCTGTAGTTGAAACGAAGCTTCCCAGATAAGTGAAGGAGGCAACATCCGTTAAAGCTATCCCATTGATGGTGATTGGTGCTGGTTGTTGTTGTTGCTGCTGGTTGGTTATCTTCATCACCTCCGTCTTCTCTGCGTTCACCTGCAGTCCCGTTTTCGCTGCCTCTTCAGCCAGTTTGTTGGTTTTCGCTTGCAAGTCTTTGAGTTTGTGTGACATCAGACATATATCATCCACACGCGAAATCCCAATCTTCTAGAGTTTTCTCATTGGTCTTCCACCGTATTCCTGACTCCACGCCCCCAACAGTCTGACGCATAATCCAGTTCACCACAATTAAGAATATGATCGGTGATAACGGGCAGCCAGCTGGTCTTACTCCTGTATGCACTTAGAACGCCTGGCTGAGTTTTCCGTTGTGGATCACTTGACACGTGGCATTGTCGTATAGCTGTTGAATGAGGTTGACAAAGACTTGAGTTACGCCGTAGTGTTGAAGCAGTTTCCAAATTACTTCTTAGTCTACGCTGTCGAAGGCCTTTTCTGAGTCGATGAATTTGAGATATTGAGAGGTTTGACTGTCAATCTATGCTTTGTTCTGTGATGACGATGCGTAGAGTTGCAGTTTGACCAGCACATGACTTGCCTTTCGTGAATCCAGCTTGTTCTCGATGGGGGTGGGTGGCGTTCTGCATCTAGTGCATCTTTTATTTTCTCCAGGATGACGCGACACAGCATTTTACTTGGCGTGGACAAGAGCATTATTCCACGCCAGTTCTCGCACAGGCACAAGTTAACCTTCTTTGGCAGTTTGATGAGGTCGCCCTTCTTCCAATCAGTAGGCAGCTTTCCTTCTTTCCAAACGTTTTGCAGTAATGTGGTGAGAAGATCTGCCGTAATCTCTGGGGCCGTCTTCAGTGCTTCGGGAAGGATGCCGTCTGGTCCTGTTGCCTTCCCGCACTTCAGTAGCTTCATCGCATTCAGGATTTCTTCTTCCGTTGGAGGAGTGGAGTCCACTGGCATTTCCGTGTGTGATGTTGGTGGTGACTAGGTTCCCTTGAGCATCTTGTATTGGTTTCGTCATCTGAGTTGATCTCTTCCCAGATGCAGACCTGGTTATCTGATGTAATGTCTTGAGGTCTCCCTTAACTGAGACCTCTCTGACTGCCTGTTCTGCCTCAATTGTCGGCCAGTGTGTCGTGCAATTGACTGTTGTCCTTCCTGGCACTCTTCTTCACTTCTTTATTCAGTGCAGTGTACATTGAACTCAGCTTACCCCTCTGTTGCCCATCTTTGCATTCAGTCATCTTCTCTCTCACCATCCTCCTCTCCTCTCTCCTATTAGCTTCCAGATAGGTGTCCGTGGAGAGCCATTCCTCGTCTTGTCTCTTCCTTCCTCCTACAACAGTTGTACATGTCTCCTTGAATATCGCCTTCAGAGAGTTAGTTCCAATGTTATTCCACTCAGGTTTCCTCACTGATATCACGTATTGTCTCCACCTTTACTCTGATCTGATGGCTGTAGTGAAGGCAGGTATCCCTTGTAGTTTTGTCCTTCAGTTTCTGAGTAGTGAACTTGAATTATGGTCTATCTCCAGTTGTTTTCATGAATTTCAGCTTTACCTTGAAGGTTCCTTCATCCAGAGGATGGTCACAGACCACATCTGCTCCCCTTGTCGACTTTGTATACAACAGGCTGCGTCTTCACTTCCTTGAGATTGACATGAAATCTGTTTGGTTTGTTGTGTGTCCGTCAGGCGAAATCCATGTTACTAGCCTTGTATACATCCTTGTGTTTGTACACGCTCCCTCCGATCACCAAATCGTTGAAAGAGCAGAAGTCTGCGAATAGTTCCCCGTTCTCATTCATTTCTCTGAGGGCCTCTCGACCCATGATGAGTTCTCTTTCTCTATTATCTGCTCCCAGTTTGGGCTGCGTTCATATTGCCCATGAGTAATTTGATGTCACCATTTCGGATGTTGTCCATTACTACTTGTAGTTGTGTGCAAAAACCCTCATTCTTTCCCTAATTCGCGTTGTTTGTAGCACTGTGCGAAGCACTGGATACTTGTGACCTTCCTTCCATTTGAATTGAATCTTGCTATCATGATCCTGGGGGAAATTGGTTTCCACTGCATTAGGGCTTTGGCTGCCACTGGTCACATCATGATAATCACTCACTGCCTCAGTGTGCTCATGTTTGTCATCTGGGTGACCGGAGTGGATTTTTGACTCTCCCGTTGACAGTGTTGTCAATCGACATCCATTCCATCTGCTTTCGCAGATACCCAGTACTACTAAGGCATATCTTCGCACCTCTTTGGCTACCTGGTGAGCCTTCCCAGTCTCGTAAATTGTACGGAAATTCCACGTACCCATTCTTACTCTTCCCTTCATCGAGAGAGGACACATAGGCTGGCTGGCTGGCTTCCCGAAGGCTTTCACCAGTCCGCTGTGTCATTTCGCCTCTCCGATTCGAGCGAAGAATAAGATTTTCATTTGAAGGTTTTGTATTTTTAATATATTTTCTGTGTGTTGAAGTTTATCTGGAGGTTTGAAAGGTTTAGTGGTGTGCAGTTGCTAGCCACAAGCACAACCCTCCCTCTTTACCCGGGCTTGGGACCGGCTACAAAACTAGCGAGCTAGTTAACTAGCTGAAATTGGGGTTACTCATAGGGGCAGCATATTCGATTCGCCCTAAACAATTGCGAATCAGTCATTCTAATGCCTGAAATGCATGCTTCAAATATCTCAATACTTCTCAGTGCACGTCCTGCTTGACTGTTCTTATGTAACGATACTGTGCAGCTTCCCGAATCATCTGTGCTCCATGAATGAATTTCCATTTCACTACACTACAGACGGTACGGAGTTGCATTGTATCACAGTGCCCAAATTCTACTCTCGTATGTCCGATTTACAGTGACCTGATTGCTTCACACATAGTGAATACTACTTTCTAGTAACAAGTAATATGAAGTTGAAGACATGTGAAGCAGTGACAATCCAGTCTAGTTTTCGCCTTATCTGCCTTGCAATAAGATCAATGCATGAGAGAGTTTACGCTTATCTTATCTTCCTGCACTAGCCAGCGATTTAGCCTCTTCACTATCACGATCATTACTGCGCAATAAATGTTATCATTCTCATGCAAAACAACCTCATTTTTGTACACTTTAGAGGTGAGTAGCAGTGGGATTTTATTACCACGGTATTGCTAACGTTTCGCGATCAATGTAAATAATAGTCATCTGGTTGATCAATGTTCCATCTACAAATATGAGACAACATTTTTCTTGCAACAAACAAATGGGTGTGAAAAACTTATACCATTACCATCTTACGATTCCTGCCCGATATCACTAAATTATCGGGTAAAAAACAGCATAAAACAACAGATAAACGAATAGAAGACGATAGGCATTCATTGGTTGCAAATTATGCATTTACATAGATTTTACAAAATTTACAAGCATTGAGAAAGCTTCATATTATGCATGAATCACATCAGGCGAAGCAAAGTACAAATTTCCTCATCACTCAAACCTACTCGCAATGTGAAATAAGCCGACACGTCCAGCAATCATGACGCTGCACCAGCTGCTGCCTTTCGAATATTCTTCAGTACGAAGCTATCAATCTTCGCCGTCATTGCCTCGAGCACTTTGGCTTTGGCCTTCTTAAACTCGTCGGTCGCCTTGATCTTCTCCAACTCTTCTTTCTCCTTCTCAGTCAAAGCTGAACAAATGAAATAGGCAGTGGGAGAGAAAGAGTGAATGAATATAAGTGTATTGACAAATATATGCGGTGGTATCACCTTGAGACTTGATGATGTGTGTGACTAGCGTATACAGAGTTACATTAAGTGGATGTTTATTTTCAACGAGTGGGGACGAATTGTCGATTGGTGGATTGTTTGGTTGGTAGTCACTTCAAGGTTTTGTGTTCCTGAAGTGCATACTGGTTTATCAGATTGATTTGTGAGCATAATCTCTCCCGAAGTCACATCACACAACTGCACACCACACCACCCTCTCACACACACACACACGATGTTACTACCTTTTGTTAGGCTCACCCTGTCACACAACAGTGAGTAGTGTGTGTTTGCACGTGTTCGCAAACCACTTGCTGATATTTCGAAAACTCCATCACACAAGGATTCCAAGTGTACATCTGGATCGAAGTCGATTAAGTGCAATACCAGCCAGTAGGATTCCAGCTAGCATTTGGAATCAGCGTTACTTTCAAATAACAAACCATGCCGACACCTTTCTTCTCGATTACAGAAGTCTTTCAGTTATGCTTGAGGACCAGATTGAAATGCTCATCGGAAGCAATATTACAAACTGATTGTCGTCCAACCGTCTCTCTACTGACTAATGCGACAATCAAACTTCAACACGTTGGTTGTATTTTCGATGGGAGTGAACTGTACAATCAAACATCATACACACGGTGAATTGACTAAGGTGAACCGAGCATATATCAACTCACCAGTCGCCGCATCTGAGAAGACCAAGTTCAGGAGGACGAGAGAAAAGACGATCAGGAATTTCGCCTAAAATGAGAAAGAAACATTTGAAACTGCATTCCAGAAATCGAATATAAAATTATTTCTTGCACTATTGGCGAGGATGAACAGTTGCGTGTCACTGTGACGATGTGACACTGAGCTGATCACATCGAAGAATTCGAATGTGACTTATTACATCGAAGGTCTGGTGAATGTCTGATGTGGAGTGAGTGTGGTGGTTGTACTATGAAGTTCATCAGTTCATCGAAGCGCGTCATACGCACTCTGTACAGGAAGAGAATTAACTACGTCACTCCGGTCAAGGTGATGATTCCACAGAACTGCATATGCACATCACACAGCAGAAACTCACATGCATCATGAAGCAGTTGGTTACTTGTTAAGTTGTACGACAGAACCGGACAATTCCTTCGCCTTATATACTGAGCTTCATGAGTCAAAGTGTCATTAACTGACAGAGAATTGTTCGGTCGATGAATGCTCATGTCAATGATCTGTGTTGTTTGTGTGATTCAATCAATGTGGTTGACATGTGCATTGTATGTGACAGAAGTCTCGAGGACGACAATTGTGAGAGGAGTATATTTGATGTGTTTGTCGATCGATTGTACACCTGAGTGCTATTTCTCCTCATGATTTTCCACTGAGCGTGGGAGTGCATTACAGAAGTAATCTTATGACTGCTTGACAGTTATTCCGACGTATTTTACGGTCTCTTGTAGGGATGTGAAATTTGTTCCACTACCTGGAAGTTCGGAGTTATCTATGCGTTTCTGCACATCAAATCCGTATCGAATTTTGTAAACATTTACGTTGTAAATGTTTGTTTTCATTAACATTGTAAAAAATTGTGAATATGTGAACTGTAACAATACTACCTCAGACAATATTTATTTTGAATGATTCGCCATGCCTTATGATGGTCAACTGCTGATAATTATATGCCCTTTGGTCACTCCAGTGAATTCATAGTTGTGCTGTGGAGTGGATGATTGCTCTTCAGTTGTCTGTGGGAAACGTTATTTAGACCTATTTAATCCTCGCTAACACGACGTAGATTTCAGTCTGCTAACAATGTTCGTGATTCCAAGGTATTTTACTGCTGCACCTGGTTAATTAATTGATTCAGTAATTAATTTTGTTGTACAGCTCGTATTTCGTATCTTAGGGACATTTGGACTGTATGCTTAACTGATGGCATTGTTGAGGTATTCTTGCGTTGTAATGCACCGCGTTATTGTTCCATAACATTACACATTTTATCACGTAAAATCGTGTATTCATATTGTTGGAATATACTTTGTGGCTATGCGTGATTCACGGAAGTTTCACAAATTGTACGGAAGAAGGTGGTTAATTATGCGGATAGTACTGACTTGGTTTCCTGCCTTCTGACCGAAATACTTGAATTTTAGGGATCGCAACTAACTTCCCTAGTGTAACGGTTCACTAGTTTACTAGGCGAATGTAAGCTCGGAAATAGAGGGAATGCTGGTGATGTTGCTATCAGCGCTATTCACGAAAATCAAAACAATAACTACAGAAACTTCAATGTACAGAAAAAATAAATCTATTCTTCACTGCAATCGTAGAGATGGAGTGACACAGGCTGGCAAATGCCTCACAGAAACTAGTCAGCCAGTATGTTGGATTTCATTGAGAGTAAAAGTAATCACGGGGATATGCACTGTCTGCACAATGTTTGAAATCTGGATGGCTGCTGAGATTGATAAGACTGAGATGAGAAGATAATGCATAGAAGCTGTCGGTATATGTGAGAGATGGCGTAGTGGAAATGGAGTCTCCAAATCACTGACTTGACAGTCATCTAGACGATAACCATGAGCGCATTGAGGCAGTGGGCGGCTATCGTGATGTCAGCTACAGAAGTCAAAGCTCTTACGCAGTGAGGACCAATCTCCTTCAGGATAATGACGTCAAGATTCATCTGACAAGGTGGGGTAGTTAAAATTATCCAATGCTACGCATCCACAAAGAACTCAGAAGAAGATAAAAAGAACGATTTTTACAGGCAGCTGAAAGCAATAATGGACCAGACACTAAATGGAGATATGAAAATCCTAATGGGTGATATGAATGCAAAACTGGAAGCAAACAGCACAGAAGGGTACTGATGATTGGTCAGGAGCCTCTTGGAGAAGTGAATGAGAAAACAGAACCCTTTTTAGACCTCTGTGCCACCAATGATTTAGTTATTGGGGGTAGTGTACACAGGCACAAGGAAGTACACATGGCTACATGAGTTTCACCTGACTGACACAAAATCAGATACACGCATCCCTCTGAATACAAATCGTGAAGAGGAATGAATGAGGGCTAAAATCATCACCTAGTGCAAGAAATCTTCAAGGCTAAGTTGGAAGCCTTCAAAGAAGCTAGAAGTAGACCCCAATTCAAGTCCAACACTCTGGAACTAAAAGTTGAAACTGCAAATGACACCTTCACTGCAGTTATCAGAGCAAAGGAAGAAGAGGTAAGATAGGGAGTAGCAATCTACGGAGACGTGGAATCCAATAGAGGAGAGAAGGATGGTTAAATAGAAGATGAAACAATGCAAATATGCACAACAAAGAAGAATTTGAGTTCAGCGTACAACTCACTGAATGAAGAAGTGACAGTTGGTGATAGGGAAGTCAAAAGGCAGTGCTTTGGCACTAGAAACTGAGGCAGAAGGGACTGAAGGTGAAAGAATCCTCAGAACATTGTGTCAAATAACCAGATTGTAAACGGGAAAGAGGTCAGAACACATAAACCCAGTGAGGGATAGTAAAGGGAAACCTAGTTATGAAAGAGAAGAAGCAAAGAAAACAATGAGCTAACCGCTTCAAAAGGCTCCTGGACCGACCACAACATGAAACTCGTCCAGAATTACCACAAACATTACTCACGGAAACTCCAGTGAATAACAATCCCCCTCAGAAGCGAAAATCTCCAGTGCAGACAAGCTCTTGAAGACCAGGCAGGACCAACCAGAATGCTCTACCAGATCTTGATTTCGAGGGTGATTTATGTCCAGTGTTGCAAAGATAAGAATATTTAAGGCGGAAACCAGCAAGTCAGCACATGGGGTAGGCAGTGAAGGAAGGACTTCTAGTGAACAAAGAGAAGAGAGAGGTGATGAAGCTACCTAATCAACAACAACATCAATAACAAGAAACACCAATCACCATCAACGACAGATATTTAAAGGTGGTCACTTCCTTCACTTGCCTAGGCATCATCGTCACAACTAAAGACGGCACAGATGAGGATGTCGAACTCAGTCAGGAAAAGGCACAACATCCAAATTTCTATCACTAATGTCAACTCAGTGCTTCTACATTGTTCAGACAATTGACGCATGAAGGAAAGCATTTACAACAGGCTCCGGACGTTTACCAACAACTACCCTTGTTGCTGAGAAAATTGAAGATGAAACTGGCAAATAATGTAAGTGATAAAGAACCCTGAAAAGAACCAAGCAAGAACCTCTGACTGAAGAGAGTGGAGATGGATCGGATACACTCTGAGAAGACCATCGATTGACATCTCGTTCCAGGTATTCGAGTGGAACCCGAATGGGAGACGGAAGATGGTCGTCCGAAGGTGACGTGGAGGAGACAGTGTGAGGAGGTGAGATCTTATGGCCAATCGTGGAAGCAGCTAAAGAGGACTATGGAGGACAGGATGAAATGGAGATGTGTTTCTGATGTCTTATGTTCTACTAGGAAACCAAGGAAATATTAATCATAATTACCCGATTTAATAATAACAGTAACTACAACTGTTTATTTTCACTGACATTTAACTCGTATAATGGAGCAACACTCTACTTGGTCTGTAGCAATTATCTTCTTGTTATTCAATGGTATTCACTGTACACCTTTTCTTTATGTTCTACCGTTCGTTGAACATTGCTTATTCGAATCCTACTTTCTCGTGATCTGTACATCCGCGTGTTGTTTATTATAGACCAAGTATCATTTCTAAACACAGCCCTGATGTTTTCGTTATTAACGCACATCGACAGTACTTTGGAGGGTATTCAGATTAGGTATCTCACAATTTGAGGTTTGTCTATTCCTTGCATATACTTGTACGCAATACAAGACCGTAGTTCAAATAAATACGGTGTTTTGGACTTCCACGAGTGATTCAAATGTTTTGTTTGATCGAATGTTCGATTGTAAGTATTGTTCCGGGAGAAGAGACAAACAGCACTTAAATTCGTTTTCGCAATTCACTTTGTAGCGTTCTCAACGCTTATTATCAGAGGTATAGTGAGAAACTTAGAGGATGTGGAATGAGATTGTAGAGACATCGTTTCTTTCTCACGGATTCACTCTAAGTGTTTTTCTTTCCCAATCTCCCCAAAGTCAGACTAGATAGTTGATTTATTTTTATTGGAGGTGATACATTATCTCGTTGTGGTGTTCAATTAGCCAGTTAAACTGATATTGAGGTCATGAACCTCAGGATTCAAGAGCTTGAACTGTTTGGAAATAAGTTCGAAATGCATAAGTTTAAGTCTCAGAAACCGCCTATCGGCGCTGATAACATTTCAACCTTGACTGAATCGTCCAAAACTAAGCGTATTGACGGTGTCACAAGCAATCACGTAAGGTTGACACAAAGCAGCAGAATATAAGTCCATCACTCCAGAATCTTGTAAGCCCCATTAAATGGGATTGATAAATTCGATGGAATACCGACCAACTTTTAGTTGTTAACAAAGTGTTTCAATGTGACTATAGCAAAGAGAACTAATAACAGAAACGAGAGGTTCAGGCACCATTTACACGGTTCTATCGGGTCAGCTAAGGGGGTTATGGAGCACTGTCTTCTATTGTTCTCATAATTAAGCTGAGAAAAAGCCCTGAAAATGTTATGCGGCCAGTTTAGTCAGACCCATCTAACTTCTGTAGGCTTCCTGTCTGAATTGTTATCAGGCCCTCAACCGCGTTCAGAAGATACAGATAGGTCGCGAAATTTGGTGAGGCAGATGAAGACTTGTGGGTAGTCTTGTCTCAAATAAGTCATGCGGCAGACTTAAGCTGTTCTAGCATAACTGAGCATTTTGTTAGGCGTCTACCTTAGTACCTGCAGTGAGAACGGACCGAACTAGAGGATGGTATTTTGAAATTTGCTGAGCGTAATTTCCTTCGTTTCACAGAGTTCATAGAAAGGCATCTATGTCGGTCTACAAGTTGTTAAAACGAAATAACTACAAAGTCGTAACAGTACAAACCCAGAATTCATGAATAGTATGTTCCAGAAATGGCCAGATATGTGACTGTTTACACATGTCGTCGATGAGTGGCGAAGAAAGACTTTGTGTTTATGCGACATAATTTGTGATTCAACCGCCTGAAGCCTAATCACTGATTTGACAGTTGTCGTTCAACAAAAAACTGTGAGGCCATGAGATGCAGTTCAGGTCACAATCAACCGTTTTGCAAAGAAGATTGTCTTATAGACAAGACTGTGAACTATTCTAGGGCAGAATAAGGAGACCGTTTCTTGGATTCGCACCAATTAAGGTCTTAGATCCGATTTTCGGATACGTATGCGTTACTTGGAAATGCTTCAGACACTACATTAATACTGAGTCATGTTGCTGGTCGGATCAAACTAGAAGGAAAAGATACAGGCGACATACAAACATGGAGCCTCGTCTAGAAACTCAACTACGGTTGATTCTGAAGTCGAACATCACGAAATCTGACACGGTGATGGTTACCTGTATGGAGAGCTAAGATTCCAGACGATAAGCAGGCGAAACTCTGGCCACATCTGCAGCAGTCACTCTGTTGAATATTAGATGTATGCAGCTAAGTTTGGTGATTAGAACTAACGTACCTGAGGCACTGTTGGTGCTCGATCAGTGTATAAAGAACTCCAGTCACTGGTTTACATCCCTAGTAGATTTGTTTTGTTTCTGCTGCGTCCTGGAAGCAACAGTAAGAAATCTACTTCTCTCTTCTGCTGACAGGAGAGAAAACAGCAGAAAATATATTGTTGAGAATGTTTGAGTCCGAATTTCAGGGTTGCTAAACATTTGAAAGCTCAGTTTCTGCAGTAGACAAAGAAGTTCCGGAGGTAGCTGAGAAGAGTGTGAGATTGCAAAACCGGCATTATGAGATTTGACTAGAATGGAAGGAATTTAGTCATAAATTATTACATACAGGTTTTCGGTAGAACGCAGACTGGGCAATCTTCAGAGGAGAATGTTAGAAGATGACAGTTTATTGATGTCCTATGATCAAATACTACCGACACACGAGTTTAGGAGTTATATCAGTCAGGTTTCGAACGATATATTTCGCCAACGGAGATTTATGTCACATCACCCAATTACGAATCCATGCAAACCCAATAGACTTAGAGCTGTGTTAGACTGTGCGTTCAAATATCAAAGAATCTCTCTGAATGACTGTGCATAACAAGGACCAGATATAATGAATGATTTGCCCGGGGTTCTACTGAGATTTAAGAACCATCAGATAGTCTTATCAGCCAATATCGAAGAGACTTCTCTTCAGGTTCACCTACATGTCGAAGATGGAAAAGTGTTCACTCGCTTAAGGCATCTAGAAGGTAGACTGAATTTACCGCAGAGCTTGTATGAGTTAAATATACACCCAGTGGTGCCATTGCAACGCCTTTTTGGACAAAGTATGCGTTAAGACGAACTACAGTTGACAGTCTAAATTTGTTTGACGAGAAGACGCGAAACATTGTGAGGAGAAATTTCTGCGTAGACTTTTGTCTGGCCTCGATGGAAATAGTGCCACCGTTTATAAATTTATCCAGCCAACTGCGTGCTCTCCTATCCTGTTTCCTCTGAAAAGTCTGGTTCACACAAATGGCCCAGTAACAACAAAGAGATGCTGTCTAGCATTCCTATTTGCAAACGATCCTATAAAATACTTTATAATGTTGATTCGAGTTGTGTCGAGGTTTTGCTGGTGTATGAAGTAAAATTGCCAATACGTCCGGTCACGAAGAGGAGAATTTCGCCATGCATAGCTTCGTAACGTAACCCAGTTGGTTATATTGCCCTACTAGCACTTCCACCTAGAAGAATGATGCAAAGGCTGTGTCGGAGTGATTTTAGATGAGACCAACCTAATGATAAAAGTACAGATGACAAATGAGAAGCTGAGCTTCTTGACATTAGGAAATTGAAAATATGGAGGTTCCACGCTTCACTAAAGAGCGGACATTAAGGTCCACAGAGGTTCCACTGCATCCATTTTCGGATGCATAGAGAAGTGTGATCCAGAATTCTCGATGGTCATGAATTCTTCGAAAGATGTAAAGAAGACTGGCCAATCAGGAAGCAAAGATGTACTCACTACTCTATCTGTCATAAAATCGAGGGAATTGACTATTGTGATGACGCAAGCAGCAGATTATCCAGCAGACACTTTATTTTCGTGCTTCCGAAGGAAAGGCTTCTAGTTTTCTTGAGTGAACGTCTAGTGAAGGACGCTTGGAACAGTTTTGGGTGTCAGAAGCTAAGAAGCCTATACTTAGTTATGTCTCAAGACAGCAATCTGGTGAAATCAAAAGAATTACGAGAGATTGCTATTTAGATGAGAAACACGAGTTACGCCTCAAGAAGTTGCGTCACATCATTCTAGGTGAGTTAATGTGTGCCAGTAGAATACTGAGTAATATCAGGTTGTTGATTTCACCCAGTCATATTACCTGGACCTCATTTTGTCACGAGGGTTATGGTTCGGAATTATCACCAAATTGAAGTACACGGGAGTTGCTCACCTTTTGACAGTACTGTGTAGGGAATATTGGATTTTGCAGGGAGTTGCATTGGTCAAATTTGTAGTAAACAAATGCTTTTATTCAGGTCAACGAAACCCACAGGACAACTAATGACAGATTTACCAATGACAAAGATGACTCAAGATTTTCTGTTTTCCAGGGCTTTAGTTGTAAGGCAAGGCCGCTCCACCGACAGAAGATATCGTTGCGTATATTACTTGTCCCGAAACTCCAGCAGGGCACTCAGAAGTTCTTCACGCACTTCCTACTGACTTATTTTTGATGATGATTTCACGCTTTATCATCCATAAAGGGACAGTGATAGTAGAACAAATATTGTTGGAGCTATTCATGAATTAAGACACGTTGTACCAGAAATGGGCAGCAAGAATGTAATGGAAGTGATGACAAATAGTAGTACAGAATGAGACATAAATCCAGTGAGGGAGTAGAGAAGGGATTAATTGGAGGCCTACATAAACTGTTAAGATCAATTTCGAGGGAAAAGACTTTCACAGATGAATCGTTTATAGTCGATGTGCTCGATTTGCAAGAGGCACTTAACAGAACAGGACTAGAATCAGTTGACGACCGCATAAATAAATTGAATGTGTTGACTAGTGGTCACATTTTACAGACATGGGATTATAAAAGAGTTCTTCAAATAGAATGAAACCTGCGTCGAATGTGTACATATCAGTGCAGACAAGAGTAGCTTGAAATCAATACTTCTTGGAGCTGATGGAAGCGAGCATATTTAACGATTCAACAATCACATAGCAAGTGAATTCAACAACATTGAAAATATCAGGTGGGAGAACTAATACTGGTGATTTCAGAACACGCACCTCGTGATCGCTGCCCGAAAAGAGAGAATGTCAGTGTTAAAGGCAGCTCTGATGGAAACTAAAGAAGGGAGATATCAAGATATCTATGCGTATCATCAGACGATATGTGTGAAAGCTCTGGTTTTACAAGTCACTGAGAAACCGTAGGTGTCGTTAAAGATACATCGCTGGCCAGTGGAGGAAGATAAGCTAAGCGTAAACTCTCTCATGCATTGATCTTATTGCAAGGCAGATAAGGCGAAAACTAGACTGGATTGTCACTGCTTCACATGTCTTCAACTTCATATTACTTGTTACTAGAAAGTAGTATTCACTATGTGTGAAGCAATCAGGTCACTGTAAATCGGACATACGAGAGTAGAATTCGGGCACTGTGATACAATGCAACTCCGTACCGTCTGTAGTGTAGTGAAATGGAAATTCATTCATGGAGCACAGATGATTCGGGAAGCTGCACAGTATCGTTACATAAGAACAGTCAAGCAGGACGTGCACTGAGAAGTATTGAGATATTTGAAGCATGCATTTCACGCATTAGAATGACTGATTCGCAATTGTTTAGGGCGAATCGAATATGCTGCCCCTATGAGTAACCCCAATTTCAGCTAGTTAACTAGCTCGCTAGTTTTGTAGCCGGTCCCAAGCCCGGGTAAAGAGGGAGGGTTGTGCTTGGGGCTAGCAACTGCACACCACTAAACCTTTCAAACCTCCAGATAAACTTCAACACACAGAAAATATATTAAAAATACAAAACCTTCAAATGAAAATCTTATTCTTCGCTCGAATCGGAGAGGCGAAATGACACAGCGGACTGGTGAAAGCCTTCGGGAAGCCAGCCAGCCAGCCTATGTGTCCTCTCTCGATGAAGGGAAGAGTAAGAATGGGTACGTGGAATTTTCGTACAATTTACGAGACTGGGAAGGCTCACCAGGTAGCCAAAGAGGTGCGAAGATATGCCTTAGTAGTACTGGGTATCTGCGAAAGCAGATGGAATGGATGTCGATTGACAACACTGTCAACGAGAGAGTCAAAAATCCACTCCGGTCACCCAGATGACAAACATGAGCACACTGAGGCAGTGAGTGATTATCATGATGTGACCAGTGGCAGCCAAAGCCCTAATGCAGTGGAAACCAATTTCCCCCAGGATCATGATAGCAAGATTCAATTCAAATGGAAGGAAGGTCACAAGTATCCAGTGCTTCGCACAGTGCTACAAACAACGCGAATTAGGGAAAGAATGAGGGTTTTTGCACACAACTACAAGTAGTAATGGACAACATCCGAAATGGTGACATCAAATTACTCATGGGCAATATGAACGCAGCCCAAACTGGGAGCAGATAATAGAGAAAGAGAACTCATCATGGGTCGAGAGGCCCTCAGAGAAATGAATGAGAACGGGGAACTATTCGCAGACTTCTGCTCTTTCAACGATTTGGTGATCGGAGGGAGCGTGTACAAACACAAGGATGTATACAAGGCTAGTAACATGGATTTCGCCTGACGGACACACAACAAACCAAACAGATTTCATGTCAATCTCAAGGAAGTGAAGACGCAGCCTGTTGTATACAAAGTCGACAAGGGGAGCAGATGTGGTCTGTGACCATCCTCTGGATGAAGGAACCTTCAAGGTAAAGCTGAAATTCATGAAAACAACTGGAGATAGACCATAATTCAAGTTCACTACTCAGAAACTGAAGGACAAAACTACAAGGGATACCTGCCTTCACTACAGCCATCAGATCAGAGTAAAGGTGGAGACAATACGTGATATCAGTGAGGAAACCTGAGTGGAATAACATTGGAACTAACTCTCTGAAGGCGATATTCAAGGAGACATGTACAACTGTTGTAGGAGGAAGGAAGAGACAAGACGAGGAATGGCTCTCCACGGACACCTATCTGGAAGCTAATAGGAGAGAGGAGAGGAGGATGGTGAGAGAGAAGATGACTGAATGCAAAGATGGGCAACAGAGGGGTAAGCTGAGTTCAATGTACACTGCACTGAATAAAGAAGTGAAGAAGAGTGCCAGGAAGGACAACAGTCAATTGCACGACACACTGGCCGACAATTGAGGCAGAACAGGCAGTCAGAGAGGTCTCAGTTAAGGGAGACCTCAAGACATTACATCAGATAACCAGGTCTGCATCTGGGAAGAGATCAACTCAGATGACGAAACCAATACAAGATGCTCAAGGGAACCTAGTCACTAAGGAAGAGGGACAAATAAATCAATGAATGGGCTGATCACTTCAAAGGACTCTTGAATCGACCACCACCGGCAGCTCGCCTAGAAATACCACCAACATCACACACGGAAATGCCAGTGGACTCCACTCCTCCAACGGAAGAAGAAATCCTGAATGCGATGAAGCTACTGAAGTGCGGGAAGGCAACAGGACCAGACGGCATCCTTCCCGAAGCACTGAAGACGGCCCCAGAGATTACGGCAGATCTTCTCACCACATTACTGCAAAACGTTTGGAAAGAAGGAAAGCTGCCTACTGATTGGAAGAAGAGCGACCTCATCAAACTGCCAAAGAAGGTTAACTTGTGCCTGTGCGAGAACTGGCGTGGAATAATGCTCTTGTCCACGCCAAGTAAAATGCTGTGTCGCGTCATCCTGGAGAAAATAAAAGATGCACTAGATGCAGAACGCCACCCACCCCCATCGAGAACAAGCTGGATTCACGAAAGGCAAGTCATGTGCTGGTCAAACTGCAACTCTACGCATCGTCATCACAGAACAAAGCATAGATTGACAGTCAAACCTCTCAATATCTCAAATTCATCGACTCAGAAAAGGCCTTCGACAGCGTAGACCAAGAAGTAATTTGGAAACTGCTTCAACACTACGGCGTAACTCAAGTCTTTGTCAACCTCATTCAACAGCTATACGACAATGCCACGTGTCAAGTGATCCACAACGGAAAACTCAGCCAGGCGTTCTAAGTGCATACAGGAGTAAGACCAGCTGGCTGCCCGTTATCACCGATCATATTCTTAATTGTGGTGAACTGGATTATGCGTCAGACTGTTGGGGGCGTGGAGTCAGGAATACGGTGGAAGACCAATGAGAAAACTCTAGAAGATTGGGATTTCGCGTGTGGATGATATATGTCTGATGTCACACAAACTCAAAGACTTGCAAGCGAAAACCAACAAACTGGCTGAAGAGGCAGCGAAAACGGGACTGCAGGTGAACACAGAGAAGACGGAGGTGATGAAGATAACCAACCAGCAGCAACAACAACAACCAGCACCAATCACCATCAATGGGATAGCTTTAACGGATGTTGCCTCCTTCACTTATCTGGGAAGCTTCGTTTCAACTACAGGCAGAACGGACGGAGATGTCAGAGTCAGAATCGGAAAGGCAAGATACGCCTTCATCAGCCTGAAACCAGTTTGGAAATCGTCTGTACTCAGTAAGCACAAAGGAGAAGATTCGCATTTTCAACACCAATGTGAAGTCGGTTCTTCTATACGGGTCAGAAACTTGCACTGCGTGTCACGAAAAGGATTTCCAACAGCTCGTTGCAAACTTTCACCAACAGCTGCCTTCGCTACAGACTGAAGATCAAATGGCCAGAAAGAACAAGCAACAACAAACTATGGGAACAAACCAACAGGCGAGAGTCGATCGCTGAGAAAATATGTAGGAGGAAATGGAGGTGAATAGGGCATATATCGAGGAGACCGCCTAATGACAAGCCATTCAATGGAGGCGAGTGCTCGAGTGAAATCTCAAAGGGAGTCGACGAGTAGGTCGCCCTAGGGTGACATGGAAGAGATGGTGCAAGGGAGAGATGAGAGAGTTTGTTCAAACGTGGACACAGCTGATGAGGTCGGCAGAAAACAGAACAAAGTGGAGATGTGTTGATGAAGCCCTATGTTCTACTCGGAACGCAAATGAATAATAATAAATAATTAGTAACCCCGATTGTGGGAATCATACAAATGCTAACAAACAGAAGACTGTGAATATCGAAGAAGTGAGAACGCGTCACGCGGATTGAACAACACAAATCAATGAAGTTCGCAAATAAATGGTGAAATGTCAACCAATTAAGTCAATCTTTAGAATGCACTCTAACAAAGAAATCCGCAAAATAAGACTTAAAACGAGATAAATAGAATATGATAGTCAAGTTCATAAGAAACCTGGTGCAAGATACTTGAAAAGTGATGCGGAAACATTCTTGAAATTCCCGGCATAAGATCAACAAGAATGCACACCATACGATTTCCTTCATCAAGTCAAACAAGTTGTATTGTATCAACACCTTGAACAATCTCTTATCCTTCCACTCGTGTAAGTGCACAAGTCATCACACATTCCAATGGTCTGTCTCCACAGCTCAGACAAAAACAATGAGAAGAATAAGACGATGAAATAAGACGCTCAACAATCTATACATGTATTTTTATATATAGAGAAAGAGTTGTATGAGCGAAAGTGGTTGGTGGAAGTTCCCCACATGTTGTACATCAAACATAAAAGCGAAGGTCTACACAAATATTCTTCCTACTCACCAGTTGATTGACAAGCTCTGTGGAAAACAGTAAGCACACTAATCGCTATTTGGAGACATAGGGAATTCCACTTTTATAAATCTTGTCCGGTTGGGACTTTCTTCTTGCGTAGACTGTCGAGAACGTAGTTGTCAATCTTAGCTGACAGGACAGTGAGAACTTTGGCCTTGGCATCTTTGAATTCAGCTGATCCCTTGATCTTCGCTAGTTCTTCAGCCTCCTTCTGACTGGCTTCTGAAGTATGTGGGATGGAGAGAGAGGAGGAGATGAAAACGGTGAGCAAGTAAGCGAACAAGAGGCGAGTGCGTGAGAAAAACATTCAGCGAAATCATTGTTTATAGATAGTTTAATCAAAGGCAATCTCACAATCACCAACATCGACAGATTTCGAGACCATCACATAGGCGGTGCACATTTCCACGTCTGTCACAAACGACATACACACACACGCTCTCGCATGCTCACACAACAAGCAGTGTGTGTGTGTGACACGTCCACCACAATGCATGACGCACCAATCATCCTGCTAATCTTCTCATACCATTAACAGATAATCAACCAAACAAGCAACTGAGTGGAGGGAGACCGAATATTCGAACGCCTGAATATTCGCGTATGCAAGGAATCATTGGACCGGCGGTGGTTCCAAGTGTGCATGTCATCACACAGACTAATGACATGCTCACTTCACGTAACTGACACTGTCATCATGATGGATTCCACGTGGAGACGTGTGACAGTCAACCTCAGTCACTCACACACACACAGACACACACACACGCAGACACACACTCACACTGAGTCATGTGAATCGGTGTAATGGATATGTATGTGATCTGTGGAGTATTCGCTCAACAATGAAGACGAATGTGATATGACTGACACTGACTGAGTGAAATCATGCACCGATCGATAATTGATAAGCAGAATTTGTGTCAACTTACGTGGTGCGTTGTCGGAATCAGCCAGATTGATGATGACGAAGAAGCAGACGACGAGGAAGACTGCAGTCTGAAATGAGAAAACAATATGAATACACAGACGATTGAAATGATCAGACGAGAAGGGAATCAATGAGTCTTGTGTAATTATCTTACTGACAATGATCGACTGTTGTATTACTTGATGATGGTGGGATGATGAATTTAGGGCAACAGGATAGTCGCAGTCGTGTGAATCTTGCTAACTGACTAACTAACTTACTAACCAAATACTTCGTAGTCGAATATATTACACAGTCAGACTGTTTGAGATTCCACCTATTCAGGTGAAGGCGTTCACACAACAAGTTGAAGACTATCTCACCTCTCACGAGTTGCAAATTACCTCTTCACACTGAACTGCAATTCACTCATTATCAACTCACATGCATTGTCTTGTTGAATAAGAAAGGATTTGTGCGTAGTAGTGCTTCCTACTATTCTTGCCTTTTATATACTCTTGTATTTGCTCTTCGTGTGGAAATGTCCCTTCTTTTCTCTGTGCTAATTGTGTATTGAACATTGATAATTAACAAATGATTTTTCGATTGAATTTGTAATTAATTTTCCATTGTTTGTTTCATCGATCCGACAAGGAATCACACAATTCGCAAAATTCAACAAATTATAAAATGGAATAGAATTTGTACAAAATATCCTGTTACTCTTTGTATGTGATTCCGCTGAGTAAATTTAAGTCACGTATCGAATGATCACATTGGACAAACAGTGATAATTTTTGTCAGTGGGAAATTCAACTTAAACTATAATTTATTATGGTGAGAGATAACGTCTATCCGAATTCGTAGGCAGTAATTGACATCTATGTTTATGTCTCAAATATAAGTCATGTGAAAACAAGGTCAAAGATGGACTGCAGACTTTGCGTAGGTGCATACATTTAGCAGATAGATGATCTGACACTCAAGAGACAGCCACAAGGAGATGAAAGATTAACTGTTAGTGAGAAACAACCAATCAGAAAACTGTGTTTGTTAGCTAACAATTATCTATAATAAGGTAGACGAAAATCTATAAATATGTGTTGATTTCACTAATAAACCATCTGTTGCCTTACTCTTGCCTTCTGTCGTTACATTAGGAGTAGATGGCAACACTGAGAGGAATTTAGCTTGAAAGTGACAAGTAATATGTGAACATTGTATGAAAGTTCTGGCTTTGTGATTTCCCTAATCAACTATGAATTACTGTCTTGATTAAAATTTCTTCTGGTATCACTAATCTTCTTACCTTCAGTTCCGTATTGTCGTATGGTACTACCACATAGAATTTAATTCTACATAAATAATGCGAAAACTTGTAATGGTGAAATATTTTAATCAGTAACTTTCAATTTATGAAAGTCAGGTGTATAATATTCTGTAATTGAATCTAGTATTTAAGATTACGTAGTTGCTTATATTAAGGTGTAAAAGAAATTTTACTCAACAAGTGAACACAATCTGCATCAAAGTGTATGGTGTTGAATAAAATCATCGCTGATCGTCGGTTATTAAAAAGAGCATGAAAAATGTCACATTTAGTTCCAGTGTATATATGTGTGTGTATGAAGTGATAATAAAAAGGTTTGTAGAATGATGTCTTCATTAAAATCACCTGAAGCATTCTTTACTGACTTGAAAAAAGAAGAAAAAGGATCTCTACTGGAACCCAAACATTTAGACGAATTCGATATCGTTCCACTGGAAGGCTCACAGCAGTTTTCAGACTAACCTTAATATTATTAAACGGTATTAATTTGCGTGAAGCTTTATCAGATGCAACTAGTTGCACACACAAACAATTCAGATGAAAATAAACTTGGTTCCCTGAATAAGTCAAATAGGGGATTTCATGGGTTGAGAAAATGATACAAAATCTAAAAACATACTATACAATACATGTTTAAAAAGACATTCGAATGACGAAATCTGGGTGGAATAATGGTTGTACGAACATTTTCTGAATGCATAGTGTTTTAACTTAGTGGTCCGAATGCCAACCTCCTCGGTTTCGTGAAGTAGGCGAATATGAAGTCCATTGGAAATATTCCATGCGATACGATGAATCACTTTGAATGCTTTCGTTTTAATCCACTGAATGACCGCTTTCAACTGTATCTGACAAAAAGGAGCTTCGGATGGATGTTTCTATACTTTAACAAAACGCAATGGGAGGTGTTAGTTGACACGTCGCCTAAACTGTCTATTAGTGCACCAAAAAGCGAATGGACACGTGAATTCACTTGTTCAGCCTCAGATAGTTGGGTCTTAAATGTACAGTGAATGTACACTTTGTCTTCGGTAAATCCTAATGTGCACAAGTAAGTGGAGTCGCTATGGGTCCACCATTAGGCCCTATTTTAGCAGACTGTTTCGTTGAAAATTTTGAAAATGGACGATTGATAGGTGTCATCAATGCGTTGGATAAGTAATGCAGTCATGTTGATGGTATATTTCAAACGTGACTGATAGAACTCAGTCTGCAACTAACGAAAGGCTAGACGCGTGACATTAATTACTAACTAGTGTCCAATCAAATATACATTTAGCTTAATTGGTGGAACCTCGCCTAGAGTACTAGCTCACTAGTTTTCTAGCCGGTTTCAAGCCCGGATAAAGAGGGCTACAAAAACTTCAACGCACAAATATATTAAAAATTCTAAAAATGCAAACAATAACCTTATTTTTCGCTGGAATCGGGGAAGTGAAATGACGCAGGCTAGTGAAAGCCTTCGGGAAGCCAGTCAGCCGATGTGCCTTCTTTCGATAAAAGCAAAAATAAAGATGGGGACGTGGAATATTCGTACAATGTACGAAACTGGAAAGACTGCCCAGGTAGCCACAAAAATGAGAAGATATAAATAGAAGTGTTGGCAATATGCGATAGCAGATGGAATGGATGTGGAAGGAGCCAACTACCAACTGGAGAGACAATAATCTACTCCGGTCACCCAGAGGACAATAACGAGCACACCGAGGGAGTAGCCATCATGGTGTCACCAACAGCAGCCAAAGCTCTCAGGCAGTGGGAGGATGTCAAATCGAGAATCGGGAAGGCGAGAAACACATTCATCAAACTGAAACCAATCTGGAAATCTTCGTCACTCAGCATCAACAACAAAATTCGGATTTTCAATGCAAAAGTCAAGTCAGTTCTTCTATACGGATCAGAAACTTGGCGGGTCACAAAGAATATTTCCACCTTTATCAACAACTGTCTTCGTGCTATACTCAAGATCAGATGGCCGTAGAGAATCACCAACAAGAAACTATGGGAACGAACAAAACAAGAACCAATCGCCCAACAGATATGCAGGAGAAAGTGGAGATGGATTGGACACTCGCTGAGGAGGCCGCTGGGTGACATCGCGCGTCAGCCCCTCGATTGGAATTCAAAATGGAAGAGGCGAGTGTGACGTCCAAGGGTGACATGGAGGAGATCGTGCGAAGAGGAGCTGAAACAGTATGGACTAACATGGGTGCAAGTGAAAAGTACAGCAGAAGACAGAAGCAAGTGGAGATGTCCAGTTGAAGCCCTATGTTCTCCTAGGAACCCAAGGGAACAATAATAATAATTAATTAATTGGTAAGATTGTAAATATAAATGAATTGTCGACGAAATTTAATAACATCCGTTCTTAGTCTACTTCCATTTGTGAAGAGGGGGAGGATATTACGCTGCATTTTCGGGATGTCTCGCTAAGTGAGCTAAAAGATGGATCAAATGTGAGTGGCTTGAAAAGGAGAACCACATTTTACAAGGCAACGTAAGCACTTCCTTAGTTATGTGCTTTCTAAATATAAAATATATGTCGTTTATTGTCTAACAATGAGCAAGAAATATATGTACGCAAGATGATTGTCGAAGTGGATTTGATTATATTCATGGTTTCTCGACAGAGACGGGTCGGTTATCCGAGCTATTTCATACAGAAATTTGAGCAAATTAGATGGTAAATCACAGACGATGTCAGCAGAGAAATGACCACTATTTAACGTGCCGTAAACTTATGGTTACTTGATAAGCGGAATTTCGTTCGAGAAGACTATGCAGAAACAGGTCGAGAAAATTTCAAGCAGAAAAGCTGAGTTTACACTTTTATAGTGGGTGAGAAACTGCACCTCAAAATAAAAGAAAAAACAGGGTAGTCACATCATATATACGTCTATTCAGCAATTACAATGCTGTTGACTAGAGTGTTGTGATGAGCACTCCACTAGACACCTAATGCAGCATGTCACACAAATCTCCAAACATCCTTTGGTAAATCACAGGTCCAGAAGCTCAAACTTGCAAAAATCATGTTGAATTCCTCTCAGTGTTGCCATCTACTCATAGAGTCTAGTTTAAGTTGAATTTCCCACTGACAAAAATTATCACTGTTTGTCCAATGTGATCATTCGATACGTGACTTAAATTTACTCAGCGGAATCACATACAAAGAGTAACAGGATATTTTGTACAAATTCTATTCCATTTTATAATTTGTTGAATTTTGCGAATTGTGTGATTCCTTGTCGGATCGATGAAACAAACAATGGAAAATTAATTACAAATTCAATCGAAAAATCATTTGTTAATTATCAATGTTCAATACACAATTAGCACAGAGAAAAGAAGGGACATTTCCACACGAAGAGCAAATACAAGAGTATATAAAAGGCAAGAATAGTAGGAAGCACTACTACGCACAAATCCTTTCTTATTCAACAAGACAATGCATGTGAGTTGATAATGAGTGAATTGCAGTTCAGTGTGAAGAGGTAATTTGCAACTCGTGAGAGGTGAGATAGTCTTCAACTTGTTGTGTGAACGCCTTCACCTGAATAGGTGGAATCTCAAACAGTCTGACTGTGTAATATATTCGACTACGAAGTATTTGGTTAGTAAGTTAGTTAGTCAGTTAGCAAGATTCACACGACTGCGACTATCCTGTTGCCCTAAATTCATCATCCCACCATCATCAAGTAATACAACAGTCGATCATTGTCAGTAAGATAATTACACAAGACTCATTGATTCCCTTCTCGTCTGATCATTTCAATCGTCTGTGTATTCATATTGTTTTCTCATTTCAGACTGCAGTCTTCCTCGTCGTCTGCTTCTTCGTCATCATCAATCTGGCTGATTCCGACAACGCACCACGTAAGTTGACACAAATTCTGCTTATCAATTATCGATCGGTGCATGATTTCACTCAGTCAGTGTCAGTCATATCACATTCGTCTTCATTGTTGAGCGAATACTCCACAGATCACATACATATCCATTACACCGATTCACATGACTCAGTGTGAGTGTGTGTCTGCGTGTGTGTGTGTCTGTGTGTGTGTGAGTGACTGAGGTTGACTGTCACACGTCTCCACGTGGAATCCATCATGATGACAGTGTCAGTTACGTGAAGTGAGCATGTCATTAGTCTGTGTGATGACATGCACACTTGGAACCACCGCCGGTCCAATGATTCCTTGCATACGCGAATATTCAGGCGTTCGAATATTCGGTCTCCCTCCACTCAGTTGCTTGTTTGGTTGATTATCTGTTAATGGTATGAGAAGATTAGCAGGATGATTGGTGCGTCATGCATTGTGGTGGACGTGTCACACACACACACTGCTTGTTGTGTGAGCATGCGAGAGCGTGTGTGTGTATGTCGTTTGTGACAGACGTGGAAATGTGCACCGCCTATGTGATGGTCTCGAAATCTGTCGATGTTGGTGATTGTGAGATTGCCTTTGATTAAACTATCTATAAACAATGATTTCGCTGAATGTTTTTCTCACGCACTCGCCTCTTGTTCGCTTACTTGCTCACCGTTTTCATCTCCTCCTCTCTCTCCATCCCACATACTTCAGAAGCCAGTCAGAAGGAGGCTGAAGAACTAGCGAAGATCAAGGGATCAGCTGAATTCAAAGATGCCAAGGCCAAAGTTCTCACTGTCCTGTCAGCTAAGATTGACAACTACGTTCTCGACAGTCTACGCAAGAAGAAAGTCCCAACCGGACAAGATTTATAAAAGTGGAATTCCCTATGTCTCCAAATAGCGATTAGTGTGCTTACTGTTTTCCACAGAGCTTGTCAATCAACTGGTGAGTAGGAAGAATATTTGTGTAGACCTTCGCTTTTATGTTTGATGTACAACATGTGGGGAACTTCCACCAACCACTTTCGCTCATACAACTCTTTCTCTATATATAAAAATACATGTATAGATTGTTGAGCGTCTTATTTCATCGTCTTATTCTTCTCATTGTTTTTGTCTGAGCTGTGGAGACAGACCATTGGAATGTGTGATGACTTGTGCACTTACACGAGTGGAAGGATAAGAGATTGTTCAAGGTGTTGATACAATACAACTTGTTTGACTTGATGAAGGAAATCGTATGGTGTGCATTCTTGTTGATCTTATGCCGGGAATTTCAAGAATGTTTCCGCATCACTTTTCAAGTATCTTGCACCAGGTTTCTTATGAACTTGACTATCATATTCTATTTATCTCGTTTTAAGTCTTATTTTGCGGATTTCTTTGTTAGAGTGCATTCTAAAGATTGACTTAATTGGTTGACATTTCACCATTTATTTGCGAACTTCATTGATTTGTGTTGTTCAATCCGCGTGACGCGTTCTCACTTCTTCGATATTCACAGTCTTCTGTTTGTTAGCATTTGTATGATTCCCACAATCGGGGTTACTAATTATTTATTATTATTCATTTGCGTTCCGAGTAGAACATAGGGCTTCATCAACACATCTCCACTTTGTTCTGTTTTCTGCCGACCTCATCAGCTGTGTCCACGTTTGAACAAACTCTCTCATCTCTCCCTTGCACCATCTCTTCCATGTCACCCTAGGGCGACCTACTCGTCGACTCCCTTTGAGATTTCACTCGAGCACTCGCCTCCATTGAATGGCTTGTCATTAGGCGGTCTCCTCGATATATGCCCTATTCACCTCCATTTCCTCCTACATATTTTCTCAGCGATCGACTCTCGCCTGTTGGTTTGTTCCCATAGTTTGTTGTTGCTTGTTCTTTCTGGCCATTTGATCTTCAGTCTGTAGCGAAGGCAGCTGTTGGTGAAAGTTTGCAACGAGCTGTTGGAAATCCTTTTCGTGACACGCAGTGCAAGTTTCTGACCCGTATAGAAGAACCGACTTCACATTGGTGTTGAAAATGCGAATCTTCTCCTTTGTGCTTACTGAGTACAGACGATTTCCAAACTGGTTTCAGGCTGATGAAGGCGTATCTTGCCTTTCCGATTCTGACTCTGACATCTCCGTCCGTTCTGCCTGTAGTTGAAACGAAGCTTCCCAGATAAGTGAAGGAGGCAACATCCGTTAAAGCTATCCCATTGATGGTGATTGGTGCTGGTTGTTGTTGTTGCTGCTGGTTGGTTATCTTCATCACCTCCGTCTTCTCTGCGTTCACCTGCAGTCCCGTTTTCGCTGCCTCTTCAGCCAGTTTGTTGGTTTTCGCTTGCAAGTCTTTGAGTTTGTGTGACATCAGACATATATCATCCACACGCGAAATCCCAATCTTCTAGAGTTTTCTCATTGGTCTTCCACCGTATTCCTGACTCCACGCCCCCAACAGTCTGACGCATAATCCAGTTCACCACAATTAAGAATATGATCGGTGATAACGGGCAGCCAGCTGGTCTTACTCCTGTATGCACTTAGAACGCCTGGCTGAGTTTTCCGTTGTGGATCACTTGACACGTGGCATTGTCGTATAGCTGTTGAATGAGGTTGACAAAGACTTGAGTTACGCCGTAGTGTTGAAGCAGTTTCCAAATTACTTCTTGGTCTACGCTGTCGAAGGCCTTTTCTGAGTCGATGAATTTGAGATAGGGAGAGGTTTAACTGTCAATCTATGCTTTGTTCTGTGATGACGATGCGTAGAGTTGCAGTTTGACCAGCACATGACTTGCCTTTCGTGAATCCAGCTTGTTCTCGATGGGGGTGGGTGGCGTTCTGCATCTAGTGCATCTTTTATTTTCTCCAGGATGACGCGACACAGCATTTTACTTGGCGTGGACAAGAGCATTATTCCACGCCAGTTCTCGCACAGGCACAAGTTAACCTTCTTTGGCAGTTTGATGAGGTCGCCCTTCTTCCAATCAGTAGGCAGCTTTCCTTCTTTCCAAACGTTTTGCAGTAATGTGGTGAGAAGATCTGCCGTAATCTCTGGGGCCGTCTTCAGTGCTTCGGGAAGGATGCCGTCTGGTCCTGTTGCCTTCCCGCACTTCAGTAGCTTCATCGCATTCAGGATTTCTTCTTCCGTTGGAGGAGTGGAGTCCACTGGCATTTCCGTGTGTGATGTTGGTGGTATTTCTAGGCGAGCTGCCGGTGGTGGTCGATTCAAGAGTCCTTTGAAGTGATCAGCCCATTCATTGATTTATTTGTCCCTCTTCCTTAGTGACTAGGTTCCCTTGAGCATCTTGTATTGGTTTCGTCATCTGAGTTGATCTCTTCCCAGATGCAGACCTGGTTATCTGATGTAATGTCTTGAGGTCTCCCTTAACTGAGACCTCTCTGACTGCCTGTTCTGCCTCAATTGTCGGCCAGTGTGTCGTGCAATTGACTGTTGTCCTTCCTGGCACTCTTCTTCACTTCTTTATTCAGTGCAGTGTACATTGAACTCAGCTTACCCCTCTGTTGCCCATCTTTGCATTCAGTCATCTTCTCTCTCACCATCCTCCTCTCCTCTCTTCTATTAGCTTCCAGATAGGTGTCCGTGGAGAGCCATTCCTCGTCTTGTCTCTTCCTTCCTCATACAACAGTTGTACATGTCTCCTTGAATATCGCCTTCAGAGAGTTAGTTCCAATGTTATTCCACTCAGGTTTCCTCACTGATATCACGTATTGTCTCCACCTTTACTCTGATCTGATGGCTGTAGTGAAGGCAGGTATCCCTTGTAGTTTTGTCCTTCAGTTTCTGAGTAGTGAACTTGAATTATGGTCTATCTCCAGTTGTTTTCATGAATTTCAGCTTTACCTTGAAGGTTCCTTCATCCAGAGGATGGTCACAGACCACATCTGCTCCCCTTGTCGACTTTGTATACAACAGGCTGCGTCTTCACTTCCTTGAGATTGACATGAAATCTGTTTGGTTTGTTGTGTGTCCGTCAGGCGAAATCCATGTTACTAGCCTTGTATACATCCTTGTGTTTGTACACGCTCCCTCCGATCACCAAATCGTTGAAAGAGCAGAAGTCTGCGAATAGTTCCCCGTTCTCATTCATTTCTCTGAGGGCCTCTCGACCCATGATGAGTTCTCTTTCTCTATTATCTGCTCCCAGTTTGGGCTGCGTTCATATTGCCCATGAGTAATTTGATGTCATCATTTCGGATGTTGTCCATTACTACTTGTAGTTGTGTGCAAAAACCCTCATTCTTTCCCTAATTCGCGTTGTTTGTAGCACTGTGCGAAGCACTGGATACTTGTGACCTTCCTTCCATTTGAATTGAATCTTGCTATCATGATCCTGGGGGAAATTGGTTTCCACTGCATTAGGGCTTTGGCTGCCACTGGTCACATCATGATAATCACTCACTGCCTCAGTGTGCTCATGTTTGTCATCTGGGTGACCGGAGTGGATTTTTGACTCTCCCGTTGACAGTGTTGTCAATCGACATCCATTCCATCTGCTTTCGCAGATACCCAGTACTACTAAGGCATATCTTCGCACCTCTTTGGCTACCTGGTGAGCCTTCCCAGTCTCGTAAATTGTACGAAAATTCCACGTACCCATTCTTACTCTTCCCTTCATCGAGAGAGGACACATAGGCTGGCTGGCTGGCTTCCCGAAGGCTTTCACCAGTCCGCTGTGTCATTTCGCCTCTCCGATTCGAGCGAAGAATAAGATTTTCATTTGAAGGTTTTGTATTTTTAATATATTTTCTGTGTGTTGAAGTTTATCTGGAGGTTTGAAAGGTTTAGTGGTGTGCAGTTGCTAGCCCCAAGCACAACCCTCCCTCTTTACCCGGGATTGGGACCGGCTACAAAACTAGCGAGCTAGTTAACTAGCTGAAATTGGGGTTACTCATAGGGGCAGCATATTCGATTCGCCCTAAACAATTGCGAATCAGTCATTCTAATGCGTGAAATGCATGCTTCAAATATCTCAATACTTCTCAGTGCACGTCCTGCTTGACTGTTCTTATGTAACGATACTGTGCAGCTTCCCGAATCATCTGTGCTCCATGAATGAATTTCCATTTCACTACACTACAGACGGTACGGAGTTGCATTGTATCACAGTGCCCGAATTCTACTCTCGTATGTCCGATTTACAGTGACCTGATTGCTTCACACATAGTGAATACTACTTTCTAGTAACAAGTAATATGAAGTTGAAGACATGTGAAGCAGTGACAATCCAGTCTAGTTTTCGCCTTATCTGCCTTGCAATAAGATCAATGCATGAGAGAGTTTACGCTTAGCTTATCTTCCTCCACTGGCCAGCGATGTATCTTTAACGACACCTACGGTTTCTCAGTGACTTGTAAAACCAGAGCTTTCACACATATCGTCTGATGATACGCATAGATATCTTGATATCTCCCTTCTTTAGTTTCCATCAGAGCTGCCTTTAACACTGACATTCTCTCTTTTCGGGCAGCGATCACGAGGTGCGTGTTCTGAAATCACCAGTATTAGTTCTCCCACCTGATATTTTCAATGTTGTTGAATTCACTTGCTATGTGATTGTTGAATCGTTAAATATGCTCGCTTCCATCAGCTCCAAGAAGTATTGATTTCAAGCTACTCTTGTCTGCACTGATATGTACACATTCGACGCAGGTTTCATTCTATTTGAAGAAATCTTTTATAATCCCATGTCTGTAAAATGTGACCACTAGTCAACACATTTAATTTATTTATGTGGTCTTCAACTGATTCTAGTCCTGTTCTCTTATGTGCCTCTTGTAAATCGGGCACATCGACTATAAACGATTCATCTGTGAAAGTCTTTTCCCTCGAAATTGATCTTAACAGTTTATGTAGGCCTCCAATTAATCCCTTCTCTACTCCATCACTGGATTTATGTCCCATTCAGTACTACTATTTGTCATCACTTCCACTACATTCTTGCTGCCCATTTCTGGTACAACGTGTCTTAATTCATGAATAGCTCCAACAATATTTGTTCTACTATCACTGTCCCTTTATGGATGATAAAGCGTGAAATCATCATCAAAAATAAGTCAGTAGGAAGTGCGTGAAGAACTTCTGAGTGCCCTGCTGGAGTTTCGGGACAAGTAATATACGCAACGATATCTTCTGTCGGTGGAGCGGCCTTGCCTTACAACTAAAGCCCTGGAAAACAGAAAATCTTGAGTCATCTTTGTCATTGGTAAATCTGTCATTAGTTGTCCTGTGGGTTTCGTTGACCTGAATAAAAGCATTTGTTTACTACAAATTTGACCAATGCAACTCCCTGCAAAATCCAATATTCCCTACACAGTACTGTCAAAAGATGAGCAACTCCCGTGTACTTCAATTTGGTGATAATTCCGAACCATAACCCTCGTGACAAAATGAGGTCCAGGTAATATGACTGGGTGAAATCAACAACCTGATATTACTCAGTATTCTACTGGCACACATTAACTCACCTAGAATGATGTGACGCAACTTCTTGAGGCGTAACTCGTGTTTCTCATCTAAATAGCAATCTCTCGTAATTCTTTTGATTTCACCAGATTGCTGTCTTGAGACATAACTAAGTATAGGCTTCTTAGCTTCTGACACCCAAAACTGTTCCAAGCGTCCTTCACTAGACGTTCACTCAAGAAAACTAGAAGCCTTTCCTTCGGAAGCACGAAAATAAAGTGTCTGCTGGATAATCTGCTGCTTGCGTCATCACAATAGTCAATTCCCTCGATTTTATGACAGATAGAGTAGTGAGTACATCTTTGCTTCCTGATTGGCCAGTCTTCTTTACATCTTTCGAAGAATTCATGACCATCGAGAATTCTGGATCACACTTCTCTATGCATCCGAAAATGGATGCAGTGGAACCTCTGTGGACCTGAATGTCCGCTCTTTAGTGAAGCGTGGAACCTCCATATTTTCAATTTCCTACTGCCAAGAAGCTCAGCTTCTCATTTGTCATCCGTACTTTTATCATTAGGTTGGTCTCATCTAAAATCACTCCGACACAGCCTTTGCATCATTCTTCTAGGTGGAAGTGCTAGTAGGGCAATATAACCAACTGGGTTACGTAACGAAGCTATGCATGGCGAAATTGTCCTCTTCGTGACTGGACGTATTGGCAATTTTACTTCATACACCAGCAAAACCTCGACACAACTCGAATCAACATTATAAAGTATTTTATAGGATCGTTTGCAAATAGGAATGCTAGACAGCATCTCTTTGTTGTTACTGGGCCATTTGTGTGAACCAGACTTTTCAGAGGAAACAGGATAGGAGAGCACGCAGTTGGCTGGATAAATTTATAAACGGTGGCACTATTTCCATCGAGGCCAGACAAAAGTCTACGCAGAAATTTCTCCTCACAATGTTTCGCGTCTTCTCGTCAAACAAATTTAGACTGTCAACTGTAGTTCGTCTTAACGCATACTTTGTCCAAAAAGGCGTTGCAATGGCACCACTGGGTGTATATTTAACTCATACAAGCTCTGCGGTAAATTCAGTCTACCTTCTAGATGCCTTAAGCGAGTGAACACTTTTCCATCTTCGACATGTAGGTGAACCTGAAGAGAAGTCTCTTCGATATTGGCTGATAAGACTATCTGATGGTTCTTAAATCTCAGTAGAACCCCGGGCAAATCATTCATTATATCTGGTCCTTGTTATGCACAGTCATTCAGAGAGATTCTTTGATATTTGAACGCACAGTCTAACACAGCTCTAAGTCTATTGGGTTTGCATGGATTCGTAATTGGGTGATGTGACATAAATCTCCGTTGGCGAAATATATCGTTCGAAACCTGACTGATATAACTCCTAAACTCGTGTGTCGGTAGTATTTGATCATAGGACATCAATAAACTGTCATCTTCTAACATTCTCCTCTGAAGATTGCCCAGTCTGCGTTCTACCGATACGTGTATGTAATAATTTATGACTAAATTCCTTCCATTCTAGTCAAATCTCATAATGACGGTTTTGCAATCTCATACTCTTCTCAGCTACCTCCGGAACTTCTTTGTCTACTGCAGAAACTGAGCTTTCAAATGTTTAGCAACCCTGCAATTCGGACTCAAGCATTCTCAACAATATATTTTCTGCTGTTTCCTCTCCTGTCAGCAGAAGAGAGAAGTAGATTTCTTACTGTTGCTTCCAGGACCCAGCAGAAACAAAACAAAACTACTAGGGATGTAAACCAGTGACTGGAGTTTCTTATACATTGATGGAGCACCAACAGTGCCTCAGGTACGTTAGTTCTAATCACCAAACGTACCTGCATACATCTGATATTCAACAGAGTGACTGCTGCCGGTGTGACCAGAGTTTCGCCTGCTTATCGTCTGGAATCTTTGCTCTCCATACAGGTAACCACCATCACCATGTCAGATTTCGTGATGTTCGACTTCAGAATCAACCGTAGTTGAATTTCGAGACGTAGCTCCATGTTTGTATGTCGCCTGTATCTTTTTCTTCTATTCTGATCCGACCAGAAACATGACTTAGTAGTAATGTAGTATCTGAACCATTGCCAAGTAACGCATACGTATCCGAAAATCGGATCTAAGACCTTAATCGGTGCGTATCCCAGAAACGGACTCCTTATTCTGCCCTAGAATAGTTGACAGTCTTGTCTACAAGATAATCTTCTTTGCACAACGGTTGATTGTGACCTGAACTGCATCTCATGGCCTCACATTTTCTTGTTGAACGACAACTGCCAATTCAGTGATTGGGGTTCAGGCGGTTGAATCACAAATTATGTCGCATAAACACAAAGTCTTTCTTCGTCACTCATCGACGACATGTGTAAACAGTCACATATCTGGCCATTCCTGGAACATACTATTCATGAATTCTGGGTTTGTGCTGTTACGACTTTGTAGTTATTTCGTTTTAATAACTTGTAGAGTGAGATAGATGCTTTTCTATGAACTCTGTGAAACGGAGGAAATTATGCTCAGCAAATTTCAAAATACCATCCTCTAGTTCGGTTCGTTCTCACTGCAGGTACTAAGGTAGACGCCGAACAAAATGCACAGTTATACTAGAACAGCTTGAGTCTGCCGCATGACTTATTTCAGTCAACACTACCCAAAATTCGTCATCTGCCTTACCAAATTTCACAACCTATCTGTATCTTCTGAACGCGGTTGTGGGCTTGATAACAATTCAGACAGGAAGTCCCCAGAAGTTAGATGGGCCTGACTAAACTGGCCGAATAACATTTTCAGGGCTTCTTCTCAGCTTAACTATGGGAACAATAGAAGGCAGTGCCCCATAACCCACTTAGCTGTCCCGATGGAACCGTGTAAAGAGTGCCTGAACCTCTCGTTTTTGCTATTAGTTCTCTTTGCTATAGTCATATTGAAGCACTTTGTTAACATCTAAAAGTTGGTCGGTATTCCATCCAATTTATCAATCCCATTTAATGGGGCTTACAAGATTCTGGAGTGATGGACTTATATTCTGCAGCTTTGTGTCAACCTAACGTGATTGCTTGTGACACCGTCAAGACGCTTAGTTTTCGACGATTCAGTCGAGGTTGAAATGTTATCAGCGCCGATAGGCGGTTTCTGAGACTTAAACTTATGCATTTCGAACTTCTTTCCAAACAGTTCAAGCTCTTGAATCTTGAGGTTCATGACCTCAATATCAGTTTAACTGGCTAATTGAACACCACAACGAGATAATGTATCACCTCCAATAAAAACAAATCAACTATCTAGCCTAAATTTGGGGAGATTGGGAAAGAAAAACACAAAGAGTGAATCCGTGACAAAGAAACGCTGTCTCTAAAATCACATTCCATATCCTCCAAGTTTCTCACTATACCTCTGATAATAAGCGTTGAGAACACCACAAACTGAATTGCGAAAACGAATTTAAGTGCTGTTTGTCTCTTCTCCCGATATAATACTTGCAATCGAACATTCAATCAAACAAAACATTTGAATTACTCGTGGAAGTCCAAAACACCGTATTTATTTGAACTACGGTCTTGTATTGCGTACAAGTATATGCTAGGAATAAACAAACCTCAAATTGTGAGATACCTAGTCTGAATAGCCGCCAAAGTACTGTCGATGTGCGTTAGTAACGAAAACATTAGAGCTGTGTTTAGAAATGATACTTGGTCTGTAATAAACAACACGTGGATGTACAGATCAAGAGAAAGTGGGATTGGAATAAGCAATGTTCAAGGAACAGTAGAACATAAAGAAAAGGTGTACAGTGAATACCATTGAAGAACAAGAAGATAATTGCTACAGACCAAGTAGAGTGTTGCTCCATTATACGAGTTAAATGTCAGTGAAAATAAACAGTTGTAGTTATGGTTATTATTAAAATTACCGAAATTTTATGAATTCATTAAATCCTGCTTTATTAACCTTTATTGCTTGTTTTAAATTCGTATCGGGAAATAAATGTTTCCAATATTATTTAAATGGTTAATTATTATTAATATTTCCTTGGTTTCCTAGTAGAACATAAGACATCAGAAACACATCTCCATTTCATCCTGCCCCCCATAGTCCTCTTTAGCTGCTTCCACGATTGGCCATAAGATCTCACCTCCTCACACTGTCTCCTCCATGTTACCTTCGGACGACCACCTTCCGTCTCACATTCGGGTTCCACTCAAATACGTGGAACGCGATGTCAATCAACGGTCTTCTCAGAGTGTATCCGATCCATCTCCACTCCCTTCAGTCAGAGGTTCTTGCTTGGTTCTTTTCAGGGTTCTTTATCACTTACATTATTTGCCCATTTCATCTTCAATTTTCTCAGCAATAAGGGTAGTTGTTGGTAAACGTCCGGAGCCTGTCGTAAATGCTTTCCTTCATGCGTCAATTGTCTGAACAATATAGAAGCACTGACTTGACATTAGTGATAGAAATTTGGACGTTGTGTCTTTTTCTGTGTGTGATGGATTTACACACTTGTTTCAGCCTAATGTTGGTCTGTCTTACCTTTCCAATCCTGACTGACTTCGATATCCTCACCTGTGCCGCCTGTAGTTGAGACGATGATGCCTAGGTAAGTGAAGGAAGTGACCACCTTCAAGTATCTGTCGTTGATGTTGATTGGTGCTTGTTGTTGTTGCTGATTAGGTAGCTTCATCACCTCTCTCTTCTCTTTGTTCACTGGAAGTCCTTTCTTCACTGCCTACACCGTGTGCTGACTTGTTGGTCTCCGCCTTAGGTATTATATTCTTTGCAACACTGGACATCAATCACCCTCGAAATCAAGATCTGATAGAGCATTCTGGTTGGTCCTTCCTGGTCTTCAGGATCTTCACTGCACTGGAGATTTTCGCTTCTGAGGGGGATTGTTATTCACTGGAGTTTCCGTGAGTAATGTTGGTGATAATTCTGGACGAGTTTCATGTTGTGGTCGGTCCAGGAGCCTTTTGAAGCAGTCAGCTCATTGTTTTCTTTGCTTCTTCTCTTTCGTAACTAGGTTCCCTTTTACTATACCTCACTGGGTTTATGTGTTCTCACCTCTTTCCCGTTTACAATCTGGTTATTTGACATAATGTTCTGAGGATTCTTTTACCTTCAATGCCTTCTGCCTCAGTTTCTAGTGCCATAGCACTGCCTTTTGACTTCCCTATCACCAACTGTCACTTCTTTATTCAGTGGGTTGTACGCTGAAATCAAATTCTTTTTTGTTGTGCATATTTGCATTGTTTCATCTTCTATTTAACCATCCTTCTCTCCTCTATTAGATTCCACGCCTCCGGAGATTCCTACTCCATATCTTAACTTTTATCCATTTGCTCTGATAACTGCAGTGAAGGTGGCATTTGTAGTTTCAACTTTTATTTCCTGAGTGTTGGACTTGAATTGTGGTCTACTTCTAGCTTCTTTGAAGGCTTCCAACTTAGCCTTGAACCTTTCTTGCACTAGATGATGATTTTAGCCCTCATTTGTTCCTCTTCACGATTTCGTATTCAGAGGGATGCGTCTATCCGATTTTGTGTCAGTCAGGTGAAACTCATGTAGCCTTGTGTACTTCCTTGTGTCTGTGTACACTACCTCCAATAACAAAATCATTGGTGGCACAGAGGTCTGAAAAGAGTTCTGTGTTCTCATTCATTTCTCAAACAGCCTCCTGACCCATCATAAGTACCATTCTGTGTTGTTTGTTTCCACTTTTACATTCATATCACCCATTAGGATTTTCATATCTCCATTTGGTGTCTTGTCCATTATTGCTTTCGGCTGCCTGTAAAAATCTTCCTTCTCATCTTCTTCTGAGTTCTTTGTGGATGCGTAGCATTGGATAGTTTTAACTACCCACCTTGTCAGATGAATCTTAAAGTCATTAGGCGGTCTCCTCGATATATGCCCTATTCACCTCCATTTCCTCCTACATATTTTCTCAGCGATCGGCTCTCGCCTGTTGGTTTTTTCCCATAGTTTCTTGTTGCTTGTTTTTTCTGGCCATTTGATCTTCAGTCTGTAGCGAAGGCAGCTGTTGGTGAAAGTTTGCAACGAGCTGTTGGAAATCCTTTTCGTGACACGCAGTGCAAGTTTCTGACCCGTATAGAAGAACCGACTTCACATTGGTGTTGAAAATGCGAATCTTCTCCTTTGTGCTTACTGAGTACAGACGATTTCCAAACTGGTTTCAGGCTGATGAAGGCGTATCTTGCCTTTCCGATTCTGACTCTGACATCTCCGTCCGTTCTGCCTGTAGTTGAAACGAAGCTTCCCAGATAAGTGAAGGAGGCAACCTCTGTTAAAGCTATCCCATTGATGGTGATTGGTGCTGGTTGTTGTTGTTGCTGCTGGTTGGTTATCTTCATCACCTCCGTCTTCTCTGAGTTCACCTGCAGTCTCGTTTTCGCTGCCCCTTCAGCCAGTTTGTTGGTTTTCGCTTGCAGGTCTTTGAGTTTGTGTGACGTCAGACATATATCATCCACACGCGAAAGCCCAATCTTCTAGAGTTTTCTCATCGGTCTTCCATCGTATTCCTGACTCTTCATCCTCAATAGTCTGACGCATAATCCAGTCCACCACAATTAAGAATATCATCGGTGATAATAGGCAGCCAGCTAGTCCTACTCCTGTATGCACTTAGAACGCCTCGTTGAGTTTTCCTTTGTGGATCACTTGACACGTGGCATTGTCATATAGCTGTTGAATGAGGTTGACAAAGACTTGAGGTACTCCGTAGTGTTGAAGTAGTCTCCAAATTACTTCTTGGTCTACACTGTCGAAGGCCTTTTCTGAGTCGATGCATTTGAGATAGGGAGAGGTTTAACTGTCAATCTATGCTTTGTTCTGTGATGACGATGCGTAGAGTTGCAGTTTGACCAGCACATGATTCGCCTTTCCTGAATCCAGCTTGTTCCCGATGGGGGTGAATGGCGTTCTGCATCTAGTGCACCTTTTATTTTCTCCAGGATGACGCGACACAGCATTTTACTTGGCGTGGACAAGAGCATTATTCCGCGCCAGTTCTCGCACAGGCCTAAGTTACTCTTCTTTGGCAGTTTGATGAGGTCGCCCTTCTTCCAATCAGTAGGCACCTTTCCTTCTTCCCAAGCGTTTTGCAGTAATGAAGTGAGAAGATCTGCCGTAATCTCTGGGGCCGTCTTCAGTGCTTCGGGAAGGATGCCGTCTGGTCCTATTGCCTTCCCGCACTTCAGTAGCTTGGTCGCATTCAGGATTTCTTCTTCCGTTGGAGGAGTGGAGTCCACTGGCATTTCCCTGTGTGCTGTTGGTGGTATTTCTAGGCGAGTTGCCGGTGTGGGTCGATTCAAGAGTCCATTGAAGTGATCAGCCCATTCATTGATTTATTTGTCCCACTTCCTTGGGGACCAGGTTCCCTTGAGCATCTTGTATTGGTTTCGTCATCTGAGTTGATCTCTTCCCAGATACAGACCTGGTTATCTGATATAATGTCTTGACGTCTCTCCTAACTGAGGCCTGTCTGACTGCCTGTTCTGCCTCAACTGTCGGCCAGTGTGTCGTGCAATTGACTGTTGTCCTTCCTGGCACTCTTCTTCACTTCTTTATTCAGTGCAGTGCACATTGAACTCAGCTTTCCTCTATGTTGCTCATCTTTGCATTCAGTCATCTTCTCTCTCACCATCCTCCTCTCCTCTCTTCTGTTAGCTTTCAGGTAGGTGTCCGTTGAGAGCCATTCCTTGTCTTGTCTCTTCCTTCCTCATACAACAGTTGTACATGTCTCCTTGAATATCGCCTTCAGAGAGTTAGTTCCAATGTTATTCCACTCAGGTTTCCTCACTGATATCACGTATTGTCTCCACCTTTACTCTGATCTGATGGCTGTAGTGAAGGTAGGTATCTCTTGTAGTTTTGTCCTTCAGTTTCTGAGTAGTGAACTTGAATTATGGTCTGTCCCAGTTGTTTTCATGGATTTCGGCTTTACTTTGGAGGCTCCTTCATCCAGAGGATGGTCACAGACCACATATGCTCCCTTTGTCGACTTTGTATACAACAGGCTGCGTCTTCACTTCCTTGAGATTGATATGAAATCTATTTGGTTTGTTGTGTGTCCGTCAGGCGAAATCCATGTTACTGGCCTTGTGTATATCCTTGTGTTTGTACACGCTCCCTCCGATCACCAAATCGTTGAGAGAGCAGAAGTCTGCGAATAGTTCTCCATTCTCATTCATTTCTCTGAGAGCCTCTCGACCCATGATGAGTTCTCTTTCTCTATTATCTGCTCCCAGTTTGGGCTGCATTCATATCGCCCATGAGGAATTTGATGTCACCTTTTCGGATGTTGTCCATTACTACTTTCATTGAGAGAGGACACTGGCAGGCTGGCTGGCTTCCCGAAGGCTTTCATCAGCCCGCTGTCTCATTTCGCCTCTCTGATTCGAGGAAAAAATAGGATTTTTATTTGAAGGTTTTGTATTTTTAATATATTTTCTGTGTGTTGAAGTTTATCCAGGGGTTTGAAAGGTATAGTGGTGTGCAGTTGCTAGCCACAAGCACAACCCTCCCTCTTTATCCGGGATTGGGACCGGCTAGAAAACTAGCGAGCTAGTTAACTTGGTGAAGTTGAGGTTACTAATAGGGGCAGCATATTCGATTCGCCCTAAACAATTGCGAATCAGTCATTCCAATGCCTGAAATGCATGCTTCAAATATCTCAATACTTCTCAGTGCACGTCGTGCTTGGCTATTCTCCTGAAACGGTACTGTGCATCTTCCCGAATCATCTGTGCTCCATGAATGAATTTCCATTTCACTACACTACAGATGGTACGGAGTTGCATTGTATCACAGTGCCCAAATTCTACTCTCGTATGTCCGATTTACAGTGACCTGATTGCTTCACACATAGTGAATACTACTTTCTAGTAACGAGTAATATGAAGTTGAAGACATGTGAAGCAGTGACAATCCAGTCTAGTTTTCGCCTTATCTGTCTTGCAATAAGATCAATGCATGAGAGAGTTTACGCTTAGCTTGTCTTCCTCCACTTAACAACGATGTATCTTTAACGACACCTACGGTTTCTCAGTGACTTGTAAAACCAGAGCTTTCACACATATCGTCAAAGCTGACTTTAACACTGATATTCGCTCTTTTCGGGCAGCGACCACGCTTCGCGTGTTCTGAAATCACCAGTATTAGTTCTCCCACCTGATATTTTCAATGTTGTTGAATTCACTTGCTATGTGATTGTTGAATCGTTAAATATGCTCGCTTCAATCAGCGCCAGGGAGTATTGATTTCAAGCTACTCTTGTCTGCACTGATATGTACACATTCGACGCAGGTTTCATTCTATTTGAAGAAATCTTTTATAATCCCACATCTGTAAAATGTGATCGCTAGTCAACACATTTAATTTATTTATGTGGTCGTCAACTGATTCCAGTCCTGTTCTGTTATGTGCCTCTTGTAAATCGGGCACATCGACTATAAACGATTCATCTGTGAAAGTCTTTTCCCTCGAAATTGATTTTAACAATTTATGTAGGCCTCCAATCAATCCCTTCTCTACTCCATCACTGGATTTATGTCCCATTCCGTACTACTATTTGTCATCACTTCCATTACATTCTTGCTGCCCATTTCTGGTACAACGTGTCTTAATTCATGAATAGCTCCAACAATATTTGTTCTACTATCACTGTCCCTTCATGGATGATAAAGCGCAAAATCATCATCAAAAATAAGTCAGTAGGAAGTGCGTGAAGAACTTCTGAGTGCCCTGCTGGAGTTTCGGGACAAGTAATATACGCAACGATATCTTCTGTCGGTGGAGCGGCCTTGCCTTACAACGAAAGGGCTGGAAAACAGAAAATCTTGAGTCATCTTTGTCATTGGTAAATCTGTCATTAGTTGTCCTGTGGGTTTTGTAGACCTGGATAAAAGCATTTGTTTACTACAAATTTGACCAATGCAACTCCCTGCAAAATCCAATATTCCCTACACAGTGCTGTCAAAAGATGAGCAACTCCCGTGTACTTCAATTTGGTGATAATTCCGAACCATAACCCTCGTGACAAAATGAGGTCCAGGTAATATGACTGGGTGAAATCAACAACCTGATATTACTCAGTATTCCACCGGCACACATTAACTCACCTAGAATGATGTGACGCAACTTCTTGAAGCGTAACTCGTGTTTGTCATCTAAATAGCAATCTCCCGCAATTCTTTTGATTTCAAAAGATTGCTGTCTTAGGACATTACTAGGTGTAGGCGTCTTAGCTTCTGACACCCAAAACTGTTACAAAGGTCTTTTACTAGACGTTTTCTCTGCTGTTTCCTCTCCTGTCAGCAGAAGAGAGAAGTAGATTTCTTACTGTTGCTTCCAGGACCCAGCAGAAACAAAACAAAACTACTAGGGATGTAAACCAGTGACTGGAGTTTCTTATACATTGATGGAGCACCAACAGTGCCTCAGGTACGTTAGTTCTAATCACCAAACGTACCTGCATACATCTGATATTCAACAGAGTGACTGCTGCCGGTGTGACCAGAGTTTCGCCTGCTTATCGTCTGGAATCTTTGCTCTCCATACAGGTAACCACCATCACCATGTCAGATTTCGTGATGTTCGACTTCAGAATCAACCGTAGTTGAATTTCGAGACGTAGCTCCATGTTTGTATGTCGCCTGTATCTTTTTCTTCTATTCTGATCCGACCAGAAACATGACTTAGTAGTAATGTAGTATCTGAACCATTGCCAAGTAACGCATACGTATCCGAAAATCGGATCTAAGACCTTAATCGGTGCGTATCCCAGAAACGGACTCCTTATTCTGCCCTAGAATAGTTGACAGTCTTGTCTACAAGATAATCTTCTTTGCACAACGGTTGATTGTGACCTGAACTGCATCTCATGGCCTCACATTTTCTTGTTGAACGACAACTGCCAATTCAGTGATTGGGGTTCAGGCGGTTGAATCACAAATTATGTCGCATAAACACAAAGTCTTTCTTCGTCACTCATCGACGAAATGTGTAAACAGTCACATATCTGGCCATTCCTGGAACATACCATTCATGAATTCTGGGTTTGTGCTGTTACGACTTTGTAGTTATTTCGTTTTAATAACTTGTAGAGTGAGATAGATGCTTTTCTATGAACTCTGTGAAACGGAGGAAATTATGCTCAGCAAATTTCAAAATACCATCCTCTAGTTCGGTTCGTTCTCACTGCAGGTACTAAGGTAGACGCCGAACAAAATGCACAGTTATACTAGAACAGCTTGAGTCTGCCGCATGACTTATTTCAGTCAACACTACCCAAAATTCGTCATCTGCCTTACCAGATTTCACGACCTATCTGTATCTTCTGAAAGCGGTTGGGGGCTTGATAACAATTCAGACAGGAAGTCCCCAGAAGTTAGATGGGCCTGACTAAACTGGCCGAATAACATTTTCAGGGCTTCTTCTCAGCTTAACTATGGGAACAATAGAAGACAGTGCTCCATAACCCACTTAGCTGTCCCGATAGAACCGTGTAAAGGGTGTGTGAACCTCTCGTTTTTGCTATTAGTTCTCTTTGCTAAAGTCATATTGAAACACTTTGTTAACATCTAAAAGTTGGTCGGTATTCCATCCAATTTATCAATCCCATTTAATGGGGCTTACAAGATTCTGGAGTGATGGACTTATATTCTGCAGCTTTGTGTCAACCTAACGTGATTGCTTGTGACACCGTCAAGACGCTTAGTTTTCGACGATTCAGTCGAGGTTGAAATGTTATCAGCGCCGATAGGCGGTTTCTGAGACTTAAACTTATGCATTTCGAACTTCTTTCCAAACAGTTCAAGCTCTTGAATCTTGAGGTTCATGACCTCAATATCAGTTTAACTGGCTAATTGAACACCACAACGAGATAATGTACCACCTCCAATAAAAACAAATCAACTATCTAGCCTAAATTTGGGGAGATTGGGAAAGAAAAACACAAAGAGTGAATCCGTGACAAAGAAACGCTGTCTCTAAAATCACATTCCATATCCTCCAAGTTTCTCACTATACCTCTGATAATAAGCGTTGAGAACACCACAAACTGAATTGCGAAAACGAATTTAAGTGCTGTTTGTCTCTTCTCCCGATATAATACTTGCAATCGAACATTCAATCAAACAAAACATTTGAATTACTCGTGGAAGTCCAAAACACCGTATTTATTTGAACTACGGTCTTGTATTGCGTACAAGTATATGCTAGGAATAAACAAACCTCAAATTGTGAGATACCTAGTCTGAATAGCCGCCAAAGTACTGTCGATGTGCGTTAGTAACGAAAACATTAGAGCTGTGTTTAGAAATGATACTTGGTCTGTAATAAACAACACGTGGATGTACAGATCAAGAGAAAGTGGGATTGGAATAAGCAATGTTCAAGGAACAGTAGAACATAAAGAAAAGGTGTACAGTGAATACCATTGAAGAACAAGAAGATAATTGCTACAGACCAAGTAGAGTGTTGCTCCATTATACGAGTTAAATGTCAGTGAAAATAAACAGTTGTAGTTATGGTTATTATTAAAATTACCGAAATTTTATGAATTCATTAAATCCTGCTTTATTAACCTTTATTGCTTGTTTTAAATTCGTATCGGGAAATAAATGTTTCCAATATTATTTAAATGGTTAATTATTATTAATATTTCCTTGGTTTCCTAGTAGAACATAAGACATCAGAAACACATCTCCATTTCATCCTGCCCCCCATAGTCCTCTTTAGCTGCTTCCACGATTGGCCATAAGATCTCACCTCCTCACACTGTCTCCTCCATGTTACCTTCGGACGACCACCTTCCGTCTCACATTCGGGTTCCACTCAAATACGTGGAACGCGATGTCAATCAACGGTCTTCTCAGAGTGTATCCGATCCATCTCCACTCCCTTCAGTCAGAGGTTCTTGCTTGGTTCTTTTCAGGGTTCTTTATCACTTACATTATTTGCCCATTTCATCTTCAATTTTCTCAGCAATAAGGGTAGTTGTTGGTAAACGTCCGGAGCCTGTCGTAAATGCTTTCCTTCATGCGTCAATTGTCTGAACAATATAGAAGCACTGACTTGACATTAGTGATAGAAATTTGGACGTTGTGTCTTTTTCTGTGTGTGATGGATTTACACACTTGTTTCAGCCTAATGTTGGTCTGTCTTACCTTTCCAATCCTGACTGACTTCGATATCCTCACCTGTGCCGCCTGTAGTTGAGACGATGATGCCTAGGTAAGTGAAGGAAGTGACCACCTTCAAGTATCTGTCGTTGATGTTGATTGGTGCTTGTTGTTGTTGCTGATTAGGTAGCTTCATCACCTCTCTCTTCTCTTTGTTCACTGGAAGTCCTTTCTTCACTGCCTACACCGTGTGCTGACTTGTTGGTCTCCGCCTTAGGTATTATATTCTTTGCAACACTGGACATCAATCACCCTCGAAATCAAGATCTGATAGAGCATTCTGGTTGGTCCTTCCTGGTCTTCAGGATCTTCACTGCACTGGAGATTTTCGCTTCTGAGGGGGATTGTTATTCACTGGAGTTTCCGTGAGTAATGTTGGTGATAATTCTGGACGAGTTTCATGTTGTGGTCGGTCCAGGAGCCTTTTGAAGCAGTCAGCTCATTGTTTTCTTTGCTTCTTCTCTTTCGTAACTAGGTTCCCTTTTACTATACCTCACTGGGTTTATGTGTTCTCACCTCTTTCCCGTTTACAATCTGGTTATTTGACATAATGTTCTGAGGATTCTTTTACCTTCAATGCCTTCTGCCTCAGTTTCTAGTGCCATAGCACTGCCTTTTGACTTCCCTATCACCAACTGTCACTTCTTTATTCAGTGGGTTGTACGCTGAAATCAAATTCTTTTTTGTTGTGCATATTTGCATTGTTTCATCTTCTATTTAACCATCCTTCTCTCCTCTATTAGATTCCACGCCTCCGGAGATTCCTACTCCATATCTTAACTTTTATCCATTTGCTCTGATAACTGCAGTGAAGGTGGCATTTGTAGTTTCAACTTTTATTTCCTGAGTGTTGGACTTGAATTGTGGTCTACTTCTAGCTTCTTTGAAGGCTTCCAACTTAGCCTTGAACCTTTCTTGCACTAGATGATGATTTTAGCCCTCATTTGTTCCTCTTCACGATTTCGTATTCAGAGGGATGCGTCTATCCGATTTTGTGTCAGTCAGGTGAAACTCATGTAGCCTTGTGTACTTCCTTGTGTCTGTGTACACTACCTCCAATAACAAAATCATTGGTGGCACAGAGGTCTGAAAAGAGTTCTGTGTTCTCATTCATTTCTCAAACAGCCTCCTGACCCATCATAAGTACCATTCTGTGTTGTTTGTTTCCACTTTTACATTCATATCACCCATTAGGATTTTCATATCTCCATTTGGTGTCTTGTCCATTATTGCTTTCGGCTGCCTGTAAAAATCTTCCTTCTCATCTTCTTCTGAGTTCTTTGTGGATGCGTAGCATTGGATAGTTTTAACTACCCACCTTGTCAGATGAATCTTAAAGTCATTAGGCGGTCTCCTCGATATATGCCCTATTCACCTCCATTTCCTCCTACATATTTTCTCAGCGATCGGCTCTCGCCTGTTGGTTTTTTCCCATAGTTTCTTGTTGCTTGTTTTTTCTGGCCATTTGATCTTCAGTATGTAGCGAAGGCAGCTGTTGATGAAAGTCTGCAACCTGTTGGAAATCCTTTTCGTGACACGCAGTGCAAGTTTCTGACCCGTATAGAAGAACCGACTTCACATTGGTGTTGAAAATGCGAATCTTCTCCTTTGTGCTTACTGAGTACAGACGATTTCCAAACTGGTTTCAGGCTGATGAAGGCGTATCTTGCCTTTCCGATTCTGACTCTGACATCTCCGTCCGTTCTGCCTGTAGTTGAAACGAAGCTTCCCAGATAAGTGAAGGAGGCAACCTCTGTTAAAGCTATCCCATTGATGGTGATTGGTGCTGGTTGTTGTTGTTGCTGCTGGTTGGTTATCTTCATCACCTCCGTCTTCTCTGAGTTCACCTGCAGTCTCGTTTTCGCTGCCCCTTCAGCCAGTTTGTTGGTTTTCGCTTGCAGGTCTTTGAGTTTGTGTGACGTCAGACATATATCATCCACACGCGAAAGCCCAATCTTCTAGAGTTTTCTCATCGGTCTTCCATCGTATTCCTGACTCTTCATCCTCAATAGTCTGACGCATAATCCAGTCCACCACAATTAAGAATATCATCGGTGATAATAGGCAGCCAGCTAGTCCTACTCCTGTATGCACTTAGAACGCCTCGTTGAGTTTTCCTTTGTGGATCACTTGACACGTGGCATTGTCATATAGCTGTTGAATGAGGTTGACAAAGACTTGAGGTACTCCGTAGTGTTGAAGTAGTCTCCAAATTACTTCTTGGTCTACACTGTCGAAGGCCTTTTCTGAGTCGATGAATTTGAGATAGGGAGAGGTTTAACTGTCAATCTATGCTTTGTTCTGTGATGACGATGCGTAGAGTTGCAGTTTGACCAGCACATGATTCGCCTTTCCTGAATCCAGCTTGTTCCCGATGGGGGTGAATGGCGTTCTGCATCTAGTGCACCTTTTATTTTCTCCAGGATGACGCGACACAGCATTTTACTTGGCGTGGACAAGAGCATTATTCCGCGCCAGTTCTCGCACAGGCCTAAGTTACTCTTCTTTGGCAGTTTGATGAGGTCGCCCTTCTTCCAATCAGTAGGCACCTTTCCTTCTTCCCAAGCGTTTTGCAGTAATGAAGTGAGAAGATCTGCCGTAATCTCTGGGGCCGTCTTCAGTGCTTCGGGAAGGATGCCGTCTGGTCCTATTGCCTTCCCGCACTTCAGTAGCTTGGTCGCATTCAGGATTTCTTCTTCCGTTGGAGGAGTGGAGTCCACTGGCATTTCCCTGTGTGCTGTTGGTGGTATTTCTAGGCGAGTTGCCGGTGTGGGTCGATTCAAGAGTCCATTGAAGTGATCAGCCCATTCATTGATTTATTTGTCCCACTTCCTTGGGGACCAGGTTCCCTTGAGCATCTTGTATTGGTTTCGTCATCTGAGTTGATCTCTTCCCAGATACAGACCTGGTTATCTGATATAATGTCTTGACGTCTCTCCTAACTGAGGCCTGTCTGACTGCCTGTTCTGCCTCAACTGTCGGCCAGTGTGTCGTGCAATTGACTGTTGTCCTTCCTGGCACTCTTCTTCACTTCTTTATTCAGTGCAGTGCACATTGAACTCAGCTTTCCTCTATGTTGCTCATCTTTGCATTCAGTCATCTTCTCTCTCACCATCCTCCTCTCCTCTCTTCTGTTAGCTTTCAGGTAGGTGTCCGTTGAGAGCCATTCCTTGTCTTGTCTCTTCCTTCCTCATACAACAGTTGTACATGTCTCCTTGAATATCGCCTTCAGAGAGTTAGTTCCAATGTTATTCCACTCAGGTTTCCTCACTGATATCACGTATTGTCTCCACCTTTACTCTGATCTGATGGCTGTAGTGAAGGTAGGTATCTCTTGTAGTTTTGTCCTTCAGTTTCTGAGTAGTGAACTTGAATTATGGTCTGTCCCAGTTGTTTTCATGGATTTCGGCTTTACTTTGGAGGCTCCTTCATCCAGAGGATGGTCACAGACCACATATGCTCCCTTTGTCGACTTTGTATACAACAGGCTGCGTCTTCACTTCCTTGAGATTGATATGAAATCTATTTGGTTTGTTGTGTGTCCGTCAGGCGAAATCCATGTTACTGGCCTTGTGTATATCCTTGTGTTTGTACACGCTCCCTCCGATCACCAAATCGTTGAGAGAGCAGAAGTCTGCGAATAGTTCTCCATTCTCATTCATTTCTCTGAGAGCCTCTCGACCCATGATGAGTTCTCTTTCTCTATTATCTGCTCCCAGTTTGGGCTGCATTCATATCGCCCATGAGGAATTTGATGTCACCTTTTCGGATGTTGTCCATTACTACTTTCATTGAGAGAGGACACTGGCAGGCTGGCTGGCTTCCCGAAGGCTTTCATCAGCCCGCTGTCTCATTTCGCCTCTCTGATTCGAGGAAAAAATAGGATTTTTATTTGAAGGTTTTGTATTTTTAATATATTTTCTGTGTGTTGAAGTTTATCCAGGGGTTTGAAAGGTATAGTGGTGTGCAGTTGCTAGCCACAAGCACAACCCTCCCTCTTTATCCGGGATTGGGACCGGCTAGAAAACTAGCGAGCTAGTTAACTTGGTGAAGTTGAGGTTACTAATAGGGGCAGCATATTCGATTCGCCCTAAACAATTGCGAATCAGTCATTCCAATGCCTGAAATGCATGCTTCAAATATCTCAATACTTCTCAGTGCACGTCGTGCTTGGCTATTCTCCTGAAACGGTACTGTGCATCTTCCCGAATCATCTGTGCTCCATGAATGAATTTCCATTTCACTACACTACAGATGGTACGGAGTTGCATTGTATCACAGTGCCCAAATTCTACTCTCGTATGTCCGATTTACAGTGACCTGATTGCTTCACACATAGTGAATACTACTTTCTAGTAACGAGTAATATGAAGTTGAAGACATGTGAAGCAGTGACAATCCAGTCTAGTTTTCGCCTTATCTGTCTTGCAATAAGATCAATGCATGAGAGAGTTTACGCTTAGCTTGTCTTCCTCCACTTAACAACGATGTATCTTTAACGACACCTACGGTTTCTCAGTGACTTGTAAAACCAGAGCTTTCACACATATCGTCAAAGCTGACTTTAACACTGATATTCGCTCTTTTCGGGCAGCGACCACGCTTCGCGTGTTCTGAAATCACCAGTATTAGTTCTCCCACCTGATATTTTCAATGTTGTTGAATTCACTTGCTATGTGATTGTTGAATCGTTAAATATGCTCGCTTCAATCAGCGCCAGGGAGTATTGATTTCAAGCTACTCTTGTCTGCACTGATATGTACACATTCGACGCAGGTTTCATTCTATTTGAAGAAATCTTTTATAATCCCACATCTGTAAAATGTGATCGCTAGTCAACACATTTAATTTATTTATGTGGTCGTCAACTGATTCCAGTCCTGTTCTGTTATGTGCCTCTTGTAAATCGGGCACATCGACTATAAACGATTCATCTGTGAAAGTCTTTTCCCTCGAAATTGATTTTAACAATTTATGTAGGCCTCCAATCAATCCCTTCTCTACTCCATCACTGGATTTATGTCCCATTCCGTACTACTATTTGTCATCACTTCCATTACATTCTTGCTGCCCATTTCTGGTACAACGTGTCTTAATTCATGAATAGCTCCAACAATATTTGTTCTACTATCACTGTCCCTTCATGGATGATAAAGCGCAAAATCATCATCAAAAATAAGTTAGTAGGAAGTGCGTGAAGAACTTCTGAGTGCCCTGCTGGAGTTTCGGGACAAGTAATATACGCAACGATATCTTCTGTCGGTGGAGCGGCCTTGCCTTACAACGAAAGGGCTGGAAAACAGAAAATCTTGAGTCATCTTTGTCATTGGTAAATCTGTCATTAGTTGTCCTGTGGGTTTTGTAGACCTGGATAAAAGCATTTGTTTACTACAAATTTGACCAATGCAACTCCCTGCAAAATCCAATATTCCCTACACAGTGCTGTCAAAAGATGAGCAACTCCCGTGTACTTCAATTTGGTGATAATTCCGAACCATAACCCTCGTGACAAAATGAGGTCCAGGTAATATGACTGGGTGAAATCAACAACCTGATATTACTCAGTATTCCACCGGCACACATTAACTCACCTAGAATGATGTGACGCAACTTCTTGAAGCGTAACTCGTGTTTGTCATCTAAATAGCAATCTCCCGCAATTCTTTTGATTTCAAAAGATTGCTGTCTTAGGACATTACTAGGTGTAGGCGTCTTAGCTTCTGACACCCAAAACTGTTACAAAGGTCTTTTACTAGACGTTTTCTCTGCTGTTTCCTCTCCTGTCAGCAGAAGAGAGAAGTAGATTTCTTACTGTTGCTTCCAGGACCCAGCAGAAACAAAACAAAACTACTAGGGATGTAAACCAGTGACTGGAGTTTCTTATACATTGATGGAGCACCAACAGTGCCTCAGGTACGTTAGTTCTAATCACCAAACGTACCTGCATACATCTGATATTCAACAGAGTGACTGCTGCCGGTGTGACCAGAGTTTCGCCTGCTTATCGTCTGGAATCTTTGCTCTCCATACAGGTAACCACCATCACCATGTCAGATTTCGTGATGTTCGACTTCAGAATCAACCGTAGTTGAATTTCGAGACGTAGCTCCATGTTTGTATGTCGCCTGTATCTTTTTCTTCTATTCTGATCCGACCAGAAACATGACTTAGTAGTAATGTAGTATCTGAACCATTGCCAAGTAACGCATACGTATCCGAAAATCGGATCTAAGACCTTAATCGGTGCGTATCCCAGAAACGGACTCCTTATTCTGCCCTAGAATAGTTGACAGTCTTGTCTACAAGATAATCTTCTTTGCACAACGGTTGATTGTGACCTGAACTGCATCTCATGGCCTCACATTTTCTTGTTGAACGACAACTGCCAATTCAGTGATTGGGGTTCAGGCGGTTGAATCACAAATTATGTCGCATAAACACAAAGTCTTTCTTCGTCACTCATCGACGAAATGTGTAAACAGTCACATATCTGGCCATTCCTGGAACATACCATTCATGAATTCTGGGTTTGTGCTGTTACGACTTTGTAGTTATTTCGTTTTAATAACTTGTAGAGTGAGATAGATGCTTTTCTATGAACTCTGTGAAACGGAGGAAATTATGCTCAGCAAATTTCAAAATACCATCCTCTAGTTCGGTTCGTTCTCACTGCAGGTACTAAGGTAGACGCCGAACAAAATGCACAGTTATACTAGAACAGCTTGAGTCTGCCGCATGACTTATTTCAGTCAACACTACCCAAAATTCGTCATCTGCCTTACCAGATTTCACGACCTATCTGTATCTTCTGAAAGCGGTTGGGGGCTTGATAACAATTCAGACAGGAAGTCCCCAGAAGTTAGATGGGCCTGACTAAACTGGCCGAATAACATTTTCAGGGCTTCTTCTCAGCTTAACTATGGGAACAATAGAAGACAGTGCTCCATAACCCACTTAGCTGTCCCGATAGAACCGTGTAAAGGGTGTGTGAACCTCTCGTTTTTGCTATTAGTTCTCTTTGCTAAAGTCATATTGAAACACTTTGTTAACATCTAAAAGTTGGTCGGTATTCCATCCAATTTATCAATCCCATTTAATGGGGCTTACAAGATTCTGGAGTGATGGACTTATATTCTGCAGCTTTGTGTCAACCTAACGTGATTGCTTGTGACACCGTCAAGACGCTTAGTTTTCGACGATTCAGTCGAGGTTGAAATGTTATCAGCGCCGATAGGCGGTTTCTGAGACTTAAACTTATGCATTTCGAACTTCTTTCCAAACAGTTCAAGCTCTTGAATCTTGAGGTTCATGACCTCAATATCAGTTTAACTGGCTAATTGAACACCACAACGAGATAATGTACCACCTCCAATAAAAACAAATCAACTATCTAGCCTAAATTTGGGGAGATTGGGAAAGAAAAACACAAAGAGTGAATCCGTGACAAAGAAACGCTGTCTCTAAAATCACATTCCATATCCTCCAAGTTTCTCACTATACCTCTGATAATAAGCGTTGAGAACACCACAAACTGAATTGCGAAAACGAATTTAAGTGCTGTTTGTCTCTTCTCCCGATATAATACTTGCAATCGAACATTCAATCAAACAAAACATTTGAATTACTCGTGGAAGTCCAAAACACCGTATTTATTTGAACTACGGTCTTGTATTGCGTACAAGTATATGCTAGGAATAAACAAACCTCAAATTGTGAGATACCTAGTCTGAATAGCCGCCAAAGTACTGTCGATGTGCGTTAGTAACGAAAACATTAGAGCTGTGTTTAGAAATGATACTTGGTCTGTAATAAACAACACGTGGATGTACAGATCAAGAGAAAGTGGGATTGGAATAAGCAATGTTCAAGGAACAGTAGAACATAAAGAAAAGGTGTACAGTGAATACCATTGAAGAACAAGAAGATAATTGCTACAGACCAAGTAGAGTGTTGCTCCATTATACGAGTTAAATGTCAGTGAAAATAAACAGTTGTAGTTATGGTTATTATTAAAATTACCGAAATTTTATGAATTCATTAAATCCTGCTTTATTAACCTTTATTGCTTGTTTTAAATTCGTATCGGGAAATAAATGTTTCCAATATTATTTAAATGGTTAATTATTATTAATATTTCCTTGGTTTCCTAGTAGAACATAAGACATCAGAAACACATCTCCATTTCATCCTGTCCCCCATAGTCCTCTTTAGCTGCTTCCACGATTGGCCATAAGATCTCACCTCCTCACACTGTCTCCTCCATGTTACCTTCGGACGACCACCTTCCGTCTCACATTCGGGTTCCACTCAAATACCTGGAACGCGATGTCAATCAACGGTCTTCTCAGAGTGTATCCGATCCATCTCCACTCCCTTCAGTCAGAGGTTCTTGCTTGGTTCTTTTCAGAGTTCTTTATCACTTACATTATTTGCCCATTTCATCTTCAATTTTCTCAGCAACAAGGGTAGTTGTTGGTAAACGTCCGGAGCCTGTTGTAAATGCTTTCCTTCATGCGTCAATTGTCTGAACAATATAGAAGCACTGACTTGACATTAGTGATAGAAATTTGGACGTTGTGCCTTTTTCTGTGTGTGATAGATTTACACACTTGTTTCAGCCTAATGTTGGTCTGTCTTACCTTTCCAATCCTGACTGACTTCGATATCCTCACCTGTGCCGCCTGTAGTTGAGACGATGATGCCTAGGTAAGTGAAGGAAGTGACCACCTTCAAGTATCTGTCGTTGATGTTGATTGGTGCTTGTTGTTGTTGCTGATTAGGTAGCTTCATCACCTCTCTCTTCTCTTTGTTCACTGGAAGTCCTTTCTTCACTGCCTACACCGTGTGCTGACTTGTTGGTCTCCGCCTTAGGTATTATATTCTTTGCAACACTGGACATCAATCACCCTCGAAATCAAGATCTGATAGAGCATTCTGGTTGGTCCTTCCTGGTCTTCAGGATCTTCACTGCACTGGAGATTTTCGCTTCTGAGGGGGATTGTTATTCACTGGAGTTTCCGTGAGTAATGTTGGTGATAATTCTGGACGAGTTTCATGTTGTGGTCGGTCCAGGAGCCTTTTGAAGCAGTCAGCTCATTGTTTTCTTTGCTTCTTCTCTTTCGTAACTAGGTTCCCTTTTACTATACCTCACTGGGTTTATGTGTTCTCACCTCTTTCCCGTTTACAATCTGGTTATTTGACATAATGTTCTGAGGATTCTTTTACCTTCAATGCCTTCTGCCTCAGTTTCTAGTGCCATAGCACTGCCTTTTGACTTCCCTATCACCAATTTTCACTTCTTTATTCAGTGAGTTGTACGCTGAAATCAAATTCTTTTTTGTTGTGCATATTTGCATTGTTTCATCTTCTATTTAACCATCCTTCTCTCCTCTATTAGATTCCACGCCTCCGGAGATTCCTACTCCATATCTTAACTTTTATCCATTTGCTCTGATAACTGCAGTGAAGGTGGCATTTGTAGTTTCAACTTTTATTTCCTGAGTGTTGGACTTGAATTGTGGTCTACTTCTAGCTTCTTTGAAGGCTTCCAACTTAGCCTTGAACCTTTCTTGCACTAGATGATGATTTTAGCCCTCATTTGTTCCTCTTCACGATTTCGTATTCAGAGGGATGCGTCTATCCGATTTTGTGTCAGTCAGGTGAAACTCATGTAGCCTTGTGTACTTCCTTGTGTCTGTGTACACTACCTCCAATAACAAAATCATTGGTGGCACAGAGGTCTGAAAAGAGTTCTGTGTTCTCATTCATTTCTCAAACAGCCTCCTGACCCATCATAAGTACCATTCTGTGTTGTTTGTTTCCACTTTTACATTCATATCACCCATTAGGATTTTCATATCTCCATTTGGTGTCTTGTCCATTATTGCTTTCGGCTGCCTGTAAAAATCTTCCTTCTCATCTTCTTCTGAGTTCTTTGTGGATGCGTAGCATTGGATAGTTTTAACCACCCACCTTGTCAGTTGAATCTTGACGTCATTATCCTGAAGGAGATTGTTCCTCACTGCGTAAGAGCTTCGACTTCTGTTGCTGACATCATGATAGCCACCCACTGTCTCAGTGCGCTCATGGTTATCGTCTAGGTGACTGTCAAGTCAGTGATTTGGAGACTCCACTTCCACTCCGTCATCTCTCACATGTACCGACAGCTTCTATGCATTATCCTCTCATCTCAGTCTTATCAGTGTCAGCAGCCATCCGGATTTCAAACGTTGTGCAAACAGTGCATATCCCCGTGATTACTTTTACTCTCAATGAAATCCAAAATACTGGCTGAATAGTTTCTGCGAGGCATTTGCCAGCGCGTGTCTTTCAGTCTCCACGATTGCAGTGAAGAATAGATTTGTTTTTTCTGTGCATTGAAGTTTCTGTAGTTATTGTTTTGATTTTCGTGAATAGCGCTGATAGTCCCATCCCCAGCCTTCCCTCTATTTCCGAGCTTACATTCGCCTAGTAAACTAGTGAACCGTTACACTAGGGAAGTTAATTGCAATCCCCAAGACTCAAGTATTTCGGTCAGAAGGCAGGAAACCAAGTCAGTACTATCCACTTAATTAACCACCTTCTTCCGTACAATTTGGGAAACTTCCGTGAATCACGCATAGCCACAAAGTATATTCCAACAATATGAATACATGATTTAACGTGACATGGAGTGTTTAATCTTATGGAACAATAACGCGGTGCATTACAACGCAAGAATACCTCAACAATGCCATCAGTTAAGCATACAGTCTAAATGTTCCCAAAATACAAAATACGAACTGTACAACAAAATTAATTAATTGATCAATTAATTAACCAAGCACAGACGTAAAATACCTTGGAATCACGAACATTGTGAGCAGACTGGAATTTACATCGTGTCTGCCAGGATTAAATAGAGTAAAATGACGTTTCCCGCAGACAGCTGAAGAGCAATCAGCCACTCCACAGCACAACTATGAATTCACTGGAGTGACAAACAGGCATATAATTAACAGCAGTTGACTATCACCATGCCTTATGATAATAAGGCATGGTGATTCATTCGAAATAAAAATTAACGAAAATCAGATAAATGATAAGGATTAAGCCAAAGAAAACCAGCAGTGCTAGATATATGCACTGGATATGGATTTTTATTATTTCGAAAATCAGTTGAACTATTCATATATATATATATATATATACCGTTAATGGATTGTTCCGATTTTCTAATCAACCCTCCTGCTGCAGTTAATGCAGAATAAGGACATGATGAAATAAGTATATGTCATGCTACTTAGCTGGTACAGATTTCACAGCGTTATATCTTAGAAAACGGTTACAAAGTTTATGTAAGAAAAAAAAATAAAAATGGCAAGTCACTGGCCTTTTCAGTGGAGTTTGCATTTATTGATCACTCAGTCAGATATGATGCAGATACTCTGTTTACCCTGATTTCAATGTAACTACGGAAGTCATTTTTTTTAATGTCACGTCGTTAACCATCTAACGACATACCTTGTTGTAAAAGATTCACAACTTGGGGAATTTTCATCGACATTTTTTACTTCACCCCTTTTCCCGTTGATTTGTTAATGTCGATATGGTCAGGTATTCAACGGAAACATGAATTAGCAAACCATGCATGGCAGTTAAATTATGTTCTAATCAACCATTTTTGGATACTGCCTATTGGTACCAATGTGACTTAGTATAGTTGTTCTTTTACTAATACTATACCTGCATTTGCTTCGAAAATACAAAATTTAGTTAAAATTAACGTAGGTTGGAAAAAGAATATTCTTCTCTTCTAAGCTACACAGTTACATAGTGTCATAAAAAGTCAGGGAAATCCCTAGAAAATCAACTGTTCATATCAGTTTGAAACATTGCATGAATTTACATTACAAGCAAAATAACAAATGGCGTAATCTAAAAATAATAAGTGGTGAACATCGCTCAGAAGCGATTAGCACCAAAAGTTAAAAATTAAAAGCAGTTGAAAACATGACCACTGCTCAGAAGAGCGGGAGATTCAGAATATTTATGAAAGAATATATTGAGGTTAGCAGTCTGAAAGGAAGAAATAAGATGAACATGATACCCGACTAAATGAAGATTACATAATATGTTACTGTACGAGTTAAGGAAAGGGAAGTCCAAGGTCACACTAGTAAAAGGGGCTGGAAAAACCACATCTGTACATAATGTTCAGGGTTTCTCTTTTGTATAGCAACAGCTTCTGTTGTGTAGAATTGATTCCGCCTGAAACAAGTCGAACGACTCAGCCTTACCTTATGAATCGATTTGAAAGAATTTTCTGTTGGCGCGGAATGATTTGCAATAAAAAGGTGCACAAGAAGTGAAGTATTGGTTGGCCTGATTTCTCCTTCCGACAGCCATATTACGAAACGTTCTTCTGTGCGTCTAAACAGTATTTTACCAGTACGGCCTATGTAATTATTTTTTTAAGTTTTTCTTAGTATGTGACTGCCAGTCTGAATTCTTGCTACCATAACGTAAGAAAGTACTAATAGAGTACTAGCTCTTTGGAGGATGCTGATAGAATGTTCCAGTTAGTATTACGTGAAAAAATAATTCACAATTTTAATTAAAAAACAGAAGCATTTCAAAGGTGACACATTTTCGCTGCATTCAGTGAAGTTCTTCATTTCGTTGATGTAAGTTTCAATTTGTACAAAAAACTTAACTGCATTCAACGTAATAACAAAATGGTTGTCACCATCATAAGTAAAACATAGATATATTAGGAAGTTCACACCCACAACGTTATAATACCGTGAAAGAGAGAAACCAAAAATAACTTAGGGAGGTCATCCTTTATTTCGGCAGTCAGATAGGGCGAAATAAATAAAATCACCTGTAAACAAGGCAAAGACGTGTGGAAAAATAGAAATACAAATATGAAAAAACCATTCAAATAAGACTCTCAAGAAGGAATTCGAAGTAACATTTTCCCACGATCCGTGTAATTTGAAAATCAATATTTTCACTCTAGGTATCTGTAACCCTTCAAATTAGCTATCCACATTTCGAATGATTCGAATTAAGAAATCCTCGAATGTTCACTGTTAGACTAAACAACGCATGCACAAAACGTTCAACACGTGGGATCTGGGAGTCTGATAAAATGTGTAAACACCAGTTATCAGAACAACAGCAACAACAGTGCAGATCATAAACCGAGTTTCTCACCACATTCATACAATCAACCATGCACTTGCCACATCTCACTGGATGATCGCATTCTCTCACACAGTGATTTATGTATTCGAATGTGTTCAATTGACAACCTCAAAAAAAAATTGAGACAAATAATTTTTCAGCCGTGATGGAATACACAACATCGCTAATCCTGTAACAAAATTGTCTGCTTAATGGAAAGTTAGAGAACTATGAGCAGTATGTTGTGAAATGACAAGAGTGAAAGAATACGGACATAAACTTATTGGAATGTTTCCATGACAATTATGCGGTAAGTGAATATATCATGACAAAAATGTGAGCTCGAGTGTATTCTATATTTTACATAGTACAGAGATGTGCTTACAAGGGATGTTCTTGTCTTGGGTGTAACGCATTCGCAGGAATTATCAAATCTTCTGCTCCTCATACGACTAGCGAAATGGGGACTGAACGCCAAAGTGAAGCTAGGAAATACTGAAATTCAGGTAGAGTAAGTACTTCTTGGGAATGAGAGGAGAAGAAATGAATGCAGTGCACAGCCTTAATCAGCAATAACATTTAACCTGAGTGTGTGCGGATCCCCATCCTAAAAATGAGGAAATACTTCAATGCATTCTTTGACCTCAGAAAAATTAACACCAGATTTGTTTTGTTGTTGTCGACAGATTCTTATATGCATATTTCTGTGGCATAGCGGTTAGGACGCTCACCGACCATGCACATGGTCCGGGGTTCGACACCCGGCCGACGCACTCCTTTACCCTGCTAAGCCGGAAATAATGCTGGTGAAGAGGAAAGGTTGGGCATGAGGCTAGCAACCCCATCCTGTAAAAATAAACACTGCTACAGAAACTTCAAGCCTTTAGCTTGAAGCCCTATGCTCCACTGGGGAACGTGAAGAAAAAAAAGTATTTCTGTGGAGTCTTGAGTAACAGTTTCAGTCGTCATTTTAGTCGCCACAGTATGCAATCTTGTGTAATACTTTCAACTTGATAACTGATATATAATAAAAATCAGGATCATCAACCGAGTGTGTTTACAACAAGCAACATACTCTGCTCCTTCTCATACTATTTCGGAAATCCAATGACAAATAAATTTCCATCAATTCACTGCTTCATACTTCCCTTGAATTTCAGGAGATCGTAAACATAAGCTCAGTCACTCCGTCTTTACTGATGCAGTTACACTGAATTTCCTATTACACAGTGAAGTTCATCATTTTTTATCAGTTTCCATTTCATAATGGTGATACAATGCATAGTTTAAAGTTCGAATATAGCAAGTAATGAATACGAGAGATATCTGATGAACTCATATGGATTTCTAAAATCTAACATCAAAAGGAATTTCGCACCGAAGATTCCATCAAACAAGAAAAACTACGTTATCCAAAAAAATAAGAAGGTTATGCAGGGAAAATAAGCACACCAAAATGAGGAAAAACACCACACATTCAAAATAAAAGCCGTCAAGAATAAATGCCATTCAAGTTAAAGTGAAGAATAAGATTGACTCAAAGAGAGTATCTCCACATCAGTAGAATAAACATTATTCTTTGAAGTAATTGAAAAAAATAAACACTCATATCAAATTGAATAAAGTTCAAAATATCACCAATAATCACATAAAAGCATCACACAAATTAACAGCTAGAAGAATTAACACGCGACAAATAAGAGAAAAAAATTTGACCACACCACCATATAAATGCATAAGAAAAACAAAAAACTCAAGGAAAATTAAATATGGATTCAAAATATATATTTAAAACATGAAAATTAAACACACGAAACTTAAAAAAAAAAAAAACATGAACGAAAAGAAATAGGCCTCAACAGAAAAAACAGTAAAGTATCATTACATGATCAATAATTTATCCTACAATTGTTTCCCTCTTATTGATTGTATGCCAATAATCAAATTGAGTGTGAACGCGAAAAACACTCATACAGCGAACACAAACGAGTAAACAGACTGTCCATTTCTACATATTAATGGAATCGGCACATAAACAACAAACAATCGAAAAAGCAATTAAAACTTCAATCGAACAATCATTTGTTGATTATCAATGTTCAATACACAATTACAACAGAGAAAAAAAGTGATATTTCCACACGAAGAGCAAATACAAGAGTATATAAAGGGCAAGAATAGTAGGAAGCACTTGTACGCACAAGTTATTTCTTATTCAACAAGACAATGCATGTGAGTTGATAATGAGTGAATTGCAGTTCAGTGTTGACAGATGATTTGTGACTCGTGAGAAATGAGGTAGTCTTCAATTGGTGATGTGGACGCCTTCACCTGAATAGGTGGAATCGTAAACAGTCTGACTGTGTAATATATACGACTACAAGGTAGTTGTATAGTTAGTTATTTAATTAGTTAGTTAGTCAGTCAGCTAGACAGTTAGTCAGCTAGGGAGTTGGTAAGCTAGGTATATAGTTGGTTAGCTGGTTAGTAAGTTAGATAGTTATTGAGTTGTTCAGTTCGTTAGTAAGTTAGTCAGTCAGCAAGTAATATTCACACGACTGCGACTATTCCATTGTGCTAAATTCATCATCCCACCATCATCAAGTGATACAACAGTCGATCATTGTCAGTAAGATAATTACACAAGACTCATTGATTCCCTTCTCGTCTGATCATTTCAGTCGTCTGTGTATTCATATTGTTTTCTCATTTCAGACTGCAGTCTTCCTCCTCGTCTGCTTCTTCGTCATCATCAATCTGGCTGATTCCGACAACGCACCACGTAAGTTGACACAAACTCTGCTTATCAATTATCGATCGGTGCATGATTTCACTCAGTCAGTCAGTGTCAGTCATATCACATTCGTCTTCATTGTTAAGCGAATATTTCACAGATTACAAGCACATCCACTACACCGATTCACATAACTCAGTGTGTGTGTTTGTGTGTCTGCGTGTGTTTGCATTTGTGTGAGTGAGTGAGTGAGGTTGACTATCACACGTCTCCACGTGGAATCCATCAAGATGTCAGGGTCAGTTTCGTGACGTGAGCATTTCATTAGTCTGTGTGATTACATGCACACTTGGAATCACCGCCGGTCCAATGACTCCTTGCATACGCGAATATTCAGGTGTTCGAATATTCGGTCTCCCTCCACTCAGTTGCTTGGTTGGTTGCCTGGCTGGTATTTGGTTGGTTATCTGTTAGTGCTATGAGAAGATTAGCAGGATGATTGGTGCGTCATGCATTGTGGTGGACGTGTGGTTGACACACACTGCTTGTTGTGTGAGCATGCGAGAGCGTGTGTGTGTGTGTCAATTGTGACAGACGTGGAAATGTGCATCGCCTATCTGAAGGTCTCGAAATCTGTCGATGCTGGTGATTGTGAGATTGCCTTTGAGCAAACTATCTATAAACCATGATTTCGCTGAATGTATTTCTGACTCACTCGCCTCTCGATCGCTTACTTGCTCACCGTTTTCATCTCTCTCTCCCTCTCTCTCTCTACCCCACATACTTCAGAAACCAGTCAGAAGGAGGCTGAAGAACTAGCGAAGATCAAGGCATCACCTGAATTCAAAGATGCCAAGGCCAAAGTTCTCACTGTCCTGTCAGCCAAGATCGACAACTACGTTCTCGACAGTCTACGCAAGAAGAAAGTCCCAACTGGACAAGATTTTTAGAAGCGAATCGCCTGATGTCTGCCTACTCCCAAAATGGTGTTAAGTGTACTACCCACTGTCTTTTATAGAGCTTGTCAATTAACTGGTGAGTAGGAAGAGGATTGTGTGTAGGCGTTTGCTTTTATTTGTGATGTACAACATGTGGGTAACTTCCACCAACCACTTTTGTTCACACAACTCTTTCTCTATGTAAAAATACATGTATAGATTGTTGAGCGTTGTTTTCATCGTCTTATTCTTCTTCTCATTGACTTTGTCTGACCTGTGGAGACAGACCATTGGAATATGTGATGAGTCGTGCATCCTTACACGAGTGGAAGGATAAGAGATTGTTCAAGGTGTTGATAGAGAACAAGTTATTTGTTTTGGTGAAGAAGATGGTCTGCACCACAGGAGGAACAGCAAATTTCGAAGCTCCTCTTTAACCACTGACATACTAAAATACACATACATAAGGTTACGGACACTATCACACGCATTCTGCATTCTTTTCACGAGGAGCTTTCCATGATGATCGTATTTCAAGGAGTCGACAATGTGTGACATGTGACAGCATAATCAGTTACAGATAACTTGAGAGGAGAATAGTCGTCACTTCTCACGAGTTTGTTAGAATGAATATTCGAGGAGTTTCGGCAATCGTCTTAACAGTGAAGAGTCACACAAATCGGCCAGCCACATATGGGGAAATATGATTACGCATTTATATACAATAAGCACTTAGAAGTGATGTGAAGTCAATTAAGTGTGTTAAGAGCGATGGGTCAAAAATGAACTGATCTCCGTATTATTGATAACAGTAATATAATAATGGTCCGCATGGTCAGTCGTCGAAAGGAACAGCATGTGAATTATATGATAACTGGGATAACGCTCGCCACAGTAGTCTCAGATTAACCACTGACTACTTCTGCTAATTTTGAGTTGCGTGATAGGAAGATGATGGACTTCTTCATTTGTTGATATTGGTAAATACAGTTCGAATATCCATTCTCTTTGTCAAAGCGATTAGATGAAGGCCAGTGATTCTGGTGAGAGAGTGTGTATGTTTGACCTCCAGGCTTTCGCAATATGTTTGGAGAAACGAATGGTTGATAGGTTGTGCTGAAATGAAGGTTTCATGCTTTCAATGGAGGATTCAGATATTGATGAGACTTTTACTCGTGATGGGAATTGTGCATGTGAACAGTCCGCATTGAGTGCATTTCCGCATTTGCATCTCGAAATGTCTGTTCTTTCATTGTTTGTTTTTACTGTGAATAATTACGTCACAAGCATTTTTCTCTATAAAAAACACGATTAAACATTTCCAGAAATGGTGACATGGTGATGAATTTTCTATCACTAACTTAGATACTACTGATTCCAATCTATCGAGTAATAGATCGATGTTTACTTCCGCGAGAAATAGCGACTCACTTACAGTTGTTTTCTAATGTCCAAGTCTAGAATGATCAGGGATATATATCGAACTGTCTTTAAATTGTCACCCAGTTAGTTCATCAATGTGAGCGTGAAATTTGAGCACTGTGGTCTAATGTTATTCAACATTATACTCATTTAATGGATGTATCACACAGTGATATGGTAGTCTCAACTGGATGACATGTCAAGCTGAGTTTATTGCTCATAATTATGTCAATTTATTCCAGCGGCTTAGTAGCTTGTTATGCACATTTTTAATCTCCAGCCTGTTGTTTATTCCAACTTTCGACATATCCGGACTGGGCGTTGCATCATCTCGATTGCGTGTATTTGATGTTGATTCGACTTCAGTTCGATGCCTCCTTGGTACTAACCCTTATCACTTATGTAAATCTTAGCTTTCGACTGAACGCCCACCAGTCTCTGATACATGTGACACTGATAAACGTGCTTCTGGAGATATTTTAAAACCAGTAGATGGAATTACTTGTTTTGTTAAACCTATGTCATATAATTCAAAGCCATATTATATTACGAACCTTCACGACAAGAATGTTTTGTGTGTTGATGGGATCACTAAACTGTTGCTTTGGAAATGCCCTTAAATTTGATTTGTTCGCAAGTTGGTACGACTTCTTAAAAGCACCTGTCGATGGACATGTGAATAACATTTTCAGTGTTCTAGGCAGTAAACATTAAGTGGTTTTCACTGAAGCTTTCGGAACTGGAAGGCTAGATGATGCCTCCGAAATGATGCTGAGCCAGCTTTGAACCCCGAAAGACCAATTACCTATTCTGCCTTTGATTCGGTCCATCGATATTTGAATCGATTAGAAGGAATGGCTGTGAATTTCATCATGTCATTTATCTCATCTTTCCCTATACATTCCTCCTATGATCCATTCTCTCTTGCGCGCTATGTTTATTCGAACTCCTTTCTTCCTACTTTGAACATTAGCGTGTTGTTAATATCTAACTGTGGGTCGTTTTTGACACAGCCATCTGTTGTCCTTCTGAGGGACCCATACAGTGCTTTTCATGTCAGTTGGCCAAGACATCATATAATTCTAGGTCTTTAATACGCCTACACTATCACTATAATTATTATTATTATTACTATTCTGGATTTCACGAGTGACTTAACCGTTAGGAATATTTATTCCGAAATTTAAAAGTAGATTACCCTTGTGGATTACTTGAAAGAAGTCTATAAATATCGAATGATACATCAACGTTTGCTAGTCCTTCGTCCTCCTCACTGGCATGATATAACAATATCAGAAGGAAAATATGGAAATCATACTTCCCACTTTCTGATATATTTACACCTGCACACATGCATTTGTACATGCAGGAATACCTATCACACTAAGTCAATTCCACGTATTTCGGATAAATGACATATTTTTTCAACAGTCAATATCGTCAGATATGTCACATTTAGTCAGTAATGATATCACACTGGCGGCCTGCTTGAACATAGGGCTACCAAAAAATTCCACCTTACAACATTTTGCAAAATTGCTTTGGTTCGCTCTTTTAATTTTGTTTTGATTTACCAATAATGTGTCCTAATCGTATTATTTATAATCGCGTATTTTTAAAATCATTACAACCTACTGCGTTGTGTCATCCACAAAAATTAAGAAAAAAGCATCACTGTGGATGGCAGCGTGCACTGAAACGTACACAAATTAATCAAACGACTGTTCCTGAACTCGTTAGCACTAATTGTAGATCCCTGTCCAACAAAATGGATTATCTTCAATCCCTAATGTATTCTAATGTTTATCGAAATGCTGGCGTTTTAGCAATACAAGAGACTTGGCTGCACCAGCATTATGATGATAATCTAGTTTCAATAAATGGATATAAAGTTTTTCGCCAAGATAGAAAAAGTTCTAAGAAAAAATGTGGAGGAGGAGTAGCCACTTTTATAAACACAAGTTGGTCTATATCAAATCACGTTTGCTTCAATTATTCTAATGACAATATAGACTGCTTAACCGTCAGGTGTCGCCCAAAACACTTAAGTAAATATTCTTATATATACATAATAAATATTTACATAGCACCCAATTGTAGCCTTTCAAATATAGTTACGTTTGCAGATGAATTTACTGAATTCGCTGCTCCTGCATTCGGAAACTCGCTGTCTATAGTCTGTGGTGATTTTAATTCATGTGATCACAGCTTTCTTACTTCACTTGGTCATGAGAATCTAGTCAAGTTTAATACACATCTGGAGATATCACTAGACCTGGTTTTCATAAACGACCGTGATGTATATGAAACCCGAAGGAGAGCTCCTTTGTTAAACTCTGACCACTGCATTATTCGTATTTTACCGAAAGTGTACGGCAAGTTACAACAAAAATTGTTTAGTCATTTAACAAAGAAGATACATGAACGTTCATATTCCCATGACAACATTCTAGCACTAAGAAGCATGTTGTATGATACCAACTGGGAACTATTTACTGACGATAAGTTGGATGCTACTGTCTCTAATATAACCGATTATCTGAAGTTTTGTTTGGATATTTGCTGTCCATATGAAACACTGTTTTCGAGATTTGACAGAATCTCTTCTTTGCAGCTGAAAAAACTTAGAAGACAAAAAGAGAAGTTGTATAAGAATTGTGATAATACTGGTGTCCGTAAACTAAACACCCTTATAAAAATTGAAATAGAAAGGTTGAACAGACTATTTAATGAAAAATTTTTATCATGTAAAAATCCTTCAAACATTTAAAAACTTTTCAATAAACTTACAAGTAAAAAACAAATGTCTCTTGATGCTTATTCTGATGTTAATGCTTTAAACAAATCATTTATCATGAAACAAATTAATATGGTTGTACCTGATGTACCTAGTCAAGATAATGGTCATTTTCCGGGTTTTAAAGAAGAGGATGTACTATTATGTTTGAAATCTTTAAATCCAACACACAGCCTTGGTCCAGATGGTGTACCAGGCATTCTTCTTCAAAAGTGTGCAGACATCTTGTGTCATCCTCTTACTCAAATCTTTAATGCATAATTCAACAAGGAAACGGTACCTGCTGACTGGAAAGAAATCAAGGTTGTACCTGTACAGAAATCATCTTCTAGCAGGTATAAAGTTAGACGGTCGCTATAACATCTCCTTTTTTGAAAACTATGGAGAAACTTCTTTTGAACATTCTTAAACCTTCTTTAAAAGCTTTTAGTGACCCTAAGCAGTTTGCTTACAAGTGTGGAAGAAGTACATTAGATGCAGCTGTTGTACTACACCACAATATTGTTTCCTGCCTTGATAAGGGTGCTAAGTTCGTTCGAACAGCTTTTTTAGACTATACTGCAGCTTTCGACTCTGTTCCTAGGACACTTTTATTAGGAAAGATGATTTCAGCACAGACAGAGACCTGGGCAACTAGATGGCTGTCTTCTTATTTTAAGGATAGGAAACAGCATACTGTTTTGGCTGGAAAGCGCTCCACTTCTCAGCTAACTGAAAGTGATGTGCCTCAAGGTGCAGTACTTTCTCCGTTTCTTTTCTCTTTCTTTTTGCATGACCTTCCGAACTCACCCAAAGTTCACTTCATTAAGTATACTGATGATCTGACCATTTCTGTCCCTGTAGTTTCCACATCGGATTGTTCCCATATGAATGGCTTCTTAGCTGAAGTTAAGGATTAGTCTGGATCAAATGGTCTTAAACTAAATCCAACTAAATGCAGTACTGTTGATTTCAGCTTGAGAAGTGAAAAAGACATGCATGGATTGATCCAATCTCATGATTGTTGTAATATTGATGGTACCATGATAGAGAGTAAGTCAAGTGTTTCTTATCTTGGCATTAGTTTCTCTTCAAACCTTTGCTGGTCGTCTCATATTCTTATAGTTTCTAAGAAAGTTTTCCCTCTGACTTATTACATAAAGAAGTTGAGGCACTCAGGTATAACCCAATCTCTTCTCATACAATTTATTAATTCATGTGTTTTGCCCATCATTCTTTATTGTTCCCCATTATTCTTCCCTGGGCCACTCAAGAAAGACCATATAATATTACGAAGAACATTGAAGGCTGTAAGTAGGGTCAGTGCTATACCTTTCACTCAACTAACCGACACTGTTGTCAATAGGCACATGAATTCTTGTAAACACTTAGCTAAAGTTATCTTGTCTGATAGTGAACATCCTCTTTATTCACAATTGTTTCCTTGCATCTCTTCGGGTAAGACCAGAAGAAATTTCATAAACATTTATGCTCGTACTACAAAATATAAAAATTCGACCGTATCATATTTGGCACGAGTATTGTGTGAAGAGACGAATATCAGAAAAGAACTTTTACAACTTTTAAATCATTAGCTAAACTATAAAATGCAATGATGCATATTATTGCATGTGTGATTTGCTATATTATTTATTTATTATTCACTATGACCTAGAAATGGTGTGATTTTGTTGGGTTTTTTATTTTTTTTCCTATTAATTATCAATATTTTAAACATTTCATAAATTTATATAATTATAAAAAGAGCCAAAGCAATGCAATATGTAAAATGAAACGCTGAAAACTCCATGATGTATATTGTTATTGTTGTGAAATAAGGTGATTATTATCATTATTATTAACATGTGTCAGCACAACGATTAGTGAATGAAACAACAAATGTGGTACAGATGTGATGAACTAAAGCGTCTGGGGTCTGATCTCAGAGAGAAGGGTTCATCTCACACAACCCTCAGTAAACTAGTTTAGCATTCACTGATTGGAGAAAAGCTGAGCAATAATTATTTTATAGTCATTTATGTCTGCGATGCCATCATTCACGGTAAAACAAACAATGAAAGAACAGTCATTTCGAGATGCAAATGCGGAAATGCACTCAATGCGGACTGTTCACATGCACAATTCCCATCACGAGTAAAAGTCTCATCAATATCTGAATCCTCCATTGAAAGCATGAAACCTTCATTTCAGCACAACCTATCAACCATTCGTTTCTCCGAACATTTTCCGAAAGCCTGGAAGGCGAACATACACACTCCCTCACCAGAATCACTGGCCCACATCGAATCGAATGGAAAACAGAATGGACACTAATTAAAACAATAATAATATGCTTTATTCCAGAAACAGTACTAGTGCTGCAGAGTGGAAATTTCAGAAACCGCATTTACCTAAATCAACAAATGAAGAAGTCCATCATCTTCCTATCACGCAACTCAAAATTATCAGAAGTAGTCAGTGGTTAATCTGAGACTACTGTGGCGAGCGTCATCCCGGTTATCATATAATTCACATGCTGTTCCTTTCGACGACTGACCATGCGGACCATTACTATATTACTGTTATCAACAATACGGAGATCAGTTCATTTTTGACCCATCGCTCTTAACACACCTAATTGACTTCATATCACTTCTAAGTGCTTATTGTATATAAATGCGTAGTCATATTTCCCCATATGTCGCTGGCCAATTTGTGTGACTCTTCACTGTTAATACAATTTCCGAAACTCCTCGAATATTCATTCTAACAAACTCGTGAGAAGTGACGACTATTCTCCTCTCAAGTTATCTGTAACTGATTATGCTGTCACATGTCACACATTGTCGACTCCTTGAAATACGATCATCATGGAAAGCTTCTCCTGCAGAGAATGGAGAATGCGTGTGATAATGTCGGTAATCTTATGCATGTATATTTTCGGATGTCAGTGGTTAAGGAGAAGCTTCGAAATTTGCTGTTCCTCCTGTGGTGCAGACCATCTTCTTCACCAAAACAAATAACTTGTTCTCTATCAACACCTTGAACAATCTCTTATCCTTCCACTCGTGTAAGGATGCACGACTCATCACATATTCCAATGGTCTGTCTCCACAGGTCAGACAAAGTCAATGAGAAGAAGAATAAGACGATGAAAACAACGCTCAACAATCTATACATGTATTTTTACATAGAGAAAGAGTTGTGTGAACAAAAGTGGTTGGTGGAAGTTACCCACATGTTGTACATCACAAATAAAAGCAAACGCCTACACACAATCCTCTTCCTACTCACCAGTTAATTGACAAGCTCTATAAAAGACAGTGGGTAGTACACTTAACACCATTTTGGGAGTAGGCAGACATCAGGCGATTCGCTTCTAAAAATCTTGTCCAGTTGGGACTTTCTTCTTGCGTAGACTGTCGAGAACGTAGTTGTCGATCTTGGCTGACAGGACAGTGAGAACTTTGGCCTTGGCATCTTTGAATTCAGGTGATGCCTTGATCTTCGCTAGTTCTTCAGCCTCCTTCTGACTGGTTTCTGAAGTATGTGGGGTAGAGAGAGAGAGGGAGAGAGAGATGAAAACGGTGAGCAAGTAAGCGATCGAGAGGCGAGTGAGTCAGAAATACATTCAGCGAAATCATGGTTTATAGATAGTTTGCTCAAAGGCAATCTCACAATCACCAGCATCGACAGATTTCGAGACCATCAGATAGGCGATGCACATTTCCACGTCTGTCACAATTGACACACACACACACGCTCTCGCATGCTCACACAACAAGCAGTGTGTGTCAACCACACGTCCACCACAATGCATGACGCACCAATCATCCTGCTAATCTTCTCATAGCACTAACAGATAAACAACCAAATAACCAGCCAGGCAACCAACCGAGCAACTGAGTGGAGGGAGACCGAATATTCGAACACCTGAATATTCGCGTATGCAAGGAGTCATTGGACCGGCGGTGATTCCAAGTGTGCATGTAATCACACAGACTAATGAAATGCTCACGTCACGAAACTGACCCTGACATCTTGATGGATTCCACGTGGAGACGTGTGATAGTCAACCTCACTCACTCACTCACACAAATGCAAACACACGCAGACACACAAACACACACACTGAGTTATGTGAATCGGTGTAGTGGATGTGCTTGTAATCTGTGAAATATTCGCTTAACAATGAAGACGAATGTGATATGACTGACACTGACTGACTGAGTGAAATCATGCACCGATCGATAATTGATAAGCAGAGTTTGTGTCAACTTACGTGGTGCGTTGTCGGAATCAGTCAGATTGATGATGACGAAGAAGCAGACGAGGAGGACTGCAGTCTGAAATGAGAAAACAATATGAATACACAGACGATTGAAATGATCAGACGAGAAGGGAATCAATGAGTCTTGTGTATTTATCTTACTGACAATGATCGACTGTTGTATCACTTGATGAAGGTGGGATGATGAATTTAGCGCAACAGGTTGTTCTTTGTCGTGTGAATGTTACTAACTGACTAACTAACCAACTACCTCTTAGTCGAATATATTACACAGTGAGACTGTTTACGATTCCACCTATTCAGTTGAAGGCGTCCACACCACCAATTGAAGACTATCTCATTTCTCACCAGTCGCAAATCATCTCTCCACACTGAACTGCAATTTACTCGTTATCAACTCACTTTCATTGTCTTGTTGAATAAGAAATAACTTGTGCGTACAAGTGCTTCCTACTATTCTTGCCCTTTATATACTCTTGTATTTGCTCTTTGTGTGGAAATGTCTCTTCTCTCTGTGCTAGTTGTGTATTGAACATTGGTAATCGACAAATGATTGTTCGGTTGACGTTTTGATTGCTTTTTCGATTGTTTGTTGTTTATGTGTCGGTTTCATTAATATATAGAAATGGTCAGTCTGTTTACTCGTTTGTTTTCACTGTAGGAGTGTTTTTAGCGATTATATTTTTTACTTTATTATTGGCCTACGATCAATAAGATGGAAACAATTGTAGGATAAATTATTGATCAGGGAGTTATATGTTGATTTGTTCTCGGGTGAACCTTAATTTTGTCATCTGAATGTCTGTCATGAGCAGCATTTTATTGTCGGTGCTTGCATTGTTTTGTTCTCGTAATATAGGTTTTACTTGACTAATTTGATTCTTGCATGGGCGTAGCTTCATTACTAAGGGAATCGTTTTAATTGAGTTCTTTATTTTTATTGATTAGAAATGCCCATTAAAATTTTCAAAAGAATAGACACGGAACAAAGAGAACTCTAGGAACTTGATTTTTCGTGCTCCAGAACATATCCCACTATGGCTAAGTAAAGGTATAGTTAAAACTACTAACAGCTCGATATTAGACCATCTGGTGGAAACCGGTCACAAAGCCAGCGTAGACGAATCTCTCTCCATAATATACCGGGTGCCTAACAATCTACCAAAATCGTCGAAGCACCGCTTGCTTCAAACAGCAGAGGCTATTGCAATTCGCCTTAAACAACCAGTGCTCTGTGTCCAAAAGAAACAAGTCCAGCCCCTACTACTGCCCTGGCCCTCAGTAAAGACTATAGACTCATGAATTTGTACCATTACCTTTCCTAATTCTTCTGATATTCAGTTTATTTTATGTTGATGCTGTTCAGCTGTAATTTATCAATATTATTGATTTGATGTTATTTAATGTCGTTCATAAGACTAGTTCATTCATTCATTATAATGTATATATAATTGTAGAACCTGATGATGAATTTCTCGAAAAGAGTTCTCTTTGTTCCGTGTCTATTCTTTATTTTTCCCTGTATACGGGTGGATGTAATAACTTCTTTGTATTAACCTGGATAATATTTGTCTTATGTTCTTTTCTGGGTTCTGTGACTGATCGAGTATAACTACGATTTTGAATTGAGCTCATATCTGTCAATTGGATTTGGTGTGACTAGATTTCTGAGGCATTTCCTTTCTGTGAAGAATGCATGTGTTTCTCTCCTAGTTAATCGTCGAAGTATCATTCGTCATCAGATTGCATTATTGCGAGTGTTTCGATAAATATGTCATAAAAGATGGATTTCAGCGTCGAAGATATTTTATTCGACGATTTCATTTCCATGACATTATAATCGTATACAAATATGTTTAGCGATATTTGATAACAATCAGTTTCCTTGAATGTGTGTTTGTGTGTGCGTGTTTGTGTCAACGATTGACTGTGAGTGGAAATACTAAGAGTGATAATATTGGTGCACATTATTATGAGTCGCTAAGTGATCAGACAGATGAGTGAATAAATAAATAAATAAGTAAAAGTCAAAATACATCTCAGCAGAAATGTGTGAAATCGATCACATGGAAATAAAGTACATTCAGAATTATGAATATCTGAATATCAGGTGATGGAAACGTAAGAAAAGTGTTATCAGCATAGTGGACTGAGTAAATTGTTAGAATGTGATAACAAAAAGTGAAATAGAATGAAACAAAAATGGAGCATGGAGTAAAGGAGGATGACGAAGTTTTTGTAAATCACATGGCAAAATCAAGACCATGATAACGAAAGAGATCGTACAAATTGTTACTGTACACAACGCGAATGCACTCGGGTCCGTTTCAGCGAACTTTGTCCTATTTTGTAGACTATATTAAGTCATGTATCATATGATGTGTGGTCAGTATCTATTATATGTTGCAATATCAGCTCCCCTCTCCTCCGCCAAGCTGGGAAATCCTCTCGAACGCGATGCAATATGTTTCTCGACGAACATCCTGTGTACCCAGCTGTAAAATAACAGGTGCATTTATAAATATGCAAGAAACTAGACATTCGAGGTAACATTCTACTGAAACCAAGGTGCACCGGTGGACGAACACAGTGGGTTATCCGTAGAGTGTCAGCAGAGAACGTCATTCCGGTGAACCTGTCAGCCGATTTCTAAGTACTTCACTCACAGTGTCATCCCTAAGTTCTAAGGTTAGATGCAACACGTTTCAAAGCTACCTTGTCCCTATCCGTATTTCTTTCACATAATTTGCTACTGGCCTTGACGAAGCGTAGTGGATACTCATTCTCTACGAAGGTTTCTTTAAAATGTCTAAGACCATCATTGACACTGTCTTCAATGCAGACTCTCCAAACCCGTGTTGAGAGAGAACAGATTCAATTCCTTTTTCTGTTCATGGAGATGAAACTGTAAAAATTGGTCGTTTGTCCCGTCTACGTCGATTTTCTGTAAACAGATCTTTCCAACCACCGATAAGCTGTCCTTGTGAGTAGCACATCAAGGAAAGATAATTTTCCATCAGTTTCTACATCTAAAGGATGACTGTCATTGAATACTCTCAGGATGTCATCCAAATCTCAGTCCTTATCACATGTAATGAACTTGTAATCCACACGTCTATTGTGAAAGTGAATAGCAGGTGCAAGAGTACTGCTATCCACACTATTCAAAAAGAAGTCTGTTAGAAAAGGGCCAAATGGAGAATGCAAATCATCGAGAAGAGAATCTTCTTCACTGAATTGTTTCTTCTATGTCTCAATGGGGATTATTATTTGAATAAATATCCTATGCAAATATTTCAGGTTATACTCAGTCAAATAGATGAAAATCTCTCACATTAAGTGATACTGGTGCTGGTTTGTTTATATGTCGCATAGTGTAGTATACATACATAGTATACGTAGTAGAAAAATTTATAGTTGATACGCTCATTCGTCCACTCACAATAGAATATTCTATATTTCTGAAAGAAAAACAAGACTTTGTTCTGTAGCGAATGCATTCCGTGTTAATTGGAAACTCTTGCATACAAACAAAATACGCGACATGTTAGCTTGTATTATTCGTCGCAGGGTTAACTTCACAGCCTCTTCCGAACACTAATATAACGGAGCAAGTCAGATAAGTTCAGTCAAACAAAAATTTAAAAAATCAGCACAAATTTTGGTGAATTCATGTCTGTGAACCGCATCATGTTTGCTCTGTGCAGTGTCAAATCGGTTGATCATAGTATTTGTGTGGACAGTACTTTTAAGAATACAATATGGGTTCATCTCCATTCCCTGATTTCCATACAATTCCACTTCGTTATTCAGTGATTCCGATATTCGTATTGGCTTACAATAGAGAATATTGACAAAGCACTCTATTGCTGGAAAGAATTTTTCTTCATGAGAACAGTTTGTTTGTTATACACTTGTTTATTATTTGAAGAAAACCTAAAGAAACATATGCCACCATTATCAAACTCAATGGGCTGAAAGAAATCCTGCCACTGAACATTCAGTGTTGAAATAGCAATACACACTGTTGACAGTGTTTACCATGAACACCACAAGTGAAGCACATTCATACATCCCTATACATTAGACCTCGTCTGAACCAGCATGTCAAAAAGAGTGTATAAATATTCACGTCAGACAGCCTACTTCATCTAGCACAGAGAGATGCAGTATTATTGGCTGGATAACTTTTCGACCGAAACGTGTTCCTAATAATCCTGTCTGCATAATCGCACACCTTTCGAAATCTATTTTGCATAGATTGTTTAATGCCTTCCTCTGCATCCATTTCTTGGTGTCTGAGTCTCTCAAATAATCTACATTGCACTGGACATGATTCCGTGTACTTTCACTTTCCGCTGATTCATTGATCAGCCTACCGTAACCAGCCAATCTCTGAACTGAGTTGTTTTCAATTTTAGAACTTTCATCCATTATGACACTATGCAGTGGGATAGGGATTACAGTCTACTCAAACCACGTACGCCTAACTCGTGCACACTAGATGACATATTCAGCACAAGATTCATTATGAAGTGAGAGATAATATGGGTGATATAATTGCAACTGCTGACAACCTTTGTCATGATTGGTTGCTAATTTGCAGCAATCAGAGAAGATTTTGAGGCATGTAGGAGCACGTGGTGCAATGGTGATTCACAAAATTTCGAATTTGATCAGAAATCTTCAGAAGACCACTGAAAAACCGACTATATTGTGACGTATCAAATATACTACTAGTCCTGTCAACTTAATACAACTGCAATACATCATGCAAGAGTATGACTGTCGTCATTGAGACTTCGAAATTTATTGGCGTTCAGTGTTTATTTTCGTTATGAATAAACTAATGTTTCACATGGATTCACATTTTGTTATCAGACTGTTAGACCATCCAAGGCCGCTCTGGCTCCCTTAGAATGCTTCTGTATCTACTCAGATTAGTTTATGGAATGTTGGTATTGAGAATGACGAAAGTTTCTCACTGAACTGTATATAAATGACCAATCATCAATGAGGAAACTTATTCACGAAACAACCATACTAACGTATATTGCTCGTCTCAGTTGTACTAATCTAATTCTGGTAGTTTAGATCTCATGCTAGATGACCAATACCCTCTAGAACTGTTGCCCTCATCTTTTCGAGTAGAACATTATTCCGCTTTTGCTTTACAATCATTTCTCAGGGTAGGAATAAATACTGATATCATGAAGTTTGTCCTTCGCCTAAGCTGAGTCTTCATTTACTGAGATATTGATATAGGCAACATTGACATTACATTTTTCAGCGATTGGTATCCGATGAATAATATACTGGAATTTTCAATGAAGACTTTATACATGACCACTTTCATTTACTTTTATTTCTAGATAATGTGAAATTCTCTCATCAAAGAAATAAGTGAATTATTTATTACCCGAAAGTTTACGATTACATGCGTTAGGAAAACCGACTAATATAAGAACTAATTTTGTCTCATACTGTCAGGAGAAAATGAGATTGTTGACCACATTGTTGTGCCATACACCTAAAGATATCACAATAGACAAATAAACAAAAAGACGGTAGATAGATATTTTGAAATCGAAAAATTTAGGCATGAAATATAAAGCATTAACAATCGAATGAATGTTGACACTATTATCCTAATAAAGTGACAACAATCCAAATGAGTTTCCATATGAACCAGACACAAAAAAGCATAAAATACTACGGACACAAACAAAATCGGTTACAGTCGAAATGCAATTAAATGAAAGAAAAAGGTGAAGTTAATATAAATCTGCCGCAAAAGTTCTAGACAAATTTTCAACGAAAACAAACAACGTAACAAAATAAATAAACAATTATGGATTAAGGAACTTCAAAAACAAAAACACAGATAGAAAGGATATTTTCTTACGAAGAGCAAATGAAAGAGTATAAAAAGGGCAAGAATTGTAGAAAGCACTTGTATGCACAAGTTATTTCTTAGTCAACAAGACAATGAATGTGAGTTGATAATAATTGAATTGCAGTTCAGTGTTGAGAGATGATTTGCGACTCGTGAGAAATGAGATAGTCTTCAGTTGGTGGTGTGGACGCCTTCACCTGAATAGGTGGAATCTCAAACAGTCTGACTGTGCAATATATTCGACCACGAGGTAGTTGAATAGTAATTTAGTCAGTCACTTAGTTAGATAGTCAGTCAGATAATCAGTTAGTTAATTAGATAATAAGTTAGATAGCTAGCTAGTTGGTTGGTGAATTAGCTAGTTAGTTAGTCAGTCGTGTAGCTAGTTAGTCAATTAGTAAGATTCAAACGACTGCGACTATTCCATTCTGCTAAATTCATCAGCCCACCATCATCAAGTAACACAACAGTCGATCATTGTCAGTAAGACAAATACACAAGACTCATCGATTACCTTCTCGTCTGATCATTTCAGTCGTCTGTGTATTCATATTGTTTTCTCATTTCAGACTGCAGTCTTCCTCCTCGTCTGCTTCTTCGTCATCATCAATCTGGCTGTCTCCGACAACGCACCACGTAAGTTGACACAAACTCTGCTTATCAATTATCGATCGGTGCATGATTTCACTCACTCAATGTCAGTCATATCACATTCGTCTTGATTGTTAAGCGAATACTACACAGATTACATGCACAGCCATTACACCGATTCACATAACTCAGTGTGTGTGTGCGTGTGTGAGTGAGGTTGATTATCACACGTCTCCACGTGGAATCCATCATGATGACAGTGTCAGTTTTGTGAAGTGAGCATGTCAGTAGTCTGTGTGAATACATGCACACTAAGAATCACAACCGGATCAACGCCTCCTTGCATACGCGAATATTCAGGTGTTCGAATATTCTGTCTCTCTCCACTCAGTGAATTGTTCGGTTGGTTGGTTGGTTTGTTATCTGTTAGTGCTATGAGAAGATTAGCGGCATGATTGCTGCGTCATGCATTGTGGTGGACGTGTGACAAACTGCTTGCTGTGTGAGCATGTGAAAGTGTGTGTGTGTGTGTGGACTGTGACAGACGTGGAAATGTGCATCGCCTATCTGATGGTCTCGAAATCTGTCGATGTTGGTGATTGGGAGATTGCCTTTGATTACACTACCCATAAACTATGATTTCGTTGAGTATATTTCTAACGCACTCGCCTCTTGTTCGCTTACTTGCTCACCGCTTTCACCTCTCCCCCTCTCTCTCCCACATACTTCAGAAGCCAGTCAGAAGGAGGCTGAAGAACTAGCGAAGATCAAGGCATCACCTGAATTCAAAGATGCCAAGGCCAAAGTTCTCACTGTCCTGTCAGCCAAGATCGACAACTACGTTCTCGACAGTCTACGCAAGAAGAAAGTCCCGACTGGACAAGATTTTTAGAAGCGAATCGCCTGATGTCTGCCTACTCTGAAAATTGTGTTAAGTGTAAAACTTACAGTCTTTTATACAGCTTGTCAATTAACTGGTGAGTAGGAAGAAGATTGTGTGTAGGCGTTTGCTTTTATGTGTGATGTACAACATGTGGGAAACTTCCACCAACCACTTTTGTTCACACAACTCTTTCTCTATGTAAAAATACATGTATAGATTGTTGAGCGTTGTTTTCATCGTCTTATTCTTCTTCTCATTGACTTTGTCTGTGCTGTGGAGACAGACCATTGGAATGTTTGATGACTTGTGCATTTACACGAGTGGAAGGATGAGATATTGTTCAAAGTGTTGATAGAGAACAATTTATTTGGTTTGGTGAAGAAGATGGTCTGCACCACAGGAGGAACAGCAAATTTTGAGGCTTCTCCTTAACCACTGACATCCGAAAATATACATACATAAGATTACCGACATTATCACACGCATTCTCCATTGTTTTCAGGAGAAGCTTGCCATGATGATCGTATTTCAAGGAGTCGACAATGTGTGACATGTGACAACAGCATAATCAGTTACAGATAACTTGAGAGGAGAGTAGTGGTCATTTCTCACGAGTTTGTAAGAATGAATATTCGAGGAGTTTCGGAAATTGTCTTAACAGTGAAGAGTCACACAAATCGGCCAGCCACATATGGGGAGATATGATTACGCATTTATATACAATAAGCACTTTGAAGTGATATGAAGTCAATTAAGTGTGTTGAGAGCGACGGGTCAAAAATGAAATGATCTCGGTATTATTGAGAGCAGTAATATAATAATGGTCCGTATGGTCAGTCGTCGAAAGGAACAGCATGTGAATTACATGATAACTGGGATAATCCTCGCCACAGTAGTCTCAGATTAACCACTGACTACTTCTGATAATTTTGAGTTGTGTGATATGAACATGATGGATTTCTTCATTTTTTGATATTGGTAAATACAGTTTGAATATCCATTCTCTTTGTCCATTCGATTAGATGTGGGCCAGTGATTCTGTTGAGGGAATGTCTATGTTTGACCTTCAGGCTTTCGGAAAATGTTCGGAGAAACGAATGGTTGATGGGTTGTGCTGAAATAAATGTTTCATGCTTTCAATGGAGGATTCAGGTATTCATGAGACTTCTACTCGTGATGGGAATTGTGCATGTGAACAGTCCGCATTGAGTGCATTTCCGCATTTGCATCTCGAAATGTCATTTATTTCGTTGTTCGTTTTCATTGTGAATGATTCCATCACAGATATATATGACTATAAATGAATCACAATTGAACATTGTCAGAAATGTTGGAATGATGAGGAAATTTGTATAACTTACTTGGATACTACTGATTCCCATCTATCTATTAGCAGATCGATGTTTACTTTCAGGAGAAATATTGATACACTTACAGTTATTTTCTAGTGTCGAAGTCTAGAATAATCAGAGAGATATATATCGAACTGTCTTCAAATTGTCACCCAGTTAGTTCGTCGATGTGAGCGTGAAATTTGAGCACTGTGTTCTGATGTTATTCAACGATAGACTCGTTTAACTGATTTATCACACAGTGATATGTTAGTCTCAATTCGAGTACGTTTCAATCTGAGTTTATTGCTCATAATTATGTCAATTTATTCCAGCGTCTTCGTAACTTGTTATGCACATTTTTAATCTCCAGCCTGTTGTTTATTCCAATTTTCGACATATCCGGACTGGGTGTTGCATCACTTGGATCGCATGTATTTGATGTTGATTCGACTCCAGTTCGATGCCTCCTTGGAAATAACCCTTATCTCTTCTGAAAAACTCAGCCTTCAACTGAACGCCCATCAGTCTCTGCTACATGTCACACTGATAAACGTGCTTCTGAAGATATTTTAAAACTAGTAGGTGAAGTTACTTGTTTCGTTAAATCTTTGTCATATAATCCAAAGTCATTTTATCTTACGAACTTTCACGATAGGAATGTTCTGTGTGTTGATGGGATCACTGAACTGTCTGTTTGGAAATGCCCTTAAATTTGATTTGTTCGCAAGTTGGTGCGTCTTCTTATAGACACCTGTCAATAGACATGTGAATAACATTTTCAGTGTTCTAGGCAGTAAACATAAAGCGGTATTCACTGAGACTTTCGGAGCTGGAAGGCAAGATGATGCCTCCGAAATGATGCTGAGCCAGCTTTGAAGCCCGAAATACCAATTACCTACTCTGCACTTGAGTCGGTCCATCGATATTTGGGTCGATATGAAGGAATGGCTGTGAATTTCATCATGTCATTAATCTCTTCTCTCAGTATACTTTCCCCCCTATGATCCAGTCTCTCTCTCTCGCGCGCGCTATGCTTATTCGAACCCCTTTCTTCCTACTCTGAACATTAGCGTGTTGTTAATTTCGAACTGTGGGTCGTTTTTGACACAGCCATCTATTGTCCTTCTGAGGGACCGATACAGTGCTTTTCATGCCAGTTGACCAAGATATCATATAATTCTAGTTCCTTAACACGCCTACACTGTCACTGTTATTATTATTCTCGATTTTACGAATAACTTAACCATTAGGAATATTTATTCCGAAATTTAAGTGGAGATTACCCTTGTGGATTTCTTGAAAGAAGTCTATAAACATCGAGTGATACATCAACGTTTGCCAGCCATTCGTCCTCCTCACTGGCATGATATTACAATATCAGAAGGAAAATATGAAAATCATATTCCCCCCTTTCTGATATATTTACACCTGCACACATACACTTTAACATGCAGGAATACCTATCACACTAAATCAATTCCACGTATTTCGGATAAATGACATATTTTTACAGCAGTCAATATCGTCAGATATGCCCCATTTGGTCAGTAATGATAACATGTGTCAGTACAACGATTTGTGAATGAAACAACAAATGTGGTAAAGATGTGATGACGTAAAATATCTAGCATCTGATTTCAGACAGAAGGGTTCATCTCACACAACCCTCAGTAATCCTGTTGAAGATTGACTGATTGGAGAATAGCTGCGTAATCATTGATGCTAGAATAACAATGCGGATTTGTGTGTTCACATGCTCTTGTGGAGCTAGGCAGATGCGGAATGTTTCCCCAACTCAGTTAACAGTATAACATCCGAACATTTTATTCATTTCGTTTTATCGATGACGCTCCAGTTATCTTATTTTCCCATCTTATTGCATCTGAACACACTATAAAATTTGCCAGGTCGTTTAATATTAACTTTATACATAGAGGCTGGTTTCATCATTCTGAGTGTTTAATCCGGTGTTAATTCCTATGATATTGTGTTCCCGAATTTCTAGTACCTGTCCCATTGAGTCAGATAGTAGTCTGTGAGCAGTCACCAAAATCAAGTGAAAATCGATAAATGATGATGAACTGCACTGTGTGATAGAAAAGACAGAGTAACTGCATCAGTGAAGACGGAGTGACTGAGCTAATCATTACAATCTCGTGAGATTCAAAGCAGGATGAAGAAGTAGATTGATGAAAATATATATTTTGGTGGATTTTTGAAGAATTAAGTGGAGGAGCATATTTAGGTGGTTTCAACCACTGTAATCAGTCACGAGTCAGTCCATACAATGTGGAAATCTTGACAGCATTCCAATGTCACCATTGAATTGAAGAGGATCTCACACGTGATCCTAATATCATGATATTGTGATGGTTCTCGATGTGGAAATTAAACCAACGAATAATTAAAACACCAAGCGCTAAATAATAACCGGTCACTGACTTCACACAAAACGAATCAAAACAGACCGCACAGAGTGGAAGAACATTCGTCTCAAGATAAAATGAGGAAATGCACTCAATGCGAACTGTTCCCATGCACAATTCTCATCACGAGTAAAAGTCTCATGAATATCTAAATCCTCCATTGAAAGCATGAAACCTTTATTTCAACACAACCCATCAACCATTCGTTTCTCCGAACATATTCCGAAAGCCTGGAGGTCAAACATACACACTCCCTCAACAGAATCACTGGCCCACATCTAATCGAATGGACAAAGAGAATGGATATTCAAACTGTATTTACCAATATCAACAAATGAAGAAATCCATCACGTTCCAATCACGCAACTCAAAATTATCAGAAGTAGTCAGTGGGTAATCTGAAACTACTGTGGCGAGGATTATCCCAGTTATCATGTAATTCACATGCTGTTCCTTTCGACGACTGACCATACGGACCATTATTATATTACTGCTCTCAATAATACCGAGATCATTTCATTTTTGACCCGTCGCTCTCAACACACTTAATTGACTTCATATCACTTCAAAGTGCTTATTGTATATAAATGCGTAATCATATCTCCCCATATGTGGCTGGCCGATTTGTGTGACTCTTCACTGTTAAGACAATTTCCGAAACTCCTCGAATATTCATTCTTACAAACTCGTGAGAAATGACCACTACTCTCCTCTCAAGTTTTCTGTAACTGATTATGCTGTTGTCACATGTCACACATTGTCGACTCCTTGAAATACGATCATCATGGCAAGCTTCTCTTGAAAAGAAGGGAGGATGCGTGTGATAATGTCGGTAATCTTATGTATGTATATTTTCGGATGTCAGTGGTTAAGGAGAAGCCTCGAAATTTGCTGTTCCTCCTGTGGTGCAGACCATCTTCTTCACCAAACCAAATAAATTGTTCTCTATCAACACTTTGAACAATATCTCATCCTTCCACTCGTGTAAATGCACAAGTCATCAAACATTCCAATGGTCTGTCTCCACAGCACAGACAAAAACAATGACGAGAAGAATAAGACGATGAAAACAACGCTCAACAATCTATACATGTATTTTTACATAGAGAAAGAGTTGTGTGAACAAAAGTGGTTGGTGGAAGTTTCCCACATGTTGTACATCACACATAAAAGCAAACGCCTACACACAATCTTCTTCCTACTCACCAGTTAATTGACAAGCTGTATAAAAGACTGTAAGTTTTACACTTAACACAATTTTCAGAGTAGGCAGACATCAGGCGATTCGCTTCTAAAAATCTTGTCCAGTCGGGACTTTCTTCTTGCGTAGACTGTCGAGAACGTAGTTGTCGATCTTGGCTGACAGGACAGTGAGAACTTTGGCCTTGGCATCTTTGAATTCAGGTGATGCCTTGATCTTCGCTAGTTCTTCAGCCTCCTTCTGACTGGTTTCTGAAGTATGTGGGATAGAAAGAGAGAGAGAGAGATGAAAACAGTGAGCAAGTAAGCGAACATGAGGCAAGTGGGTTTATAGTTAGTGTAATCAAATGCAATCACGAACCTCGACAGACAACGAAACCATCAGATAGGCGATGCACATTTCCACGTCTATCAAAATCGACACACACACACACACGCTCTCGCATGCTCACACAACAAGCAGTGTGTGTCACACGTCAACCACAATGCATGACGCACCAATCATCCTGATAATCTTCTCATAGCACTAACAGATAACAAACCAACCAATCAACCAACCAAGCAACTGAGTGGAGGGAGACCCAATATTCGAACACCTGAATATTCGCGTATGCAAGGAGGCATTGGACCGGCGGTGATTCCAAGTGTGCATATAATCACACTAACTCACACCTTCATCATGATGGATTCCACGTGGACACGTGTGATTGTCAACCTCACACACAGAAACACATGCAGACATACACACACTGAGTTATGTGAATCGGTGTAATGGATGTGCATGTAATCTGTGGAGTATTCGCTCAACAATGAAGTCGAATGTGATATGACTGACACTGACTGAGTGAAATCATGCACCGATGGATGATAAACAGAGTTTGTGTCAACTTACGTGGTGCGTTGTCGGAATCAGCCAGATTGATGATGACGAAGAAGCAGACGAGGAGGAAGACGGCAGTCTGAAATGAGAAAGCAATATGAATATACAGACGATTGAAATGATCAGACGAGAAGGAAATCAATGAGTCTTGTGTATTTATCTTACTGACAATGATCGACTGTTGTATTACTTGATGATGGTGGGCTGATGAATTTAGCAGAATGGAATAGTCTCAGTCTTGTGAATCTTATCAACTGACTAACTAACTATCTAACTTAATTCCAGCTAACTAACTTACTTGTTAGCTAGCTAACTAACTAAATAACTAGCTGGCTAATCAATCAACTAACTGACTGACTAACTAACTAACTAGCTTAGTGAATAACTAACTAACTAACTATCCAACTACCTCGTAGTCGAATATATTACACAGTCAGACTGTTTGCGATTCCACCTATTCAGGTGAAGGCGTCCACACCACCAACTGAAGACTATCTCATTTCTCACGAGTCGCAAATCATCTCTCAACACTGAACTGCAATTCAATTATTATCAACTCACATTCATTGTCTTGTTGACTAAGAAATAACTTGTGCATACAAGTGCTTTCTACAATTCTTGCCCTTTTTATACTCTTTCATTTGCTCTTCGTAAGAAAATATCCTTTCTATCTGTGTTTTTGTTTTTGAAGTTCCTTAATCCATAATTGTTTATTTATTTTGTTACGTTGTTTGTTTTCGTTGAAAATTTGTCTAGAACTTTTGCGGCAGATTTATATTAACTTCACCTTTTTCTTTCATTTAATTGCATTTCGACTGTAACCGATTTTGTTTGTGTCCGTAGTATTTTATGCTTTTTTGTGTCTGGTTCATATGGAAACTCATTTGGATTGTTGTCACTTTATTAGGATAATAGTGTCAACATTCATTCGATTGTTAATGCTTTATATTTCATGCCTAAATTTTTCGATTTCAAAATATCTATCTACCGTCTTTTTGTTTATTTGTCTATTGTGATATCTTTAGGTGTATGGCACAACAATGTGGTCAACAATCTCATTTTCTCCTGACAGTATGAGACAAAATTAGTTCTTATATTAGTCGGTTTTCCTAACGCATGTAATCGTAAACTTTCGGGTAATAAATAATTCACTTATTTCTTTGATGAGAGAATTTCACATTATCTAGAAATAAAAGTAAATGAAAGTGGTCATGTATAAAGTCTTCATTGAAAATTCCAGTATATTATTCATCGATTACCAATCGCTGAAACTGTAATGTCAATGTTACCTGCATCAATATCTCAGTAAATGAAGACTCAGCTTAGGCGAAGGACAAACTTCATGATATCAGTATTTATTCCTACCCTGAGAAATGATTGTAAAGCAAAAGCGGAATAATGTTCTACTCGGAAAGCTGAGGGCAACAGATCTAGAGAGTATTGGTCATCTAGCATGAGATCTAAACTACCAGAATTAGATTAGTACAACTGAGACGAGCAATATACGTTAGTATGGTTGTTTCGTGAATAAGTTTCCTCATTGATGATTGGTCATTTATATACAGTTCAGTGAGAAACTTTCGTCATTCTCAATACCAACATTCCATAAACTAATCTGAGTAGATACAGAAGCATTCTAAGGGAGCCAGAGCGGCCTTGGATGGTCTAACAGTCTGATAACAAAATGTGAATCCATGTGAAACATTAGTTTATTCATAACGAAAATAAACACTGAACGCCAATAAATTTCGAAGTCTCAATGACGACAGTCATACTCTTGCATGATGTATTGCAGTTGTATTAAGTTGACACGACTAGTAGCAGCTTTGATACCTCAAAATATAGTCGGCTGTTCAGCGGTCTTCTGAAGATTCCTGATCAAATTCGAAATTCTGTGGATCACCATTGCACCACGTGCTCCTACATGCCTCAAAATCTTCTCTGATTGCTGCAAATTAGCAACCAATCATGACAAAGGATTTCAGCAGTTGCAATTATATCACTCATATAATCTCACTTCATAATGAAGCTTGTGTTGAATATGTCATCTAGTGTGTACGAGTTAGGCGTAGGAGGTTAGAGTAGACTGTAATCCCTATCCCACTGCATAGTGTCATAATGGATGAAAGTTCTAAAATTGAAAACAACTCAGTTCAGAGATTGGCTGGTTACGGTAGGCTGACCAATGTATCTGCGGAAAATGAAAGTACACGGAATCATGTCCAGTGCAATGTAGATTATTTGAGAGACTCAGATGCCAAGAAATGGACACAGAGGAAGGCATTAAACAATCTAAGCAAAATAGATTTCCAAAGGTGTGCGATTATGCAGACAGGATTATTAGGAACACGTTTCGGTCGAAAAGTTATCCAGCCAATAATACTGCATCTCTCTGTGCTAGATGAAGTAGGCTGTCTGACGTGAATATTTATACACTCTCTTTGACATGCTGGTTCAGACTAGGTCCAATGTATAGGGATGTATGAATGTGCTTCACTTGTGGTGTTCATGGTGAACACCGTCAACAGTGTGTATTGCTATTTCAACACTGAATGTTCAGTGGCAGGATTTCTTTCAGCCCATTGAGTTTGTTAATGGTAGCATTTGTTTCTTCAGGTTTTCTTCAAATAAGAAACAAGTGTATAACAAACAAACTGTTCTCGTGAAGAACAATTCTTTCCAACAATACAGTGCTTTATCAATATTATCTATTGTAAGCCAGCACGAATATCGGAATCACTGAATAACGAAGTGAAATTGCATGGAAATCAGGGAATTTAGATGAACCCATGTTATTTGATTCTTCAGAAGTACTGTCCACACAAATACTCTGATCAACCGATTTGACACTGTACAGAGTAAACATGATGCGGCCCACAGATATGAATTCACCAACATTTGTGACGATTTTTAAAACTTTTGTTTGACTGAATTTATCTGACTTGCTCCGTTATATTAGTGTTCGGAAGTGTTTGTGAAGTTAACCCTGGGACGAATAATACTAGCTAACGTGTAATAACCCCTTCCTCATACGTGAGTCTAGCAACTCCACCCTGTAAACAAAGCTGCTACAGAAACTTCAGCACGACGAATCTCCTTGCGCCAGAAGAAAAAGTCTGTGTGGGGACATGGAATGTCCGCACCATGTACGAGATTGGCAAAGCTGCCCAGATCGCAAACGAAATGAAAAGATACAGAATTCAAGTACTGGGAATATGTGAAAGCCGTTGGAACAGGAATGGACTCACCAAATTGTCAACGGGTGAGTCAGTGATCTACTCCGGCCACCCAGAAGATAACTACTCGCACACCGAGGGCGTGGCTATCATGATGTCACCAACGGCAACGAAGGCCCTGATGCAATGGGAGGCGATCTCACCCAGGATAATAACCGCCAGATTCAACTCCAAAGGAAGGAAAGTGTCAGTTATACAATACTATGCACCCACAAACAACTCAGACCTCGAAAAGAAAGAAGAATTCTACAGACAACTACAGTCAGCAATGGACAATACTCCAGCTGGTGACATTAAAATACCAATAGGAGACATGAACGCCAAACTAGGACCAGACAACACAGGAAGGGAACTCATCATGGTAGAGAAGCTCTCGAAGGCGCCGACTTCTGCGCCTTCAATGAACTAGTGATTGGTGGCAGCGTATACAAACACAAGGATATCCACAAGGCTACATAGGTGTCACCACAAGCCAAGTTCAACACTCGGAAACTGAAGGACCAGGACACAAAGGACATCTTCACTGCAAACATAAAAGACAAAGACGAGACACAAATCAACACTGGCGAAGAGGTCAGCATCGAAAAGCACTGGAACAACTTGAAAACAGTGTGGACTCAAACCTGCATGGAAGTTCTAGGCAGGAAGAAGAGACAGGACAAACAGTGGCTCACTACGGACACTTGGAGATTAATAGAAGAGAGAGGGATGGTGAAACAAAAGATTATCCAGTGCACCGATGAGCAACAAAAACAGGATTTGAATGCAAGCTACAAGACACTGAACAAAAGAGTAAAGAAGAGTGCCATAGAAGACAAAAGAAAGTACTATGAAACCATGACAAGGGAAGCAGAACAAGCTGCAGGCAAAGGAGACCTCGCAATACTCTACCAAACAACTAGTTACTTATCGGGTAAACGTTTGACACAAATCAAGCCGGTGAAAGATGACAACGGAAAGTCACTCACTAAAGAAGTGGAGCAAAGGAAACACTGGGCTGAACACTTCAAAAGACTCCTAAATCGACCACCACCTACAACGCGCCCAACAATACCAACAACGGAGACAGAGCTACCAGTGAACACCAACCCACCGACGAAATCAGAAATCCTGAAGGCAATCAAGATGCTGAAAGCTGGAAAAGCAGCAGGACCAGATGAAATCCCAGCAGAAGTGTTGAAAATGGACCCAGAGACAAGAGCGGACTTGATGACGCCACTACTGGAGAAGGTGTGGAAAGAAGGCAAAGTATCCAAGGATTGGAAGAAAGGATACTTATTCAAATTACCAAAGAAAGGAGACTTAAGTCAATGCAAGAACTGGCGCGGAATTATGCTCCTGTCACCCATCTGGTTCTACATCTACACGAATGTATGGACTACCCAAAATGCACAAAAAGGACGTCCCACTCCGCCCAATATTAGATATGATAGCGAAGTGGCTGGTAGAAATTCTTGGACCAGTGAAAGAAAAGTTGTCGAGATACAACCTCCGTGACACATTCGATTTCGTGGATTCAATTAAAAATGTCAACATCGCAAATAAAAAGATGGTCTTCTTAGACGTCGTCTCTCTGTTCACCATTGTTGTCACCAATGTTCCACTGACAGAAACTATATGCTTTCTGTTTGACTTCATCCAATGCAACAGCATAGATGTCGGCAGACCGATCCATTATCTAAAAGAGCTGTTACTACGTTGCTACTTCAACGTCTACTTCAGATTCAACAATGAATTCTCCAGGCAAACAGATGGCGTAGCAATGGGCTCTCCACTCGGACCACTCCTAGCCGACTGTTTTATGGCCAGCCTCGAAAACAACCCCTTGTCATCAACTATCGACGACCTTCATCTCTACAAGAGATACATTGATAATACTTTCATTATTTGTGATGAGAAGCTGGACCTTGAAAACTTACTTCAAATCTTCAACAACGCCCACCCAAACATCGATTTTACACTTGAGACCGAATCCGACGGAATGTTCCACTTCCTGGACGTCCATCTGACAAGAAACGACAACAACTCTTTAAAAAGGTCCATATACAAAAAGCCTACATGGACTGTACAATTCATCAACTTTCAAAGCTGCGTGTCGCTAAGCAGAAAGAGGGACCTGATATGCGCTCTTTCCTCGAGGATTCGGAAGATATGCAGAGATGAAGTGATCGAAGAAGAATTGCGTAATCTCCGAAAAACCCTGGTGGAAAACGATTTCTCACCCAGATTCATAGACAAGAATCTCAAACCTAAGAAGACTTCTGAACAAGTCCAAAGAAAATACTTCTGCTTAATTTAGAATTCAAAGGTGATATTGAAGCAGAAATCCTTCGCAAACACCTCTCCAAATCGCTGAGGAAAACATACTTCGCCGCAAGCCTACGACTGACACTTTCCTGCAAGAAACTTTTCAACCAGAACGCGAAAGACAAGCTGTCGCATTGGGCCACCTCAACGTGCATATGCCAGTTTACTTGCTCTTGTGGAGCTGAGTGCATCGACTGTATCACACGCCGACTCGGAAAACGTGCTCGCGAACACTACACATCCTGGCTAGTAAAAGGAGATCAAAAACGTGTATACAGTTCAGTGACAGAACATCTGGTCAACTCAGGACATTCAGTGCCCTTCGAAAAATCCTTCAAAGTAATATACAAGATTCAATCAAACCTATCAAAGGGAGTGAAATCAAGACATTTTAGCATAGCTGAGGCGATAGCTATCCAAAAACTCAAACCCACTCTTTGTATCCAAAAGAAATACGTCCAACCCCTGTCCCTGCCATGGCCATCATAAACAGGTAAATTTTTTAATAATGACCATCCCATCGCCTCTCTTATCTAAACTTCCTGTTTATTCATGTTATTTTAAGTTTTCTTAATCCCTGTCTACACTACCATATTTTCATATCCACACTTCCTGTTTATTTTGTCATTTTACCATTTCTACATATTTAATCCCTGATTGCATAAACAATTATTCATCACACTAGTTTTTTATCCAAACATCCTGTATATTTTGTTATTTTTACATTTCTAACCCCCAATTGCACAATGTCAATCTTCTTAGTTATTATGCTACTTTGTTTGAGTTTTACCCATCCCCCTGTTTATCATGGCATTCTAATTCCTAATTGTAATTTTTATTCATTTATTTATTCATATAAATACACGAATGTACAGCCTTGGTGATGACTTCGTCGAAAAGAAAATTTTCTTCGCTGCAACTGTCTTTTTATTCTCTATGATCAAATATGTATATTCCAAGCAAAATACTAAGCCGCATCATCCTGGAGAGAATCAAACACGCCCTGGATGAAAAACTTCGACCGGAACAGGCTGGATTCAGGAGAAACAAGTCATGCATTGATCAGATCGCCACATTACGGATCATCATTGAACAAAGCCTGGAATGGTTGTCACCTCTCTATCTCAACTTCATAGACTTTGAAAAGGCCTTTGACAGCGTCGATCGATAGGTGATTTGGAAACTACTTCGCTACTACGGGGTGCCACCGACAATTATACATCTCATCCAACAGCTGTACGACAATGCTGCATGCCAAGTAATCCAAAACGGGAAACTCACGTAATCCTTCGAAGTGAAGACGGGAGTAAGACAAGGCCGGCTGGCTGGCTGCCTACTATCTTCAATGATTTTCCTGATTGCGGTAGACTGGATGATGCGACCGACAGCGGGCAATGAGGAAACAGGCATAAAATGGACTCACACAAAAAACTTGGAAGATCTGGACTTCGCCGATGGTATATGTCTGATTTCCCACAAACTGGAAGATATGCAAGTGAAAAGCAACAAGTTGGCAGAAGAAGCATCAAAGATACGATTTCAGGTGAACATAGAGAAGACAGAGGTGATGACGATTCCTGGGCAACACCACCAACAGCAACAACAACAGAAAATGATCAGCATAAATGGGAGGAACATGAAGGAAACAACCTCCTTTACCTTCCTACCTACCTACGTGAGAAGCATCGTTCCAACTACAGGCGGAACTGACGAGGATATCAAAGCAAGAATCGGAAAAGCAAGACAAGCTTTCACTACTCTCAAGTCAGTGTGGAGGTCAACAGCACTCAGCATCAAAAATAAGATCCGGAGTTTCAGCTCCACTGTGAAGTCAGTCAGTGCTACTATACGGATCAGAGACTTGGCGCGTCATAAAGAACATCTCAAACAAACTACAGACCTTCGTTAACAGTTGTCTTCGCTCAATACTCAAGATCAGATGGCCAGAAAAGATCAGCAACAGAGATCTCTGGCAATGAGCGAACCAACACAGCAGGAACTGATTGTGAAACAAATAGGCAGGAAGAAATGGAGATGGATTGGCCATACTCTGAGGAAACCATCAAGTGACATCACTAATCAAGCCATTGCTCAAGTAGAACCCGAAAGGGAAGCGGCGAGTTGGTCGACAGTGCGAGGGTGACTTGAAGGAGGTCATGTGAAGAGGAGATGAAAACGTGTGGACAGACTTGGAGCCAGGTGAAGACTTTAGGAGAGAACCGAATGCAATGGAGACGCACGGCTGAAGCCCTATGTTCCTCTAGGAATTAAAGGAAACAATAATACAATAATAATAATAATGTGTCACGTATTTTGTTTGTATACAATAGTTTTCAATTAACACGGAAGGCATTCTCTACAGATCTAAATCTTATTTTTCTTTCAGAAATATAGAATATTCTATTGTGAGTGGACGAATTAGCGTATCAACGATGAATGTTCCTACTATGTTCTAGGTTTGCAACATATAAACAAACCAGCACTAGTATCACTTAATGTTAGAGATTTCATCTATTTGACTGAGTATAACCTGAAGTATTTCCACATGATATTAATTCAAATAATAATCCTCATCGAGACATAGAATAAACGATACAGTGAAGAAAATTCTCTTTTCGAAGATTTGGGTTCTCCATTTGGTCCTTTTCTAACAGACTCTTTTTTGAATAGTGTGGATAGCAGTACTCTTGCACCTGCTATTCACTTTCACAAAAGATGAGTGGATGACAATTTCATTATATGTGATAAGGACTGAGATTTGGATGACATCCTGAGAGTATTCAATGACAGTCATCCTTAAGAAATAGAAACTGATGGAGAATTATCTTTCCTTGATGTGCTACTCACAAGAACAGCTTATCGGTTGTTGGAAAGATCTGTTTACAGAAAATCGACGTGGACGGGACAAATGACCAATTTTTACAGTTTCATCTCCATAAAGAGAAAAAGGAATTGAATCCGTTCTCTCTCAACACGGGTCTGGAGAATCTGCATTGAAGACAGTGTCAATGATGATCTTAGACAGTTTAAAGAAACCTTGATAGAGAATGAGTATCCACTACGCTTCGTCAAGGCCAGTAGTAAATTATGTGAAAGAAATACGGAGAGGGACAAGGTAGCTATGAAACGTGTTGCATCTAACCTCAGAACTTAGGGATGACACTGTGAATGAAGTACTTAGAAATCAGCAGACAGGTTTACCGGAACAACGTTCTATGCTTACACTCTACGGATAACTGACTGTGTCCGTCCACCAGTGCACCTTGGTGTCAACAGAATGTTACCTCGAATGTTTAATTTCATGTACATTTATAAATTCACCTGCTCTTTCACAGCTAGGTACACAGGATGTTCGTCGAGAAACATATTGCGTCGCATTCGAGAGCATTTCCCAGCTTGACGGAGCAACATCTTATAGGTACTGACCACGCATCATATGATACACAGTTTAATGTGGTCTACAAAGTAGGACAAAGTTCGCCAAAACAGACACGAGTGCATTTGCGTTGTGTACAATAACAATTTGTACGATCTCTTTCCTCATCATGGTCTTGATTTCGCCATGTGATTTACAAAAACTTCGTCATCCTCCTTTACTCCATGCTCCATTTTTGTTTCATTCTATTTCACCTTCTGTTATCACATTCTAACATTTTACTCAGTCCACTATGCTGATAACAATTTTCTTACGTTTCCGTCACCTGGTATTCAGATACTCATATTTCTGAATGTACTTTATTTCCATGTGATCAATTTCACACATTTCTGCTGAGATGTATTTTGACCTTTATTTATTTATTTATTTATTTATTCATCTGTCTAATCACTTTGTGACTCATAATAATATGCACCAATATTATCACTCTTAGTATTTCCACTCACAGTCAAACGTTGACACAAACACGCACACACAAACACACATTCAAGGAAACTGATTGATATCAAATATCGCTAAACATATTTGTATACGATTATAATGTCATGGAAATGAAATCGTCGAATAAAATATCTTCGACGCTGAAATCCATCTTTTATGAGATATTTATCGAAACACTCCGAATAACTCAATTTGATGACGAATGATACTTGGACGATTAACAAGGCGAGAAACACATACGTTCTTCACAAAAATGAAATGCGTCAGAAATCCAGTCACACCAAATCTAATTGACAGACATGAGCTAAATTCAAAATCGTAGTTATACTCGATCAGTCACAGAACCCAGAAGAGAACATAAGACAAATTTTATCCAGGTTATAACAAAAAAGTAATTACATCCACCCGTATTCAGGCAAAAATAAAGAACTCAATTAAAAAGTTTCCCATAAAAATCAACCTATTCCCATGACAAAATCAAATTAGTGAAGTAAAACCAATATTAAGAGAACAAAACAATGCAAGCACCGACAATAAAATGCTACTCATGACAGACATTCAGATGACAAAATTAAGGTGGACCCAAAAACAAACCAACATATAACTCCCTGATCCATAATTTATCAAACAAATGTTTCCCTCTTATTGATTGTAGGCCTATAATCAAGCAAAATGTAACCGCGTAAAACAATCACTCATACAGCGAACACAAACGACTAAACAGACTGTCCATTTTTACATATTAATGAAACCGACACATAAACAACAAACAATCGAAAAGTAATTAAAACTTCAATCGAACAATCATTTGTTGACTATCAATGTTCAATACACAATTAGCACAGAGAGAAGGGACATTCCCACACGAAGAGCAAATACAAGAGTATATAAAGGGCAAGAATAGTAGGAAGCACTACTACGCACAAATCCTTTCTTAGTCAACAAGACAATGAATGTGAGTTGATAATGAGTGAATTGCAGTTCAGTGTTGAGAGATGATCTGCAACTCGTGAGAGGTGAGATAGTCTTCAATTGGTGGTGTGGACGACTTCACCTGAATAGGAGGAATCGTAAATAGTCTCACTGTGTAATAAATTCGACTACCAGGTAGTTGGATAGTTAGTTAGTCAGGTAATTAGTCAGTCAGATAGATAGTTAGTTAGTTAAATAGCTAGTTAGTTGGTTAGTTGGTAAGTAAGTTAGTTAGTCAGTTAGGAAGATTCACAAGACTGCGACTATTCCATTCTGCTAAATTCATCAGCCCACCATCATCAAGTAATACAACAGTCGATCATTGTCAGTAAGATAAATACACAAGACTCATTGATTTCCTTCTCGTCTGATCATTTCAATCGTCTGTGTATTCACATTGTTTTCTCATTTCAGACTGCAGTCCTCCTCGTCTGCTTCTTCGTCATCATCAATCTGGCTGATTCCGACAACGCACCACGTAAGTTGACACAAACTCTGCTTATCAATTATCGATCGGTGCATGATTTCACTCAGTCAGTCAGTGTCAGTCATATCACATTCGTCTTGATTGTTAAGCGAATACTCCACAGATTACATGCACATCCATTACACCGATTCACATAACTCAGTGTGTGTCTGCGTGTAATTTTATTTGTGTGTGTGAGTGAGTGAGTGAGGTTGATTATCACACGTCTCCACGTGGAATCCATCATGATGACAGTGTCAGTTTCGTGAAGTGAGCATGTCATTAGTCTGTGTGATTACATGCACACTTGGAATCACCGCCGGTCCAATGCCTCCTCGCATACGCGAATATTCAGGTGTTCGAATATTCGGTCTCCCTCCACTCAGTTGCTTGCTTGCTTGGTTGGTTGGTTGGTTTGTTATCTGTTAGTGCTATGAGAAGATTATCAGGATGATTGGTGCGTCATGCATTGTGGTGGACGTGTCACACACACACACACACTGCTTGTTGTGTGAGCATGCGAGAACGTGTGTGTGTGTGTGTCGATTGTGACCGACGTGGAAATGTGCATCGCCTATCTGATGGTCTCGAAATCTGTCGATGTTGATGATTGTGAGATTGCCTTTGATTAAACTATCTATAAACTATGATTTCGTTGAATGTATTTCTTACGCACTCGCCCCTTGTTCGCTTACTTGCTCACCGTTTTCATCTCTCTCCCTCTCTCTCTATCCCACATACTTCAGCAACCAGTCAGAAGGAGGCTGAAGAACTAGCGAAGATCAAGGCATCACCTGAATTCAAAGATGCTAAGGCCAAAGTTCTCACTGTCCTGTCAGCCAAGATCGACAACTACGTTCTCGACAGTCTACGCAAGAAGAAAGTCCCAACTGGACAAGATTTTTAGAAGCGAATCGCCTTATGTCTGCCTACTCTGAAAATGGTGTCAAGTGTACTACTTGCTGTCTTTTATAGAGCTTGTCAATTAACTGGTGAGTAGGAAGAAGATTTGTGTGTAGGCGTTTGCTTTTATGTGTGATGTACAACATGTGGGGAACTTCCACCAACCACTTTTGTTCACACAACTCTTTCTCTATGTAAAAATACATGTATAGATTGTTGAGCGTTGTTTTCATCGTCTTACTCTTCTCGTCATTGTTTTTGTCTGAGCTGTGGAGACAGACCATTGGAATGTGTGATGAGTTGTGTATTTAGATTAGTGAAGCGTGTTTTGACTTTACGGATATTCTCTTCATATTCTGAATGTAGTTTTCTGCAGAATATATTATGGTTTTGTTTTGTTGTCCTATTAGGTATTTGCCCTGTTTTATGAATCAAGCTGATTCTGATGTTGGGAGAAAGTTTTTTACGTTTTATTTCCGTGTTTTGTGGTAATCTCTCGATAGTTTTTTTTGAGTTCTTTATCATTTGAACATATATTTTCGAAATTGAAAGAATTTTGTTTTTGGATTCGCTTGATGCGTTTTAACTTACTAAGCTGCATTATGTTTCACCTATTTTCTGTTGTCTGATGGACTTATAGTGTGCCATAATGGACTATTTCCTACGCGATACTCAATAATCGATTCATAATGACCTATGCTTATACCTGAAATGTTTGGTTCAATTGAATTGCTCCTTCTCAATATAAGTTCTTCTTGACGCCTCCTATCTAGCGACATTTTACTGCTTCGAAAATCTTCTGTTTTCTGTGAATGACATTCCGTTTCACAATAAAACAGCTAATCTGGAATCACATTCTAGTGCATTGTCGAAATTATACTCTAGTTTAGCCAACGAACAGTGGCGTTATTACTTTATACGTAGTTTCCGAATACAGTTATCTGTCACGTGTTTCTACCCACTTGATGTCATACACTTAGAAATCGCCTTCTAATCTCGGAATCTCCTTTCTCTAGGATTTGAATATAGTTCTAGCCCGCAGGCTGAATATATTACTAGTAGCTTTTTGTGAGAAGTAATGTTCAGATGTTAGGCGATAAATAGGCCATTTTGTGGAATCTGGCAAATTCTGAAATGAATACACAGTAGATTCTACTTATCGCATTGGATTTTCTATTGATGGTTATTGATTTAGATGCCAGGCATTCGATAGTTTTATTTGATCGATAAAATATACTGATTTCGAAAATTCGTATTAGTCGGATCACTTTCTCAGAAACACTTTAATGCTTGGAGGCTGCATCATACTGGACTTAAATTTCCAGTCTACATAGAGTGTGGCAACTCAAACTGCTGCACATCTGTGCATGTCTCGAGAGAAATATAGTTTGTAACTGGGATAATTTTCTGTCGACTTTTCAGTCTTGTGGCGACATCTGAATAAGTATAGACGGCCATCAGTTTAGTATATTGACTGAAACGGATTGAGATCGCATATTTCTTTAGTCAAAAAAATAACGACTGTAATTAATGTCAACGTACGCAACAGGTGTGAAGACATCTTCACCACAAACAGAACTTCTATTTGAATAAAGTGATACGAGTACTATTAAAGATCTCGAAAAAACTAAAGTTGGGTATTTTTTCCCGAAAATTTAACAGTATTTTCATTCATCATAGTAATACTGATGCGTACATTTGTTTAGAAACAGGCTTCACTACTGATTGTTGATGATACATTTAAAAAAATTTCTTTATCATGACTACTGTGAAAATCAGTGCAGAATTAGTGTAGATCTTTTACAGAAAGCACGTGTTGTCAGTTTGATATCTTGATTTTAAAACGAAAGAGGATAAACGATGCAAAACGGTCTTTTTGAAAACGATAATGTTGACATGAAGTGTTAGATACGCTTCAAGTACCTAGAGTGAAATTAATTATTAATTATTATGTAATAATAGTCTATGTCAAGGAACTTAACCCTAAGTTCCTATTATCTCCGAAGACGCTCGAACCGACAATTACTGAGTACAATATTGACCTTAATTCCAAAACACAAGGACCAAGAAGAAGTTGTATTGTTCGGCAGTTAAAGTCAATACTCTGTACAAAGTCTATAAACAAATGCTTTACAAGAAATGTACTGTACTTTAATTCGCATTCTTTCGCCTTCTTCCAACCTGTACACGATTGAATCATTCGCACCTTCAAGTTGCCCGCCAATGGCGACCAAGGCCAACGAACCACATTCATTTAGAGGCTAAATTTATTCTTTCGATAAGTTTGATGATGTCATGTCGCATTTTTCAATTCGGATGACAAACTCAAATAGAATATAACTTGACTAAGTTAGAAAAATAAGAAGAACTACAGAGCGAACCAGCTTTTCCCAATCTGTCAACTTCATACAATAATCAACAGTCTGTTACTTCAAAAACACTTTTAGTGAACTTTCCGTGTGTCACTGCTGGTAAAAAGAAAATTTCACCAATTATCATCCTCTTTGCAAGCTGTGAAGATAGAAGGTCTTAATTCTTAACTTCGAAAAGATGATCAGACAATTCTGCAAATACTATAACCTTATTAGTAATTATTGTGCAGAGAAGATAAAATTAAACTAACATTTAAATTAAGCAGAACTGTCTTTCAATTTAGGATTAAGGATGGATGTCTCACCGACGACATTGGTTGGGGTCGCGCTAAATCACGAATTGGTAGAAGTTAGAATTCATGCACTGGCCATTGAATCGGGTCCCAGTGGCTGAATGGTATACGAGCCAGCTTGCCTTGTAACCGGAAGGTCCTGAGTTCGAACCCTGTTGGTGGGTGCTTATTGCCGATGATTCCTAAACTAAGATGAAACAGCTGTCCAGTACTCCCTGGTGCCTTTCAATGGTTCTCTAACTGATATCAATCCGTGATCAATTTGTAAAAAGAAAATGTAGTCGTCTAAAGAATAGGGAGGTGACAGAAAAATTTTCCTTTTGTCTCCTACGAATACATAGTGATATCTTTCGCCGATAAGGAAATCCCTCATGCAATAATGTACTTTCTCACGTCAGTTATCTATATAAGCATGGTAAGAAAAGTGTGTCTGATTGACAAGTATAACTGACATGGCGAATATTCAAAATTCTTCCGGGGAAGAATTAGGAACTAAAAGCTTTCAAAAATGCAAAATGTGTTATTCACGAATTACAGAAGTGTATTTCATAAGGTCAGTAATATTACACTTCCACAGGGAAATGATAAATTTAAATGGTTTGATCATAGCTCCAAATCAATTCGGGAACTAGTTGGAAACCAGGGAGTGCCGGACGGTTATTTCACCCTAGTTTGGAAGTCTTCGGCAGTATGCACACACCGGGGTTTAAACTCACGTCCTTCCGGTTACAAGGAGAGCTCGTAGACCATTCGGCCAATGGGACACGGTCCAATGGCGAGACAGCAGTCCAGTACTATCTAGTTTTCCAATCGTTCTCTAACTGATGTCAGCTCGTGAGTGTTTGCTCAATCAAGTCCATGCAAACCAACACTTGATGATGTAATTAAATTTTTCAAAGTAATGATTACCATGATACTGACAAGTATTTTCAGTCTTCTTCAACACAAGCCATTAGAACTAGTAGATATAATGGTTTTTAATCATATGAAAGTAAAACTCCCATATAAACACTTTACATTCCAAAATGCGACGAGATATGCTTTTGTTTTTCTTCAGGTTCTTGGTGGATGAAACAGAAGAGTGAATAAACATCAATTAATAAAAGCAATCAACAATATGCAAAAGACGAACAATCAGCTTCTATCGGACAAACCAAGATGTATCACTTAAGCAGTTAGAAAGATCAAGCGCTAACAATTAACAACAACAAGACACCAGTTCAAATGGAATGGATGACTAACTAGATTCCTTCAGTTAAACAGGTTCCCTGACGTTGTGATGGTCATCAATTAGCTGCATCTGAAGGACATTTACTTGAGAATTATTCACCAGTAATTCTTTTTCAAAATGAGTTATCTTCGGCATCACAACAAATAGTTATAAAAACTGCTGCCTAGTTAGATGTTACTGAAACTCACACGTGAATCAAGACTATATAATGGATATTTTCAGACCTACTAAGTAAAAAGATTATATGACTTAGTACTTTCTACAGACCACTGTATAGACTCAAAGCGCATTTTTACTAGTTGCAAAGCATTCTACTACATTATCCATGGTGTTGTAACAAGAGATCTCCAGCTGTGTTAGAAGATCAGTATCTATCATAAAAAAATATTTGGACCTAGTCACTTTTTGAAATCATATTTATGTTGTACGCAGAGAATTTTATTCAACGCTTTCTCAAAAAACCTATAAAACTAAAATAGAGACTATAAACCAGTTACCATTTTTAGATCGTGTAGTATTAGGATAACTTCACTTACTAAGCGATAGTTTTTATCAAACTAAATCCCATATCAGAAACAGATTCGGTATTATTAACACAAATTCACAAACAGTCGTTACACATATTCCTATCTTATAAATCTATTTCACTTATCTGGCTGCATAATATACATATCCAAAATGAAAATTCCCACAAAGTTCTACAATCGCTTGAAATATTCCTAAATTGCATTTCATGCTTATTGACACCAATCATCCTGGGCAATCGGTGATATGGCTCAAAATCGTTCTCAATGGCGCAGATGCATCCACTCCTTGTGACTTATAATACCCAATAAAACTATATTGTTCTTCTATATTACTGTTCTTTTTACCTCATATCTCTGTTTACTGTCTCTATTTTGAATTTCTTTTTACTTTCTCATCTTGCTTTGTGTGCTACATGGAGTGTGGCAACTCGAACTGCTGCACATCGGTTCAAAGTTCTATGTCGAAAACAGACAGACAGACAGAAATGTGGTAAGGATAAGCAGTATGTTATAATACAATAAGACGATATGATTTGTACGTTGTGAGTTGAATGGTTCCTCCAAGAGTTGTCAGTGTGGGAAGTGTTACCTCGGGACAGAGATGATATGGAACAGCAAAGATAGACAGAGATTTTTTGATGCCACCTTACCGACAGCATTTACATCACACGTGAGATACTTTTTAGAGAAACTTTTCTTTTAAAAACAGCCCCAGCTTTTAACCGTCAGGCGAATGGAAAATCTGTCGGAAAAAGAAAGTTGCCTGGAATGTATCTTGATGTTCAAACAGATTGTAAACTTTTGATCATTGCATTCACAAGCTGAACAAACCGTAATTCCATATTAGATAATTTTATTCGATATAACATAATGATACAGTATTAATAACTGTTATTAATACTGTATTACTGTGTTCTATACAAAATAAATTCATTTAATATATGAAATTATACGCCACTACAGTGCCCAAATGCTACTCTTACATTAATGAACAAACCACAGCCTATTGATAAGTAGTCACGTTTATGAGCAAAGGATGATGTCAACAGGAACTTTTGTAAGACCTACTAATTCATTGATATCATAAGGATTTTTATTTAATCTTCATTTTCATAACACGGAAACAAGATAATCTCATTCGCTAGCAGTTTTAGTCTACTCTACTGAATAAACAAGGTGATCTAAATAATATTCCAAAAACAAAACATGGAAGATTACACGGGCTACACAGAGCAAGCAGTTATAGTTCCTTCAGAATTACTATTTCCTTAAGTAAGTTAAGCGTCGGTGGTTCAGCGGTAGGATGCTGGCAAAAAATGCATGTGGTCTGGGGTTCGACCCCGGCCGACGCACACCTTTACGTCACTAAGTCGGTTGTAACCCCAACAAAGAGGGAAGGTTGGAGGTGGGGCTAGCAACCTCATCCCATAAAATGCAACCACTGGTACTGAAACTTCAAAGCTGAAGCTTGAAGCCCTATGTTCCACTCGGGACGCAAAAGGAATTAAATAAAATAAAATAATAAATAAGTTGATGTCAATCAATCATGAGGTAGAAGATATTCAGAACAAGAATGCTGATGCTGTTAATCTACTAAATAGCTGATTGGGATACTTTATTCAGAATGTATCGATTAGTTTACTACATAACTCATCTTATCTACAGCAAGCCTATTGTTTTAGCAGCTCAAATCAGCTAGGACACCCTTTCACAATTACGCTTCAGATTCCATAAAACCATGAGGACTAGAAAGCCTTGTGTTACCGTTGTATATAAAGCAAAAAAGACTCTCTCACTCCCATTTATTATGAAAGCCACAATGATGATATAAACATTCTACCAAATAAATGAAAATAACAGATGACCAAATATAGTAAACAAGACTACCAAATGTGAAATAATGGAGAAGATTTATAGCTCAAGCGAATGATATTGAATTAGTTGTGTTCTCTGAGCTGGTTGATTTAATTGAGAAGCTTACCTCGTCCGGTTAGACAACATCTTCAGCGCAGGTTTTAGTATAAAGTGAACTTATTTAAACTTTCCATGAATGGTGTAATTGTATCTCCTGGCAACCACTGCCGTTACTGGTTGTTAATTTACGTTTCTACTGATTATTTGATTGACTTGGAATTCGAAATTTCTTCTCATGTGGTTTACTTTTTATTAGCTGGTAAATTTGGTCTGCAGTAATGTGTTTCTCAATCGCTAATTCACTTCAGTATCAGGCTTCTAGGAATTCCCTGGAATTTCTGGTGTTTTCGACACCTGCTCCCTTTCGCGACTTTGTGTCCAGTAGACTGTCTACGTCCCGACTTCCTGGAGCAGTATTCAAATAAAATTTATCTGGTTTGTGGTGTTAAGTGTCCGTCAGGCGAAATCCATGTTGCTGGTCTTGTGTATATCCTTGTGCTTGTACACGCTGCCTCCAATCACCAAATCATTGAAAGCGCAGAAGTCTGTGAAAAGTTCTCCGTATCCATTCATTTCTCTGAGCCAGAACCTCTCGACTCACGATGAATTCTCTTCCTTTATTATCTGCTCCCAGGTCGGCTGGACATTCATATCGCCCATAAGGATTTTGATGTCACCATTTCGGATGTTGTCCATTAATATTTGTAGTTGTCTGCAAAAATCTTCCTTCTTCTCTTGTTCCGCGTTGTTTGTAGCACTGTGCGTAGCATTGGACAAATGTGACCTTCCTTCCATCCTTTTGATTTCAATCTTGCTGTCATGATCCTGGAGGAGGAGATTGGTTCCCACTGCATTAGGGCTTTGGTTACCACTAGTGACACCATGATAGCCACTGACTGCTTCAGTGTGGCCGTAGTTGCCATCTGGGTGACCAGATAGGAGTAGATTACTGACTCTTCAGTTGACAGTTTGAATAATCCACATCCATTCCATCTGCTCTCGTAGACTGATACCCAGCACTTCTATGCTGGTCAGCCTTCCTAACCTGGTACACTGTACGACATTCCAAGTCCCCATTCTTATTCTAGTATTCATCGAGAGAAGACACATCGGCTGACTGGCTTCCTGAAGGCTTTCACCAGCCCGTTGTGTCATTTCGCCTCCCCTATTCCAGAGAAGAATAAGTTTGCTTTTTATATTTTCCATGTTTCCAATATATTTCTTGTGCTTTGAAGTTTCTGTAGCAGTTTTGTTGATTTTCCAAGTTAGAGTCGCTCGCCCCACGCCCAACTCTCCATTTTTACTCCGGCTTGGGACCGGCTAGAAAAGTCGCGAGGTTAAATGAAAATAACGGATGACCAAATATAGTAGATAAGACTACCAACTGTATCAAATATTACCTAAGTCAACTACTGTTTCAAGTATTTCAAGTATTATATCAGAAGATAGAAACCCAATCAGTCAAATAAATTTCGGACAGCGATTCTTAATACAAATTGTTTGTTTTTTGTCTATTAAATATGGCTATGTTAAACCAATTAAATCAAATAAGGTATAAAGCCTAAGTGCAGAAATCTATATGACCCAATCATACTATACAACTTCTAAAAAAGTGTGATTATTTTAAAATTCTTGCTTTATAGAAAGATACTCATATGATAACAAACCAAAGAAAAAAATTTTAATACAAAAAAGAGAAAATTTAATTTACATATTGTGAAGTTAATAAGCTATGTACAATGTTACTCTTCCTTTTTTTCTTATTGTAATGATGTTCTAACCATAGAAGTAGTATTTGTTAATGCAGAGCTTGCGTGTTCTATACAAGCTCCATCGAGTCCATCTAGCGTTAAACGACGCATGCTAACTTCATAGTAATCAATAGCTTGATAAGTTGTTTCATCCGGTACTCCAAATATTATATGTTCTGCGCATAGTTGCATTAATTTGGGTGATGAATAAGGTGCAAGCATAACAACATCTGGTAACATGGATAAGATGGGCAAACTGAATCTGTTAAGATTATGTGATTTTGTACAAAGATATGGTATAATTGTATTCGTGACTACTGTTTGAGCTAAATGTGGATAGTGATGTAATAATCTTAATAAAAGTTGTACAGCCAGATTGGCTACTGTTTCAGAAGAATGTCCAATAAGTGATTCCAATTCGCTCTGAAAATCAAAAGAAAAATTCAAAAATAAGTAAGATTGACAGTAAGACTAAGATTATGGAAGTTATATACAAAAGTTTCAGCTTCACCTTACTGAACTTAATATAGACTGTAGTCTTCTGAATTGTTAATATATAGATACATCCTTTCATGGATTACCCTTTTCACGACTACGTCTTTGGTTATATATATATATATATATATATATATATATATATATATATATCATTTTCCTTTTCTAAATAAACTGATGCTGAACTATACTTTCCGTCTAGCATACTTGTTTGTTCTCGCTTAAGTAGAGGTGGCAAGGAAAGCAGGTAGCTGTCGTATAGGCTGATGGAGTAGCTTAGCGATATATCCGTGATCACCGGAACCTGTGTCTAGCTCGGCGTCGCTACCTCAAGTAACAACCTTTTTGAAAAATATAAAAGTTGTTCGTTTTGCATTGCATTTTCTTTGCATGTCTTGTGTTATACTTTTTAAAAATGGTTTTCAATTAAAATTTCTAAAAGATTTCGATTCTAAATACAGAGCGCAATAAATTTTCGATGAGCAACATTCTAAAAACCATAAGGACTAGGGATCTAAGTATCAATGATGAAAAGTGTAATAATAATAATTAAACTCAAAAGGCGAATAAAGATTTATTATGTATGGGGTTAGGAAACTTAATAACATCACATGGTTGTGAAAATTTCAAAAAATGAAGTGGAGAAGGCAAACATGATGCATAAACTCAAGATTCTGTAATCTCCACCACAATAAATCACAACCAGATGAATTTACATCTTAACTCGATGTACTTATGTAAACACAATCTATGAAATACAATACATATATATGTGATAATAACAACAATAACAAAATAATCAAGCAAAATCCAAGAGAAAAACAGATGGCTTACTTTGAAGTGCAGTAGAATAGAAATTCTTCGTTTTGACGCAATCTCTAATTCACAGAGTAAATTACAGAGCACTATGGAAAATAAAAATAAAAAATTAACTTAACAAATATGCGTGAACATTAATTATTCCAAAAGGTGTCAAATAAACTCCTGGAATGATGTGTATGAAAGAGACAGGGGACAATTACTATTAACCGTGATTACCACTCAATTATTATTATTATTATTAAATGATTTGACAAATTTAGATACTTATCACTCTTCCTCTAAAATGGATGCAAGTAAATTTACTATACCCAGTGACTTGCATTTAAAGGTATACACTCAACTCGATGAATATATATGTCAAAGGATCTGATACTGATTTGTATTATTGTAACCAGATTTCGGTGAAGTCACCTAAAGTCTCCAGGAGACCATTTTCTGAAAATCGAGGATGTCAGACAGTAAATTTTCTTGTACAGCTAAGATTAACAGTTAGAGACATCCTCGATGAGGCTATGACTATCTTCAACTTATTTCTCAAGCAGTTCCACTTTAGCTTGGAGATTTTATTGGTCATAAAGTAAGCTGGTGGTTCAGACGACTCAAAAAACAAGTCATGTAACAGTGACTCGTGAAATTCTATGAGGGGAATTAAAGCAAATTACTGTTTCGTTACAATTACTAAACACTCAAACCCTCGAATCCTTGAATAATTAGCAGGCACTTAATACGTGATATAATGAAATTGGAGAATGCAATCAAACGTCCAACAATTTTTTGAAACAGATATACAAAGTCAGTCAAACAACTGACTAATCCAACCATAGGTTGATGAAATATGTCAAGTAAGAAATTTTAACGGATGGTTAGAATAAACGGATGATGAAATCTGAAGTCAAGTTGAATTGAACTCTATTTCTTCTAACTATTCGACTTTCAGATGTTCATATTAACCATTGGGGGTTGACCGAGGTACATCATCCTCCCAGTAGTAGCTCAGCATCGTTACAGAGAGAAGCTAAAGTGTATTAGGCTATGCGGCAAAATGAACTAATTCAGAGGACACGTCTGCCAGTAGATATTCACAACTATTATCCATTCATTAGTATAAAACTAGTAAAAAAGAAAACTAAAAGTCAGAAAGTTGAGAACTAAACGACTCCTCTAAATCATCTCAATTTATGCCATTGCTGTATTGAATAATTCAACATAACATAATCATAAGATCTTTAAACTGCTGTAATCCATACGTGCTTGCAGACATTTGAAACTTCATCCTATCAAGGATATATTTAGTTATGCTAATAACGAAACTATAGTCCTGAACCATTTGTACTTAAAGCTTGATGATTTCACTCACTAAACCCAGAAATTGAAGGAAGAAAAAAAGCTTACTTTCAGGGTGAATACAAGTTCTTAGATGATATACGAATGGTTGCAATACAGCTAAATTCCATTGTTTGCTAATTTGTCCACGACATTTTGAAATTACTGAAAGAAGTGAAGATGAATAATGATGCTTATCTTCATAGGATTCATTAACTTCCGTAAGCATACTAGGTATAGGAATAAATTCCTCAAATTTCTCAGCAAGTATATCAAAATTATCATTAATATTTTGATTTTCTTTCAAAAAGCTGACTGTCTCATTGAAATTCATACTCCATGGAGCAAATTGAGCATGAAATTGAAGTAGCTTAGCCAAACGCTTTGGAAATCCGCTAAGATGACGAGCATTTTCATGAAATGATGCTAAAGCTGCGATCAAGTTTGCCAAAAGACGTTCCACATATTTACTAAAATAAATAAAATTCAGCATCAAAATAAGGCAGATCAAATGATGAATAGATTTATAAAAACGATGTAATACAATTTCATCCAGTTCATTATCACTGATGTCTAACTATGTCAATTAAACTCTTCGATTGCTTAACAACTGTTTATATAAAGTTAATCGACTTAATGATATCCACCTATTGATGGATAAAGTTAAAACTTATTCAGATACCCACAGTTTGAAATGAAACATAATGAAAACAATGACAGAAATGTAATATAACAATACAACTGAAAAACAATCGTGCCAAAGACTAACAGAAAAAAGAAAAGTAAAAATCCAATAACGGATCTGACCAATAACTACTATCTTAACAACCTAATCTTACTTCAGTCCGCTTCGCTCATCGAAATAGGGGACAAATTAGCATGCTTAATTCCTATTTCAAATAATTTAGGCAATGTTTATTTTAGTAAAATTCTATAAGTAGCCAAACTTTTGCTTAACATTCAACAGAAACAGTGAGAAGAAAATGTACATGGTCGGAAACCTGAACCCTTTTGATTTTTTAGATTTCAGGACCTGCGTCTTACAAAAGTAAAGCGTAAAAGGACAGACTATTGGGCAGTCTGCATGGCCTTTTAATAAAGGGTGGGACCTTACCCTTTTCACCAAATATAATGCAATTTAGAGAATGCCAAAAGGTTTCAAGAGTAATCAACTTCATCGGGAACTTTCACTTTACTCCATATCTCAACGCTAAAAGTTTAGGAAAACTAGACATTTGCCAAATGATAAACGTGCATGAAAAAGTATTCAGAATTATGCTCACTGTGTTCAGAAATTAAATGAGAGTAGCTAAACAGGCATCCAAAGCGAATATCACTGAAAAACACCTCTCTTCTGAAGCTTGCGCACATGTTCAACTTTGTATATTAAAATTTTAAACTTAAGAATTACTAAATACTTAAAGGAATCTAATAGACACGATGTACAGGAATTAGTGAATTAGTGCGGAAATATTTGAGTTCTAAAATTAGCTGAAAATAGCCAAGAATTTTAAGTTAGACTGTCAGTTTTGTCTTAAATTAATACACCAGTGTAAAAGGGAATTCACTTATATACTTGGAGTGATTGTGGATTTGATATGATTAAACCTTACATAGATAAAAGAATTATAAAAGGATAAATCTAACCTGTATGGTAGAACTTCTCTACTGAATAAAGCACCATTTTCAACAGCTGATAAACTACCATTATTTGCATAAACATCCAATAGCATTTCTGCTGAACTATCCATCGAAGTAGTCGATAATATCTCCAGGATATGTAATAAATTAGAGAACAATAAATGATAACGTTTATGCGTAAATTGTGCCCATGATATGCCAAGTCGTCCTTCACTTAAACCACATATGATTGGTATTAGACGTAAGGCAGCTCTTGTATGATGAGTAATTAAAGCCTTATAAGCTAATTGTGCAGTATCCATAATCGACATATTGGATGCGGTTAGACTGACCAATAAAATTGGACCAATGCGATCAACCTATAAAAAATATTCCAAAAAAAACCAAAACAATTTTAGCGATACTTACTGATGACGTTTCGAGCACAATTTATTGCTCATAATCATATCAACTTGATATGATTATGAGCAATAAATTGTGCTCGAAACGTCATCAGTAAATATTACTGTATAACACTGTGAGACTATCAAAATAAAATTTACCCATAATGGAATTACACTCTACCACAGTGCCCAAGTTTTATTCTTATATCAATTTTAGCGATAATACGATAGCATTAGATTTGAATAAATCAGATTTAAGCAACTTGTTAATTTCCATCCCAGAAAAGTTACAACATTTGTGCCGAGAAATAATCCCACCGGTCTAAGTATAGCTTTCCTGAGAATGTCAATGAATGTCCCCACTTGTCTATTTGATTGTACATTGTATGATGATATCGAGTATTTTATGTACCGCTTCGTCTTCAAAACTTGAAATCTTTGTGAAGTGAACTGGATGTCACAGTCAGATGAAACGCGAAAACTTCTGGCGAGGATGGTTAAGATATGACTGCTGGAAAGTGCGGTGATGATTACTACCTCAGACCACTTTAGTAGGCGTCAGTGAGAATTAAGTAACAAACACCATTTGTCATCACCGTACTATACATAGTCGAACGGACAAGCGGAGAGTTGTTCATATTATCATCAAGTGAGCTATAAGGGGAAGGCAGGGGAAGAGGTTACATCGAAAACCACTTGACAGTTTACGAGTAGTAGACAACACCAAAGAGAGAGTTAAGAAAAACTGGTAGAGCTCTTGATGGAACGGACACTACGTCCCTACCATCACACGACGCAATCATCTTTGTTAAATTAACGAAAGAACATTGTGACATACTTCTTCAAGGACGAAAAGGTTTATGCTTACGACTATGGACAAGGAAAGAAAAGGTAGACAGGTGCGATAGAATATCAACGCAGAATCTTGCTATAAAGAGTTAGAGTGGGTATGAAAGACGGGTAGCACACAAAAATCAGATACGACGTCGCTACTTCATGTCTTGAGAACCGGAGACACCTCTTGAGCTGTTGTTAGGAGGCTTTAAGCCACCTGAAACAGCAGATGCAGAACCAGCCATTGTGAAGCTGGAAATCATAAAAGGAGATACTGCCCAGGCTATTGACAGGTCACAGAAGATCTCAATCAGTCAGCTTTCAGAAACACCCTGAGAAAAGACGGTACTAATTATTTTATTCATTTTTGTTCACTTTTTCCAGCAAGAAGTGTTATGTCTCCCGATTTTCATCTACAACGTGTTAGTTTACGTTTACTGTTTTCACCGTATAGGTTGGTTTTAGTTTTTCTCACTAATTTTGAAGGCTAGACTATGTCTATTAATGCTTCCAAGTTATCAGTGGAATAATTATTGAACAGAGTCATCACAAATGTATATTTTCAGCTTTGCTATCAACTTTGTTGACTGTCACTGAGTTGGCTGTTAGAAGCGATTACTTAGCAGAGTATGTTCATATATCTTAGTCTATAAAGTCGCATTATCGACCATAACACCCCATAGTCTCACCAACATTTATTCTAAAAATAAATTATAAGCATTACCGTGCATTATACAGGAGGCTTTTGTTAATAAGGGTTATTGCCAGAGAACATGAGTACTAACAAAGACAAATTCTAGCTTCCGACAATGCATCATGATTACAATTGTATAACCTCGACAACCCAATATATACAGGCCAACAGTCAGCTCATCATGAAATCCTGTTAACCAATCAATCAAATCCCTACAAACCAATACTCGAATATTAAGATACACAGTTATCCAGATATCTGGAATCTCCAAAATAAAACTGATGAAATTTTCGCTAAAAAATATGTATTGTGCAGCTAATATCAGAAATAATCATAGTAATAATAATAGTGAGACAACAAAAAATAGTATTTAGTATGACACTCACCTCTGGTTGTGAAAATTTTGAACTATTTTGATTTGAAAGACCGAATTTTTCAATAAAATGATGTAAATTGGAAAATTTACTATTTACAGGATGTGGATAACAAATTAATTGTCGTGTTATACTCGAAGTAAACAGATTTGCTATACCCGGTCGACGAAAGTATAAGCATAAAATCAATCGGAATGCAAGGATAGACCATAATTCATCAGATTTTATACATTTAATAATATTGTTGTTTTTAAGTAATGAAATAGGCAAATAGGTATGAAGTGTTAATTGATCATTAACATTAGACAAAACTGTATGAATATCAGTTAATCCACTTGTAATCTCTAATAATAATATACACGATTTTGGCCATTGTACAATAGCCATGTCAAGCAGGGGAATACGCCTTGAATATAATTTATTCAATGCCTAGAATAACAAAAGAGGTATAAAGAAATAATAATTAATGTTTTAATACTCACTGATAATAAAATTCACAATCCAAATCTTTTCAATGACCACATTATACTTGTATTATAATAGCAGGTGCTGATATTCTTGACTGAAGTACAACATAAGGTAAGGTGCTTAGTATTTTTAAAAGGTATAACATTATCTAATAGACTAGTTGTGAGATGTAAGTGCAGCAGTGAGAGCTTTATAGAGTTAGTTAATAACTTCAGATATCCTCATTTAATATGCTTTAAAATCAGGCTAAGAATCGGAAAGGTAACGTAGATGTTCATCAATGTGAAATCGGTTTGAAAATCTTCTGCACTCAGCCAGCTTAAACAACAAGATTCGTATTTCGAACACAAATGTTAGAAACTTGGTGTTCCATGAAAAAGGATTTCCAACAGCCAGTTGCAGACTTTCATCAACAGCTACCTTCGATGGCTGAATATTGAAAATCAAATGGCCAGCTAGCCAGAAAGAATTAGCAGCAAGAAACTAAGGGAACACACTAACCAACCAGGAACCTATTGCTCAACAAATATGTAGGGTTGAATGGAGATGGATAGAGCACATGCTAAGGGGACCGTCGAATGATATCACGCACCAGACCAACGCTCGAGTGGAATCTCAGTGGAAAACGACGAATGCGTCGTCAATGAGAGGGTGATATGGAGGAGATCATGCGAGGAGATGAGAGACTATGGACAATCGTAGGCCCAGTTAAAGAGGATAGCAGAAAATAAAACAAAGTGGAGATATGTTGCTGAAGCTCTATTTTCCACTCAGAAACCTAGCGTTATTCTCAAAACATGTGCTGATATCCTGTGTTATCCTCTCATGGACATATATAATGAGTCTTTTTCCAGAAATGTCGCGCCAACCGTTTGGAAGGACATTAAAATTGTACCTATACCTAAGTCATCTACTGGGACATGTTTTAAATTTAGACCTATTGCTATTACCTCTCTTTTTATAAAATCTATGGAAAGTTACTCTTAATTAATCTTCAGCCTTTACTTAAAGCTTTTAACGATCCTAAACAATTCGCCTACAAATACAGCAGAAGTACTCTAGATGCAGCTGCAGTCTTGCATCATAACATTGTCTCTAGTTTAGACAAAGTGACTAAATTTGTTTGCTGCACCTTCCTAGATTACACACATGCTTTTGACTTAATACCTAGGGATATTTTGTTAAACAAGCTTGCTGAAACTCAAACTGACTGCTGGGTTGTCAAATGACTGCATTCTTATTTCTCAGGAAGAAAGCAGTACACTGTATATCAGAGGAAGTCATCCACTTCATTGCTTACTGAGGCTGGTGTCCCTCAAGGCACTGTCCTTTCTCCTTTTGTGTTTCCTTCCTTCTTATATGACTTGCCTCACTCTGATGACGAAATGAACTTTGTTAAGTATGCCGATGACCTAACTATTTCAATGTATGTTAACTCTCAGCTTGACTGTATTAAGATTAACAACTTTCTATCAGAAATTAGCAAATGGTCTTCGTCTAACGGCCTTAAACTTAATCCTTCCAAATGTCAGACTGTTAATTTCAGTTTCCAATGTAATAGAAAGTTAAATGAAGCTATTTGTTCCTATGACCGCTGCAAAATTGATGATACTGATATAGAAATCAAGTCTGAGGTTAAGTATCTTGGATTAATTCTCTCTTCTGACCTCTCATGTCTTAGCGATTTCTAAAACAAAATTTCGTTTGACTTTTTAAATTAAGAAGTTAAGGCACTCAGGCATAACCTAACCTCTCCTCTTACAGTTTGTCAACTCGTGTATTTTACCTATTCTTCTTTACTGTTCACCCTTATTCTTTCCTGGATTGCTTAAAAGGGACTATGTCATACTTCGTAGAACTCTGAAGACTGTCAGTAGGACGAGTGGTATCCTATTGGGCCATATCGCTGGCATTGTCATTGATAGGCATTTGATGTCATGCAACCAATTTGCTAAAGGAATTTTGTCAGACTCTGAGAACCCACTCTACCCGCAGCTCCAACATTGTGTCTCCTCAAGTAAAACAAGAAGTCTTTTCAGAAGACTTTATGCATGTACGTCTAAGTATAAAATTTCCACTAAACCATATTTGGCACGTACTTTATGTGATGAAAATAGTATTAGGCATGAACTAACTAACCTTCTTCGCACTATTAAATAAATCATTTCCTCCACCCTTATAACATCAAGCTTTATTGTTATTGTACTTATATTTATAATCCTCTCAAATTTTTTGTTTTTATTTTATTTGTTTATTTTTTCATAAGTGTGAACATCATTTAAGCTGTGTTATAACTGTTAATTTTGTATTTCCCCTCACCATACTATTTCAACAGAACATTAGATTCAATAATCTATAACATGCTAAGACTTCCTAACTTAATCGACAATACTGTTTGAAACAAACTCACCATTATTATCATTATTATTATTATTTATTACTATTATTATTATTATTATTATACTGTCTACAAGCAAGAAATGTGTACACCAAGCCGGCAGTAGATACAGAGACTATCACCCCACAGAATTTCACCAATATACATGCAGCATATGAACAGTTAAGCTAATGACCAAGGTTACTTTTCAATTTTACGCAAATATATATGGAGTGATAGTGTTGAAATACGTTAATTGCATATCAATAGTCGTTTAATACAATAGAAATTTATGTAACGTAATTCAACATACGATAAAATTACTTGATGTAAACTTACATCCCAATTCACAATGCGTTTATCATCATTCTGTTTAACCAATTCATACGCTTCACTAAGGACATATTCGATAAGTTTACATGCTTCAACTAATGACAGGAGATGCACAGAGGACAGAGCGACAGCAGCGTCTGGACGATCACGCGGTTCAGCACGGGGAACAGGATAAAGTAGACGAGGTAGAGTAAACAAGGCTGTGATAAAATTAAGTGCCTTAACTGGTCTAAAACAAAGAATCAAGAAGAGATACAAGGAAAAGATAGAGATTATGGCAGCACAATACATAAAACTCAGTCTAGCATATCAGATGATGGAAGGAGGTTGGTAAGAACCCTAGACCTGTATCCTTTCTATTGGCACTCACTTGTAAAATTAGAGGAACTGATGTCCCATCGAAGATTCTCGTCCATGTCACCAAATGATGAATTCAGTGAATCTGCCAGCATTAAGTCATTTAAGGCAGTCTTGTTTTTTGGTTTTATATTGTTGTCATTATGTAGGAGAATGTATTACATAATGCAACATAAAATACTTTACCACACAAGTACACGACGTATAATGAAAATGTATTTTGAAAACAAGAGATGCCCTCTAGTACATCTAAATGACTGCAACAAAAATACAGGATGAATTCAGCATAACTTGTAACAGCTATAAATCTTATTCTTTTCCATATAAGCGATTATAAACAGTGCATATATAGTGTTATGATGTATATTTTAAGGTCATACTGTACTCCCTAAGAAGAGTTTTCACATCTTGTTAAAATCAGCCACCTGAATCCATTGAAGGAATATAGTTACTATCTGAATAGTGACACATACTGAGAATTTCAAAATCCCATAAATTATTATAATAAAATAAAGAGAAATATCAACTCACAGAAAGAAGAAAAAACTGAATAACTTACTGTATTTGCTCAGTATCAGTATATTGTAACAATACGCAAACTAATTTCCTCAAAAATACTGGATTCGCTTGATTTAATAATTCATTTATAAAGTAATTATGATTTCCACCAAAACTGGAAAGATTTACGTTTTGTATGTAATTTTCATAGAATTGACCACGTTCAAACAGTAAACGATGAACTGAACAAAGAATTAAATCATACTGTATATCTGCACCTAATAGGATTGGCTTTGTCAACGACAGTTGTATATTCTTTGGTAATATATTCACTAATTCATATAGACCATACGTTCCAAATGAATCCGTTTCTCTACATGGTTTTCGATTTGAAGTTGAGACAACAACAAAATAAACATAATAACACAGTCGTGGATGTTAAAATAATCTTATTACAATAATAACTAGTCACAAGTTATAAAAGATGTTGTTTGCTTAAATTTGTATCCAAAATGATCAAAGGTAATCATCAAATAGGTGTTAGTGTTACTATTTAAATCTCGACAAGTAAACTTGGACACTAGTTAGTAACTAGTGTAATATGACTAGTGCTTTGTTTGGTGCAGACTGAATTCTATCAGTCATGTTGGCGAGCCCGCCTCTGACTGCACCATTGGGTGACGCGGATTTGAATCTCAGAGGAGATATGAGTTCCTTTGAGGTCGCAGATACGCCTTGCTGACTGGTGAGTGCCAACGAGCACGAAATCTAGGTCCAAGGCTTTCTGTGGCCGATTGCCTCCAACCATCTAATATCAAGAATTCATAACTGTTTGAAAGAGTCAAGCGCCGAAATAAGTAGAAATCAAACAACACTGTTTATAACAATAAAACAGTTACAACCATAACAGAGATCGAAATACATCTATACCTCTTTCCTAGTGTCTGGATACATTCTACCTGTCTTCAGGCATAACCAATGCAAACAGTTGAGAATTACAGCCATCAAAACAAATTCACACAAAGAGATCACAAATAATTCAATCTCGAGTGAATTTTAGAAAGCAACGACACTAAGCATTTGTTTTTATTGATGTTTAGAGGCCCTAGGTTGGTCGTATTCATAAAATACTAATGTTCTGACCTTTATTTGCCTTTTCTGTGTCACGGCTTACACTGTATTTATACCACATTACCGGCTGTTAATGCTCTAAATTTGTAACTGTTTTATGAAAATAAGTGCAGGTAGGTAATTGTATTTACAATTAACTTTACAGGAACAACTAATTCCCCAAGCTCTACAGTAAAATATCATAAATAACATCATACAAGAGTCTGTAAGGCCAAAATTATATCAAAAATATATCTTTTCCTTTAACAGAATTTGATTTCGTCAAGCATGTTACTGTTTCTAAAATAATTCTGCTTCCGCCTTTTCTGTCTGGTGCATGATATTCATTTGTGAATTTTTAAATGTCAAGTCTGAAGACAAGTGTACACTCAAACCTTCCTAATTCTGAAAATCACTTAAGTCAGCTTTATCTTTCATTAGAGTGTAGTGAAAGTTCATTATTAAAGTGCTGTCTTTTCTTTTTCCAGTGGTGATGTTTTCAGTGTATTGTTTGTTAATATATACATAGTGGAAAATGTACAAAATAATCTTACGATATTATAGGATGAACCAAATCTTTCTCTGAAGACGAAGTCATCTTGTAATCCAATTCCTTTGTTTCCTTTGTTGATAACGGGGACTATAAATTTAAAAAATAATATGCGCAACTTCAAAATACTGTATAATGTTCAAGTGAATACTTAAAGAAATCCTATACGACTGCTTTGGAAAAACGTTAGTCAAATTGTTTAATGTTCACGTGAATTTATAATTAAAAATATGAAATCTAACGCAACTCTTAATCTGGGTGAACAGAGATTGCATTACTAAGTTTTAGAATCGCGGTGAGCACGTGTATCAATCAGTCGCTCAACTGAAACTTAATGACCTAAGCATTCTAACTAAGCACTATTCGTGATACAGAGCCACTGTCATCTAACACCACTACACATAAAGAATCCCAGAGTGTAACAAAACATTTTTCCATTACTTCTTTACATGCAATAATTCTCTAGCTGATGTCAATTCACAATGAAGCCTACACTAAACGACTTCAGATCCCTACGAAACCAATACCTGAGGGGAAATGATGAAATAAATCCGAAGTAATAGCAAATAAAACTCACAATAAGTATTATGTAGGAGAGCACTTACATAAGATATTATCAAAATATCGACTATTCAGATATATGGAATAAGGGTGTGTCAGTGGCTCAGAAGTGGCACAGCGGTTAGGATGCTCGCCGACCATGCACATGGTCCGGGGTTCGATTCCCGGCCGACTCACTGCTTTACCTTGCGAAGTCAGTAATAGAACTGGCAAAGAGGGAAGGTTGGGCATGAGGCTAGCAACCCTATCCTGTAAAAAGTAAACACTGCTAGAGAAACTTCAAGCCTCTACCTTGAAGCCCTATGTTCCACTGGGAACGTGAAGGAATAAAAAAAGTGGCTCAGAGGACCATGCATATGGTCCGGGGTTCGATTCCCGGTCGACAAACATCTTTACCTCCCGTAGATGGTTATAAGTTTGACAAAGAGGGTAGCTTGGGCGTAAGGTTAGCAAGCCCACTCCGTTAAAAACACCACTGCTACTGAAACTTCAAAGCTCTAGCTTGAAGCCTTATGTTCTACTTGGAACGCAAAAGAACAAAATAAGTAATAATGTGGCTATTTATCTCACCTACAATTCAGTACACGAATGTACTAATTGCTTACTGTGGTTTACTTAAAGCTACAAATAACCTGCAAGGCCTAACATCAGTTAATTGGTTATCTAATGATGTCTGCATCATTGAGACCAGTGCCAGTCTACATGGCACTCTACTCAAACTCACGCAGCCCCAAGTAAAGATATATTATACCTCAAATAAAAATACAAAAAGAGAATTATAAATTAATACTTAAAAGAAAGCAGTAATACTGAATCATTATGAGAAAAAAAGCCTTACCGATAGCTTCTCTGCACTGACTTTTTTTCTAGGAAGTATTGAAGAACCCACTTGAATCCGGTGACACGTAGGTGCTGAAACTGTTAATTCTTCAGGCGAATCAACATCCATCAAATTTACAGATTTTGTTTCCTTTAAATATTAACAGAAAAGCATAATGTTACACATTATCATTCTCATGGGTAATCCAAACTTTTTTTTTACTACTCAACTGTATTTATAAAATTGATATAAGTAAAAAACTTGGGCACTGTGGTAGAGTATAACTCCATTATGGATAAGATTTTATTTTGATAAATCATACAGTGTTATACAGAAATGAATGAATTTTATAGGATAGTTATTTATAAAATTAATACAGTGCCAAATAACCGACAGAATGACTGCGAAATTAAAGCAGAGACTGGCAGAGAGATGTGTTTAAGTTAATGTTGTTGTAAAAGAAGCAAAGAGGACCGACGCAGAATGTGGACTGTGAAGGGAATAAATATTAATCAGTTTATATATATATATATATATATATATATATATATATATATTCGTAATATAATCACCCATCATTTTCGGAGACAATATGAGAGTAAAGCATCTATACATCCCAAACAAGAACTGTCTTGCATAGTCCTCTAAATAGGACCCTAAAGTGAAAATAACTGTTTCCAGTTAAAAGCCAAGAACATCTCAACTAAGCATGCCTCCCTAATTTCTAAACTGATATTAAAACTGAACCATGATGGGTTCACGGGTCTGTGCTGCTAAAGTGTCCCGAACTGTCCAGTACTCCATGGTTTTCAAAGATTCTCTCTAACTAAAGTAATCAGTGATCTTCTAAAGTTTGGCTTGTAAGGGTTAGTTATGTTTTACGAGTTGATCACGAACTGATGTCAGTTAGAGAACCATTGAAAACCAGGGAGTACTGGACAGCTGCTGTTTCATCCTAGTTTGGGAATCATCGTCAGTACGCACCCACTGGGATTCGAACCCAGGACCTTCCGGTTACAAGGCAAGCTAGCTCGTATACCATTCAGCCACTGGGACCCGATTCATGAATTCTAACTTCTGCCAATTCGTGATTTTTGCGCGACCCCAACCATTGTCGTTGGTGGGACATCCATCCACACACGTGACATCTAACTGGACCTCACTGGTCACGACTTCTCACTAGAACTCAAGGAAGCTCCATCCTGTAGCAAGTCACTAGCGAGCATCAGATTAATTTTCTAAAGTTTGGTTTGTAATGGTTATTTATGTTTTACAAGTTGGTAGAAGTTAGAATTCATGAGCCATTGAATCGGGTCCCAGTGGCTGAATGGTATACGAGCCAGCTTGCCTTGTAACCGGAAGGTCCTGGGTTCGAATCCCAGTGGGTGCGTACTGACGATGATTCCCAAACTAGGATGAAACAGCCGCTGTCCAGTACTCCCTGGTTTTCAATGGTTCTCTAACTGACATCAGTCCGTGATCAACTCGTAATCAGTGATCAATCTTGAACTTTGATTTCACCTTTTTGATTTCAACTTTGGAGTCTTTCAGAAAAGATAATATTTAATCAAAAGCAGAAACAAAAACTAATTGTAGTGAATCTTAATGCATGGAAACCTCGTCGATACATGAAAGGTAAGTAATTTAACTAACCACATTAAACGCCACTTTAAATATAAGTGTTAGCTAGTTAGCAACAGTCAGTTTGATTTTATGCACTTCCTCTTGATCAACCTACAGAGACTGAACAGAAAATCTCTGTATAAAAGGATTTCATCTAATAACCACAGCAAACTTCTCATTCGGTGTATCTAGTCATATGGTGGGAACACATTTAACTTAATAATTAATGAGAGTGGGGGATCGATAACCTCTGACAACCGTATAAAATAATAATTTCGAATTGTATTATTATTGTCTAAGATACATATTTGTGTCCCAGTGAACAACAATAGGTTATGAGTCTATTTTCCGAAAAGAGAGAATGAGAGGTTGGTAATAATTCATCTGAGATAAGTACCAAGTAATAAACACACTACAAGTACTAATGATACATTTAAAAAGAAAAAACCTACATTTGAACTAACAATAATTTCTTTCAATTCACTAAGAACCTTTACATTCTGATAGTCTGTAGGGAGTGAGTTGATTCTCTCTGAAAGTAACGTGATTGTAGTTTTCTTTAAAACATATAATGGTAAACTTTTCATTAATTCATTGAATTCCATAAATGTCATATTTAAAAAGGCTAAAAAAAAAATAATAAAATGACAGAGAAATACAATAAAGGTAATTTAACTGAATGAAGTAGAAATATGTAAAGAAAATTATTCAAACGAATACTTTGTAATGGATTTTAACACCAGATTATAGTGTGGCGACTGCTACTGATAAGATTTATCAGTAGTATATAAACATCGGCATAATAATATCAGATAGCGCAGAGAGAGATTTGATGTCAAAGAGAGCAAAGAAAGATTCAGCGTGGTGGCAAAACATGAGAGACACGAAAAGAAGACAGAGAAACACAATATGAAGGGTGAAAATAGCACAACACGAAATATCTGTGCGAAAGACAATTTTCAGATTAGATGTACATAATTTCCCTATATAGAGAAATCAAATTCTAGGTAAACATTTCATCAGCAAGTCTCTTATCCCCTATTATAATAGTAGTAAAATAATTTTTACATGAACACTTGTTTACCTATTTCTATTTACATCAATATAAGCAAGTGAATAAACAAAATACACCGAATGCCGTGCAATAAAATCTAATAAATTATAAGTGAATTTCCCATTGTTCATTTTTACTGGACCAAAATTATCAGCCTTTTATGGTAAATCAACTCCTGGAATGAACACTTCCATGATGCCATTAATTTTGAAACCATTTGTACAAGAGATGAATTTAGTGGCTCAGTAGCCTAATGGATAAAACTTTGAAGACGGGGTGTTAAGCTTCAGTTTCACCGGCAACAATAATATCACTATGTTCAATGTGGACACATCTGGCTGATGAATCCCAAATAGGGTGAAATGCATGTTTTGGATTCCGCCACTAGTAACCGCTTATTAAATAGTATCGAGAAGACAACTGTAGTTCAATTTGTCGAATTCAGTCAGTCGATAAAACGGGTTATAAATCCATCATGACCTGTTTATCAATAAATAATCTAGGCCACCGAGAAGAACCGATAAGCTACAACTATACAGTTCATATTGAGGTATAGTACTATCGGAAAATAAAGCTAGGCCATGAATGAATTTCCAACTGTGCGAACCAATAGTTGATTAATATAATGGCAGGGACTTGAGTCGAAGAAGCTTTCATATCCTGATACGCTACAGTTCAACAGTCTATACGTTTATGATCTGCTCTAACATTTTTGTCTGATCAGTGGTTTCCAATCTATTTCAATTTTAGCTACCATCACATTTCACTACAAATAGTCTCTAAATTATAAATAAATGCTTCCATAATGTTAAATGATTATTTTAGTCAACTTATTTCGACACACATACTTAGGCAGGCTTTCAAGTAAAAGATAGACCGGTATCAAACAACCCAATTTTATAAAATTTACAACTTACCTGCATAAACAAGTGGAGTTTGATTGGTTTCTATTAAGCTGCTACGTAATTCAGTGGAGAATTTCAACTGTGGTATAGTGTCAGATGACTCATTAGTAAACCAAATATCTTGTCCTGTTTGCTTCTTACATACATCGGTCAAAGTTTCTGAACACGCTAGTGGTGACATTTCTGGCATACGATACAACTGAACACTATTATTATCATGAGAAGATGATCGGCAGTTCGACAAAATGAACCATGTATCTCGTAATCGAATCCACCAGCTAGGTTCACCTGTAACGGAATTCACTTCAGGTAGATCATCATTTAAGTGAGTCAGTAGCAGAATTTGTGCTTGAATAAATTCGATATCGAATGGGTATTGACAATCTGGGGACCATGAAACAAATACACTCTACAAAATAGTAAAAAGAAAAAAGAGATAACAATGTCAAACATTATAGACTGATGAACTACTGGGAAAAAACCAGAAGTCCGTGTGATAACTAAGCGTGAAATAAGAATAAGAAAAAAAATTTGAGTACTCTTCAAAAACAACAGGAGCAATGGTATAAAACAAAACTAACCTTTTTCTCCATGACTGGTATAGCTTCAGTAATTGTACAGCAATGATTCACATAACGTGTAAATATCTCAGCCATAGCTTCCAACACTGTATAAGCAGTTTTACTAATTAAATTTAAAGAATCATGACACTGTGAAGTATGTCTGTGCAGTAAATTTGAAACGATTGTCCGTCGAGTTCGGATGAACTGACTTAATCCAGTTACCAGTGTTTGCCAAGACTGAATACAGAAAAATAAGGGTAAACAGAAATTAAAAATACGACGAAATAAAAGTCAATAAAAGACAAATCTCTGAAGTATGTGAAACAAACGAATATTAATAACTAGTGTAATGTGTCTAGTCCTCTCTTTGGTGCAGACTGAATTCTATCAGTCAAGTTTGTAATGTGGCCACCATTTTCAGTGGCTCGCCATTACGGTGCACTGTGAGTTGTTGGTGTTACATGGTTGGAGGCAATCGGCAGGGAGCCTTGAAAGTAGTCTTCGTGCTAGTTGGCACTCACCAGTCAGCAAAGCGTATCTGCAACCTTGAAAAAACTCATGTCCATCCTGAGATTCGAATCCGCGTCACCCAGTGGTGCGGTCAAAGACGTTACCACTGAGCTATTCGGGCTCGCGATTGACCACCTGTAGGACTGTTTTAGATATTCTTTTTTGATTGGATACTAGTTAGCGACTAGTGTAATGCGTCTAGTCCTATTTTTGATGCAGACTGAATTCAGAAGGGATATAAGCTCCTTCAACGGCTTCCTGCCGATTGCCTTCAACCATCTAATATCAAACAAACATTAAAAATGAAAGACTAGGGAGTTAGGATGTATTAGCCGAATAACACTTTTTTCACAGTATAAAATAAGAATTTTTAACATTAACAGCTGTGTGTCAGTCTTTCCAACTGAATTACTCTTAGCACTATTCAAATGCAACTGGAGATAAAACTTCAGAGATCAAGTGATTTTATAAGAAACAATAGCAAAACGGCAGCTGCAATTCAATATAAATTATTCTAATACAGTGCAGAACAGTGTATCAAAACGCATCTTCACACCAATGCTTCACATGTTGGAACCAAATTAAACCTGCTGATTACTAAAAAATGAATAAAAATAGGCTTACTCTGAGGGCCCTGATTTCGATTTCTGAAAAAGTCGTGAATGCGCACTCCTGAATAGTCCCAAAACAGGACAAAACAAAGCTGCTTGTTGTTTTTTTAATACCTCTTCAATTGAAGTTACTCCGTGAAGAAATTCACACTTAAAATATTTAACCATGTACGCGCCTAACATCCAATTAGTAAATTATTATTTTTGGAACAAAGTTGAATATGATTGCTGAATCATTAAAACTACTTTTTAAGCTAAATTTAATTTGAAATATTTCTGAAATTATTTGAGAAACTTGACATTTAATTGACTACCTTCAGGTTACTTCTGTATTTTATATTGACGCACAAACTCAACAGATTTCCATTCAATGCGTGGGCAGAGATAAAGTTAAACGATTTGTGGATTTAAATATATGACTAATGTTTGTGACTCCACCTCAGTTGTTTAATACAACCTTCAAACACTAATATATACTTGGTCATAATGATAAGCAAAATTATTACTACCACCGATGCAAGCCGGCAGCTGAAGATACAAGACATATGGCAAAAAAAGGATAAGTGAAAAAAGACTTAAATGGGAAGAAAGATTCCTTCATTGCACATATGCAAATAAATAGATCGAATGGTTAGTACATAAACGGAAACAAAGATAAAATGATTCAAGTCTTTTAGTCACCTCAAGGAAAAACTAAGGAAGAGAGAAAAATGTATAGGGGACAGGAGAAAAATTGACCAACTTAGAAATTAAGAAAGGAGAGAACCGAAGTGTTTAAACCACTGCAGTGAAGCCGATGAACTCAAACTACTCATCCGCGTAGGTTCACACAACTCGTTCTACAAAAGAAGTAACCAATCGAGAACTTTTAGGTAAAGTACACTGAGAACAGGACCTTCCACACAAGCAAGGTATCACGTTCATGACAATAGTAAGTAAGTGCGTCGGTGGCACAGTGGTTAGGACTCTCGCTGACCATGCATATGGTCCGGGGTTCGATCCCCTGCCGACGCACACCCGATATCTATGGTCGGCCTGTAAAATTTGGGCTACCGATATCCATGCTGAAAATTCCATACTTGTACTGAAAATACGGTGTGGAATCAAGCTGTAACCAAAAATAAATAAAAAATAAATAAAACTGAAGAGTATCTGAGTAACAGAGAACAATATATCAGCTATGAAGAGTAGTTGATCTGTAGAAAACACAGCTTGACCTAGATTTCACGTCTACAGGTACTCAGCAGCAGGAGATATATACAATAATACGGAAAATTACTTTTTCTTAAAGATTCTCAGCTAGGTTAATCAATGTAAAAGTCATACAATTCACTATCAGAATAATCAGACAATAAAATATTGAAAAATTCCCAATTTTTAATGATCCACAAATTTAGCATTCTACTTTTGATTAACACTAGCTTTACAACAACCTTCATTTAGGAAATAAAGATTAAAAATAGAATGAAAACAAAAAATATTATAAAGTTACCGTAAAACTAGGTGAATAAGTCATCTGCTTTAGAAATACTAAATGAGCAGATAAAATATCCAAATCATTTTCAACTTGAAATGACGTCAATATTGGTCCAGTCAGTTGTTCTTTCAAGACGTGTGAATTCAACGATTCCGACTTGTTATCAGAGTTTAATACACTCAGTTGATTAAAATATTCAAGTATATATAACCATCTACTGGCAGTATCAGTTAGTTCCTGCCCTGGTGAATCATTCACAGCTTCAGGCACAAGTGAACGCATACACTAAAATATGAAAATAAATTAGAGAAAAAAAAAGTAATGGAAAACAAAAATTGACTATACATCTAAGAATAAAATCTTACCACTGTATTAATATTATTATTATTGTTCCCTTGGGTTCCCAGTGGAACATAGGGCTTCAACTACACGTCTCCACTTGCTTCTGTCTTCTGCTGTGTTTTTCACCTGCATCCATATTGTTCCATACTGTTTCAATTCCTCTTCACACGATCTCCTCCATGTCACCCTTGGACGTCCCACTCGCCGCTTCCCTTTTGGGTTCCAATTATATTACATGACAAGTTAATTTAATTCACAAGAGTTCAGTGCAATTTACTATTACGACTTATTGGTAAATGAAAAACTACTGCATCACTGTGTTTTCTGTGCGTTGGTAGCACAGCGGCAGAATGCTCGCCAACGACGCAGGTGACTCGGGGTTCGATCCCCGGCCGACTCACTCCTTTACCTCGATAAGCCACTAAAAAACTGGTAAAGAGGGAAGGTTGACCATGAGGCTAGCAACCCCATCCAGTAAAAATAAACACCACTGCTACCGAAATTTCAAGCCTCTAGCTTGAAGCCCTGTGTTCCCCTGGGAACTTAAAGGAATAAAATAATAAGTAATTTACTGTATATTACATAAAAACGATTATTATGGTTGAGAAGCATCCCTTTATCTCCTATAAAAACATCCAGTTACGCAGGCTAAAATTAACATCACTTGATGAATTGGTTTGAATCTCCCTCCCTCTCTCTCTCTTTCTCCTCTTTATCTGACACACACATGCATGAACATATACACCTTATCGCTGAAAAGATGACGCTAATATTTATCAAGAAAACATGCATCTCTTTGTGAAAGATTTAGAGTAATTATGACCTCAGAGATAACTGATATATTTCTTTCAACAATACAATATGAAAGATTAAAACTCATAGTGGATCGACAAGTGCTAAATTTTGACTGGTGATTTGAGAAAATTAGTTAAGTGTGTATTTTTCCCTGACGAAAATCGAATAACAATCCTCCTGAAGCGTAGAATTAATTCCAACTGAATTTTAAAACAAAAAAAAAGTAAGAATATTCTCATTTTAAACAATAATCGGATTACATTGATACACCTTTATTTTGTGATATCGAGTTCTGTGGTGTATTGATCTAAACATTGGTCCCAACTTTAAGTCAGCTGACCACAAGATTGAATTATGCTTCTACTATGCAAGTCTAGACACCCGTGAAGTACCATCAGCTTTTATTTATACTAAGGTAGAAATTTTCAAAGATTTCATTACTTGAAGAATATGTCAATTATCTTGTGATAAGTATTATTTGTAGATCAATCTACAACGCATAATATTTTAATGATTATAAATATAGTCAGATAAAAAAAATAATAGAAATTCAAATATAAAGATTGGAAATTTTTTTATGAAAAGTCAGCATTTGTTATGCCTACCTGACGAGCAGCTTGTCTGACTACACGACGTGAATCACTTAATCTGCTGAAGAAAGAATGAGTGAATGCATCCGAAACTGAATAATCGAATGAATTCAGTGTTAGTTTTTCTTGTAATTTAGCTACCAAATGAGAAATTAATTTGTTCGTTTCTTTTAACTTTAAACTTTCTGGGGGAAAACATCAAAAAATGCACAAATAATTAATGACAAGATTAAAGAAAGGTAGAAAAAAATCAATATTTATATGAACTCTGATGAAGATTTGACCAAATAGTCCAACATGAAGTTAACATTATTTTCAGAGAAGTTTAAAATGCAACGCACATTATCGATGTTTTCAGTACATATAGGGTTTTTTATTGTTCAACGTCAGATACAACTACCAACTATTCTAATAAAGCGAACCTCAGATACATACAGGAAATTATCATTCGTCCATGAAACAAACATATGCACAACAGAGTTGCTAGATTTTAACCTGAGATATATGAATAATGACAGTCTATCCTTCAGCAATCTATTTAGACATTTAATCTGCTGCTGCTGCTGGATTCAACATAGAACTTGGCACCGAAGTGCAGCAGTTCGAGTTGCCACCTTCCAAATAGCACACAAAGGTAGACAAGAAGATGAGTGAAGAGAATCAATAGGGTTTTGACAAGTATAAGAGTGAAACAGAATGAGTAATGCTAGAAAAGAAAATGAGACTGAATACATCTGCGCCATTGACAACGATTTTGAGCCATGTCACCTATTGTCTCCGGTCATTGGTTCTTAGAGTCCCGAGGACCCCAACCCGGAAGTCTGCATCTCCCTACCTGACTCAGTTTAACTGTCAAGGATTTCATGGACTGATGCCATGTTTTTGTTTGGCCACCACTTACTCTTTTCCAACCTGCGCCTATATCAGCCAGTAATGCCCGTCGGGGGAGACGATGGTTAGGCATGCGCAGCACGTGGCCTAACCATCTCAATCTATGTAACTTTATAGCCTCTTCGAGTGATTTTCCCTCTTTGCCCAACACTCTACGCCTAACGTCACCATTACTTACCTTATTATACCACCTAATGCGAGAAAGAGATCGTAAACATCTGTGGTCAAAAACAGACAATCTCTTCATGTCTTCCGCTCTCAGTGGCCATTTAATCAAGTCAAACACAGAATCAATCGTGATTTGAATAAGGTACTGGTGAATTCGCTGACTTTGGCGATGAATGGCATAAAGTTTGAATAACAAATGGTTTATAAATTTCTTCAAGACTGGTGGGTAATATGTGCTGATAAGCGGTAAAAAAAAGGGTCTTAGACTAAACAACACTTCCTGCTGATTGACTCCTAACATCAAAAAGCACCATAAATAAACATCAGACACTATATGGTCCAAACCAAAATGATTCATTGCTATTAAGTACTAGAAAAGGTGAACACTTTTTAAAAATACAAGAATATAAGTCATTCACTTTTTATTCTAATCAACAAATTATGTGAAAAAAAACGTAAATGTACATACCTGGATTATAACTTGGAAGACTGTTAAATATATCATCTATATTCATGGATTGTATCAAGTTTTTTGATTGATATGACCAATCAGTTTTATATGTTTGTACACGTGTCATAGCATCATAGAGTAGGTATTCACATAAACACTGTACAGGAAGAACATCTAAATCTTGTCCAGTAGATTCCACTAAACGCATAAGCCATGGTTGAGCAACAACACTGTTAGCTGGTAAATTTTTGAAATGAAAAAAAAAAATAAGAGAAAAGAGATTTCAGAAACACACTAATTAAAGTAAACAGCGTGAAATGAAACAACTGCATGGAGGTGATCAGCTTGAATTATAACTCATATATCCGAACACATTTTTCATCGGCCAGATTATCAGTCACACTTATTGCGTGTGAGGGTGGGGCTGTTAATATTACCTAGCAATCCAGGCTAAGATGCAAACTCTTTTTTGTCAATTAAAAAACTCAAACGAAATAAATTTACATCAGATTTACCTTGACTACGTAATAAGTCAAGCAAAAAGTCAGGACTTCGACTACTCCATAACCGACGTTCTAGGTGAAGACGTTCACATAGAGCACGAAGGCAATGAAGCTGTTCATCTGGAAGACGGCGACATGGTCCACGAGGATTATTTCGAACCATTTTACCAATGAGTTTTGAAGTTTCAGGAGTGACTTCATTTGAAAGTAAAAACGATTCTAGACGAAGAATGAGCTGAACTTCTATTTCATAATTCTTCAGTAAAATAAAAGAAAGAATAATGTACAAATAACACAACACACATTACAAAACAGTTACGTCACAAAGGGAATTTAAATAATTGAAAAAATACGAATATTTACATACTTGCAGGATTAGACGTACTAATAGCTCTATCCCATTATTTCATCACAAAGTTGAATGTCGAGTTTTACGACTATACCACAGGTTTAGATTCAGTTGTTTACCATTCTCTTCTTCAATTGCTACATCATTTAGGACCTAACCTTTTTCCACAAAAAATGTTGGTGGTGTGACTGTCTGAGGTAGCTAAGTATTACCCATGTTGACTGTAGTGAAACGATGACATGGCCAGGTTTCGCAGTTCAGCTAATAGAGCATCAAAGCATTAGTTTGGAAGCAGCAGATTCGAGTCCTGCAGCAACCCAAACTTTTACTTCACCTTTAGTTCAGTCAATAGCCACTACAAAAACAGATGTTTCTTCATACATTTATTCGCCTTTATGAATTTGAATAAAGCAAGAACAACAGTTTGTGCAGAATAAAATGGTACCGTCGTTTTTTCCGTTGGTTTATCATCAGCTACTTACTATATCAGCGTGATATAGTGTTATCTTGCTTGTCGCTTGTTACTATGATTTGAACTGAACTCAGTACATTGTTACCCAATTTATCAGTTACTCCGCATTTTACACAACTCTCATCTTTTTTAAGTACCTCCTTTGCCATTGTATGCATGGATTTACTTTTTTCCAACTTCACGTTCCTGTGTACAGACTATGTAAGCCTAATTTTCTGACCACTGTTTACTAAATTCGGAACTTCTTGTCAACTGACATGATGTAAAATTTGCAAATATGTTACAACTTTTTTTTGCTACTGATAAGATTTATCAGTAGTATATATATGAAGACTCAAAAACATCAAATAGCAGGGAGATAGATTTGATGTCAGAGAAAGCGAATGACACAGCGTTGCAGGGATACATGGGAGACGTGAAACGAACACAAAGAAACACACGCAATATGAAGGCCAGAAGTAGCACTACACGGAAGATCTGTGCAAATGATGGTGCGTTGAAGATAAGGTGTACATAATTTGGCTATATAGAAATACCAGATAGCAAATAAACATTCCTTTACCAAATCTTTCGTCTTCTACCGTTACAAACTTAATACTAATTTATTTAGGCTGTAAGCAGCTTGTAAGAAGCTACATAAATAAATGACGGTACCACATCATTCTTCACAAACTATTATTCTTGCTTTATTCGAAAACGGATGTTCTCAACGCATAGGAATAATTAGTCTTTTATTATTTATATATTTTTGATTATAGCTTGATGCCACACCGTATTTTCAGTACAAGTATGGAATTTTCAACATGGATATCGGTAGCCCAAATTTCGCAGGCCGACCATAGATATCGGGTGTGCGTCGGTAGGGGATCGAACCCCGGACCATGTGCATGGTCGGCGAGAGTCCTAACCACTGTGCCACCGACGCACAGACGTAGCTCTTTACTATAATCTGTAACGTTACCTTGCATTGACAATAGAGTTTATAAAAGGGAAAGTTAGTTTAGGAAGAAAATGTCAGGTCAGTCAGTGAGAATAAGCACAATGATTCATACTCCAGGATGTTCACTTTTAAACTTATGCAAGTTCCTGAATTCTATTCACCAGAAATATTTAGTCTATTGTCGTAACTCTATTAATAACATGAAGTTATATGTCTGAAATATAAAAGAACACAAGCTTGTGTACTTAATAGATGCCCACTGTTGATATGAGTCAGAAGCAATCAATGCACAAAATCGGAAAATGTTTTCTTTGCCTTCAAATCATTAACTGATAAGATGTATCTCACGTAATGTGTCGAAGTTAGATGGATATATCAGATTATGAGAACTAAAGTGGTGGTAATGAGAAGCTAATAATAAGGAGGAGAGTACCCTTTAAAAACAGTAGTATTGTGGTGAGAGCTGGCTGCTAGCCAAAGTTGGTAGACAGTAATTGACGTCAACATTTAATGTCCCCAATATTGGTGGTGAGAAAATGAGAACAAATGCTTTGCGTAGGCGGATACAGTTAGCATACGGATAATCCGACACAGCCACAAAGAGATGCAAGGTTAACTTTCTGTGAGAAACAACCAATCAAAAGACTGTATTTTATACTAACAATAATCTACAATAATGTACCTTAAAATCTATAAATATGTGTTGATTTTCCTTAGTAAACGATCTGTTGCCTGACTCTTGCCTTCTGTTGTTACAGTATTTTAGATAACTGAGTGTAATCATAACTATTTTTGTTAATAAGGCACATACGTAGTTTAAGAAATAATACTCACCAATTTTTCTGTCACTTCAACACCATGATCATGATCAGTTGAACTCTGTTTTAAGCCATTAACGAGATCACTAAAATAAAATAATGATTCACTTAGTAATATAGTCAAAATATGTTTTTGAATAAAAAGAAAACCACTAGGATGTAACAGATAATTTCATAATAATTAGATTGTGATAATAAGTGTGATGTTGACCAAGGTTAACAAATATGATACTTTGTTAACAACTAATTAAAATGAAGTTTCTTACTCTTTCAACCTAATGTTGATATGAGACCAAGAATTTAAATGAATGTTGTTATTAGAAATGAAAAATCCCATCAACACAATAGTGTTCAAATACAGAATTTTATAGTCAGTGAAAACCAAGTCTTACAAACTATTCTTCAAATGAAAAAAAAATAAATAACTTTTTATAAAGACAACTAGATACTGCAAAAATTTTTCAAAATTTCTCACATACTCAACAAAGATAAACAGCAAGAACTGATTGAGTAAGACTTAGTAAACTACGGTATTAACCAATGGAATACTGATAGATAATCAATAATTCAATTCAAAACGTCACTCATCACAATCTGTGCAGAAAGCCTCGTCTAATTTACTAGCTCACTAGTTTTCTAGCCGGTTACAAGCCATGGAAAAGAAAGAACGTTGAGCCTGGGGTTAGCGACCCTACCCTGGAAAATCAACCAAACTGCTACAGAAACTTCAAAGCACAAGAAAACATTGGAAAGGCAAACATTTTAGAAAACAAACTTATTCTTCGCTCGAATCGGAGAGGTGAAATGATACAGCAGGCTGTTGAAAGCCTTCGGGAAGCAAGTCAGCCGGCCGATGTGTCTTATCTCCATCAATACTAGAATAAGAATGGGGACACGGAATGTCAGCAAAATGTACGAGGCTGGGGTGGGAAGGGTGCCCAGGTAGCCAGGGGAATGCGAAGATATTACATAAAAGTCCTGGGAATCTGCAAGAGCAGATGGAATGGATATGGACTGTCAAAATTGCCAACTGGGGAGTCAGTAATGTACACTAATTTGGTCACCTAGACGACAACCACAAGCACACTAAGGCAGTGAGTGATTATCATAATGTCACCAGTGGCAGCTAAAGCCTTAATGCAGTGCGAACCAATCTCTTCACGAGGGATTATGACATCAAGATTTAACTCTGATGGAAGGAAGGAGGCTTACAATTATCCAATGCTACACAAAGTGAATCAAACAACGCGGAACAAGAGGAGAAGGAAGATTTTTAAAGACAACTACACACAATAATGACCAACATCCGAAATGGCGACATCAAAATCCTTATGGGCGATATCAATGCAAGCCACGTTGGGAGCAGGCAATATGGGAAGAGAACTCATCATGGGCTGAGAGGCTCTCGGAGAATTATTCGCAAAATTCTGCGATTTCAATGATTTGGTCGTCGGATGCAGTGTGTAGAAGCACAAGGATATACGCAAGGCCAGCAACATGGATTTCGCCTGACGGACATTTAACACCACAAACCAAGTAGACTTCATCTTAATGCTGCTCAAGGAAGTGAAGACGCAACCAGTCTACTGGAGACAAAGTCAAGAAGGGGAGTAAGATGTGGGCTCAGACTATCATCTAGTTCAAGGAACCCTCAAGGAGAAGCTAAAATCCATGAAAACAACTGGGAACAGGCCACTGTAATTTAAGCTTAACATTCAGAAACTGAAGGACAAAACCACAAGAGATACCTACTTTCACTACAGCCATCAGATGAGAGTAAAGGTGGAGACAATACGTGACATCAGTGAGGAAACCTGAGTGGAATAACATTGGAACTAACTCTCTGAAGGCGATATTCAAGGAGACGTGTACAACTGTTGTAGGTAGAAGGAAGAGACAAGAAAAGGAATGACTCTCAACAGATACTTGGAAGCTAATTGAAGAGAGAAGAGGAGAGGAGAATGGTGAGAGAGAAGATGACTGAATGCAACAATGAGCAACAGAGGGGGAAGCTGAGTTCAATGTACACTGCACTGAATAAAGAAGTGAAGAAGAGTGCCAGGAAGGACAACAGTCAATTGCACGACACACTGGCCGACAATTGAGGTAGAACAGGCAGTCAGACAGGCCTCAGGTAAGAGAGACCTCAAGACATTATATCAGATAACCAGGTCTGTATCCGGGAAGAGATCAACTCAGATGACGAAACCAATAAAAGATGCGCAAGGGAACCTGGTCACCAAGGAGGAGGAACAAATAAATCAATGGATGGGCTGATCACTTCAAAGGACTCTTGAATCGACCACCACCGGCGACTCCTTCACAAGTACCACCAACAACAACAGCACGCCCACAACTTCCTGCCAGTGGACACCAATCCTCCAATGAAATTGGAAATCTTGAATGCAATCAAGCAACTGAAGTCCAGTCGGGGAAGCAACAGGGCCAGATGGAATTCCCCGACCCCGAAGCACTGAAAACGGACCAAGAGACTGTGGCAGATGCGCTCACACCATTATTACAAAAGGTTTGGAAGGAAAGAAAGGTGCCAAGCGATTGGAAGAAAGGCTGGCTACCTTATAAAGCTACCAAAGAAGGGCAGATTATGCCTCACTCTGGCGTGGAATAACGCTCACGTTCACGCCAAGTAAAACGCTATGCTATGGAGATAATAAAAGACGCACTGGATGCAGAACGCCACCCACCCCTCACCGGGAACAAGCTGGATTCAAGAAATGCAAATTATGTGCTGGTCAAATTGCAACTCAACGCATCGACATCATAGAACGAAGCATAGAATGGCAGTCAAAAACTGCTCCCTACCTCAACATCATCGACATTGAAAAGGCCTCCGACAGACAGAGTCAACTGAGAAGTAATTTGGAAACTGCTTCAACACTACGGCGTGAAGAGCCCCAAATCTTAATCAACCTCATTCAACAGCTATATGAGAATGCCATGTGCCAAGTGATGCACAACGGAAGACTCGGCGATGCATTCGACGTGAATATAGCAGTAAGACAAGCTGGCTGACTATTATCACCGATGATGCTTTTAATTGTGCTGAACTAGACTATGCGTCAGACTGTGGCGAGCGAGGAGTCAGGAATACGCTGGACCACCGACAAGAAAGACTCTAGAAGATCTAGATTTCGCATATGATATACGTCTAATATCACACAAACTCAAAGACCTACATGTGAAAATCAACAAACTGGCCGAAGAGACAGACAACAGAGGCAGGACTCTAAGTGAACATAGAGAAGACAGAGAAGATGAAGATAACCAACCAGCAGCAACAACAACAACCAGCACCAATCACCATCTAAGAGAGAGATTTAACAGAGGTTACTTCCTTCCCCTATCTAGGCAGTAAGCATTGCTTCAACCAAATGCTGAACGGATGATGATGTCAAAGCCAGACAGTATAGGAAAGACAAAATACATCATGAACAATCTGAAACCACTTTCAAAATTTTCTGCACTCAGTCAGCATAAACAACAAGAATAGGATTTTCAACACAAATGTGAAGTCAGTCAGTTCTTTTGTATGGGTCAGAAACTTGCACTACTCATCACGTAATGCATTTCCGACAGCCAGATACAGACTTTTATTAACATCTGTCTTCGCTGGCTCCATAGTGAAGAACAAGTGGACTACCGACCAGAAGGAATTGGCAACAAGCAACTATGGGAACAAACTAACCAACCAAGAACCTATTATTCAACAAATAAGTAGGAGAAGAGGCAGATGGATCGGGCATATGTCAAGGATACCGTTAACTGACATCGCGCGCTAGGCCAGCGCTCGAGTGGAATTCAAACAGGTGGCGACGAGTGGGTCGTCATTGCGAGGGTGACATGGAGGAGAACATGGGAGGAGGAGATGAGAGATTATGGGCAATCGTGGACCCAGTTGGAGAGGACGGCAGGAAATAGGACAAAATGGAGATGTGTTGTTGAAGCCCTATTTTTTCACTAGGAACCCGAAGGAATAGTAATAATATACTAACAGGTTCTAATACAGATTAAATATTTTTCGAAAAACAGCTTTGTCGTTTACTAACATTAGTCATCATAACTGATTAACAAACGTTTTCAGATGGCATTATTTTTTTCTCCTAGTAATGTGCTTTGATCTGTTGCCTATTTTTGAAAAAGATTCCATTGATAATCTAGTAATCACCTTTAACTTGAATTGAAATCTTAAGCTACATACACATATATATTCTTCACTCGTCTCGTACGTTTTATATGGAAAAATATTATGGCACTTTCCATCACTTTCCTAATAATAGTTGATAAGTGTTGGCATCAATCTCATGCATGAAACTAGTAGAAAAAAACGGAACAAAAAATTCGCTTGTAACAGTGAAATTAATTAATGTGTAAAAACTTGGCCACTGTGATGGTATATAATTCCATTATATGTTTATTGGATATATCACACAGTGGGACAGTATTATTTACTGGATGACGTTTTGAACACAATTTATTTTACACACTCATATCAAGTGTACCTAAACAACTTTGAAACTTGATTTTTATAGTTCTCTTTCTTCCTTCCCATATGTCGTAGGGATAGCAGAATTGTTCAGATATCCGCGAAATGTGTTGAATAATTCTCATTGTACGTATTCTCAGTTGATTCGATGAATCAATCTTTCCTTAAACCCTGTTATATTAAATTTTAAGATTGTCATCTTACTCCCATCCTCTTGTATGGTTGTACATAATTGCATGTAATGTTATGGCTGACCTACTTTCTAGATTTCTTGTTAGGGTCATTTAATCTAGATTTTGGTAGGATTTTGTGCTCTGCTACACCAATTAACCCCATCCTACTACTTTGGCTTGTGTATTTGACCTCAATCATTGCAGGGTATTAAACAAACTGAATTATTTCTTTTAATGAAGTCGATATATTCTGTCGGTTAAAGGTGCCTATATATTAGAAACGTCATCCAATAAATCATATTGTTCCACTGTGTGATATATCCAATAAACAAATTAATATGGAATAAATAGTGAAATTTTTTCGCCGTATTTTATTCCTAATGTACGATTGACAACTTCATATTACTTCATTTTAATTATACTTAGCATACCTGCTAATAACGATCTCCATCAAACGTCTAACAGTGGGATAATTCGACCAAAGATAGGCACCTAGAAAATGAACACATTAGAGAATAACTGAAAGTAAAGGTACTTCAACATCGAAAATATATGCATTCTTTCCTAATCTTAAGCTCTCCTGGATACACTACTTACAAAGAGGAATGAAATAAAATGAATTTTATACAAGTACAACATGAAATATATTCCAATATCAGCAGAAGTAATAAATTTGCATAAATTTGAACGCACACATAAGTTAAATGGTTTAAGCTGACACAACTTTAGCAAAACAAAAAGAGTAAATTCACTGAAATGAGATTAAATTAGAAGAAAAATATCAATAAAATATCCAAAATTTTGATGCGCTAGAATCACTACCTCCACATCAACAACAGCGTCCGGGAATTGTGGCACTATAATAATAATAACAGAGATTTTTAGCTCATTTGTAGCAGATTAACAATCAATCACGACAGAGGTTATCAGAAGATAAAATTATATATTATTATTACTGTTTCCTTTAATTCCTAGAGGAACATAGGGCTTCAGCCGTGCGTCTCCATTGCGTTCTGTTCTCTGCTAGAGTTTTCACCTGGCTCCATGTCTGCCCACACGTTTTCATCTCCTCTTCACATGACCTCCTCCAAGTCACCCTTGCACTGACGACCAACTCGCCGCTTCCCTTTCGGGTTCCACTCGAGCAATGGCTTGTCTAGTGATGTCACTTGATGGTTTCCTCAGAGTATGGCCAATCCACCTAATTCCATTTCTTCCTGCCTATTTGTTTCACAATCGGTTCCTGCTGTGTTGGTTCGCTCCCAGATATCTCTATTGCTGATCTCTTCTGGCCATCTGCTCTTGAGCGGAGTAGTGAGCGAAGACAACTGTTAATGAAGATCTGTAGTTTGTTTGAGATGCTCTTTATGACGCGCAGTGCAAGTTTCTGATCCGTATGATGAGTAGCACTGACATCACATTGGAGTTGAAAATCCGGATCTTATTTTTGATGCTGAGTGCTGTTGACCTCCACACAGACTTGACAATAATGAAAGTTTGTCTTGCTTTACCGATTCTTACTTTGATATCCTCTTCAGTTCCGTCTGCCTTTAGTTGAAACAATGCTTCCCAGGTAGGTAAAAGAGGTTGTTTCAATTCATATAATTCATGAAGAATTCAAATAAGTTCACTCCATATTAAAGTCTGCTCTAAGGAAGTAATTAAACCATGCTGTTCAGAGAACACAATCACATCAAAAATTATACCAATAATTACCTCTTTCAGTAGATTACTGACATCATCGTGTCCACATAAAAATAATCCCTTAATCAACTAGTGTCAAAATCACATCTAACCATTTCTTCCTGTAATCTATTACATTTCTACTTTTTCTAACATTGTATGCCGGCAGAAACAACTCCAGAAGGTGAGTAACCTCAACAAAGTGCTTATTATCCTTAACCAACACAATATATCCAACCTCAAAACCATTTACCCCATAGCCTCACTACATAAATAAGTAGATATAACTAAATCTGACAGAAAACAAGTCATCTCATTATTTCATTTACTTACAAATAACTAATTTGAAACAGTGGAGAAGAATGGTTTAGAATATTACACAACCAAATCTTTTGACGTGTCATTGAATTTCGCAGTTGTCAAAGACAACCTAGATAACAATTTCCTATCTACACTAAGTGTACAGTGTCTGATAAGAAAGGCAAGTTAATCGATAAAGTGAATAAGGTGGTTGAAATATATGTAATACATGCTGAGCGACTACCACCCACGACGACCAATGTTAACTGAAGCAAAATTATGATGAGAAAAGTTAAAAGCGGTTGGAACAAAACATGACATCAATCTAAAACAGTCATTGATTGTTGGTACGAGCCATGTATGGTGTAAACTGAATGACTGTGATCCTTCAAACACTAAAAACTCTTCACGATGGTGTAGATGTACCCACCCATAATCATCGTCATAATCTTGTAGATTATGAACATCACTAAATTATTCACTTAAAGATCACATGAGCTTACTGAAAAGTTTGTATTAAGCTAAATAAAAATATAAAGGCAACTTAAAGGAGACGAATGAAGAATTATGAATTAATCAGTGCGAAGTAAAGAGATCCTTAAAGTTATTAAGGTATCAACTAATACTTTGTAGCAGTTTATAACATGTCAGAAGAATACAGGACTTGAATCCTTTAAAGAGGCTTCTAAATAAGCTTACATTCCAAAAGCAATCAAGTAAGGAAAAATAAACACCTACAGAATAAGACTTGTATTCATCACATCACCTAGTAAAATTATCAATCAGGATTTTAGAACAAGAAGTTTAGTTGATAAGCTTTTCATAACCAAAGCAAATGTTGCCATTCAATTGTCATTAAAATCACATCACAGTCACATATTTAAATATTTGCCTTTGACTATGAAGTCATCTATATACACTAATGATGTAATGATATGTAATGATGTAATTGATAGAGGTGTCAGGATGGCTGAATGGTTAAGGCATCGGACTTGAAATCCAATGGGGTTTCCTCGAGCAGGTTTGAACCGTTCTCCTGATGTCGTGGGCTTGTGTGTCAGTGGTGCGGCGGTAGAATGCTCGCCAACCACGTCTCACTTGGCTCGAGGTTCGATCCTCGGTCGACGCACTCGTTCATCTCACTAAGCCAGTAGTAAGGCCGATAAAGAGGGAAGGTTGGACGTGAGACTAGCAACCTCAACCCATAAAAACCATCCCTTGTTACTGAAACTTCTAAGCTCTAGCTTGAAGCCCTATATTCCTCTCGGAAAATAAAGAAATAAAAATATCATAGTGGAAAACTATATAATACGACAATTCTATTTAACATTACTAAGAAGACTTACCACAGGTACGTGGGCAATAAGCTGCTAATATCATACAGGTTAGTGTAACTTTCCAATAAATATTAGCATAAGCTAATTCACTCAATTCACTATTCAAAATAAAAGAGAAGTAAATAATAAAACAACTCATTTGTAATTCTATGTTTCACTTTATTATATTGATTACTAGAAGGAAGGGGACGGACAAGAAAACAAGTCAATTATTATGCCCAACCTATCCTCTTTACCAGCTTCATTTCTAGCTTAGCGAGGCAAAGGAGTGAGTCGGCCGGGGATCGGACCCCGGACCATGTGTACGGTCGGCGAGCGTCTTAACCGCTATACCACCGACGCACGGCTTGTAGTAGTACATAAACTTCATCTAAACATCTGAAACACCTCAAATATAAGTTGAAATTTGACAGTTAGGTACACTGAACTACTAATAGAATCTATAATTTTTATTACTGAATACATCAGACGTTCAAACTATGATCACGGTGATGTTAAACAATCTTAGATTCATCTAATTTTCTAAACTTAATAAATTAATTTTCACGTATTTTGTTTGATTGGTTGGAGGATTTCATTATGAGCTGACATTAGTTAGAGAACCATTGGAAAACCTGGGAGCACTGGATAGTTGTTTCGTCCTAGTTTGGGACTATTCATCAGTACGCACTCAACGCCAGGGTTCAAACCCAGGACCCTCTGGTTTCAAGCCACTGGGACCCGATCTAATAGCCCATGAATTCTAACTTCTGCCAATTCACAACATAGCGCGACCGCTAGCCAATGTCTTCGTCGAGTATTTGTCCTCACACCCGACCTGCTGCACCCTACTGGTCACGACCTCCCACTAGAACCCCAGGCCTGAATAGGGCCAGTCGTTAGTGAGCATCAGATCAATTTTCAAGTACTGGTTTTTTAGGGATTTTGTTTGATTGGTTGGAGGATTTCATCATGAGCTGACGCAAAGAAACCGGAAAAAACTAACACCAATTATATAATAATTAGTCAAACAGGGATAGGAAGATAGATATAGTTGTAAAATGATGCCTCTTCAACGCATTGATAAGATTCCGTGGTTGCTGACTCAAAGAGTAAAATACAGATAGAAATAACTAATCTAGAGTGCGATTTGAGTTTGTTTGGACCCAACTTCCCAAACATCACAACACAACCTCGAAGAATACAATAAAACTATGACATGACTGACTGTCTGACTACTACTCAGAGTTATTAATAATACTAAATGAATTTTAAATGTCTCAGTTCACTCAGTGAATTAACATAAACGCAAATTACAATAAAGTAGATTTACAGATAATAAGATGAAGCATAATTCATTAATGCCATCTAGTGAAAAAGATAATAATGACAAAAACTTTCAATAATAAAATTATCTGAAATTTAAAATGCCAAAAGAAATAATCATTTCAAAAATATTAAAAATATGTTTCTTACGCTGGAATTTGTTGATCCGACAAATACGTACAACTAGCAAACAGAAGGTCGAACAGTTGTTCTGGTCGAGTAATAGTTAATCCCTCTAGACCTAAATAATGGAAATAAAGATAGAAAAAATTGATTCACTTTACTCCTAAAAAGTATGTATTATTAGGAGGTCTACAGATATATTTACCCACCCAGACATTTTCCTACTCTGCATCCTGAATGGAACAAAGGATTTTAAGTATCTGAAGTATCAGTAACGACATTGCTGTTTTATACTGGATGAGGTTGCTAGGTTCTTCACACCCAACCTTCTTCCCTTATGGGGTCTACTGCCGGCTAAGCAATGTTTGGGAGTGCATTGATCAGAAATCGAACCCGGACCTTTTGCATGACTAGAGAACAATCTAACATTGGACTACTGAGACATATAATACGGTAAGGTGTAGCTTCTATGATCGAAGTCAACAAACAGTAAGACCGAGGTTCACATATCTTAAATATGAATATCTTATAGCGAATAAAACGTCGATAAACGCACAAAAATATTGAACTCCCGTATATTTAGTTTTATCACAACTAAAAGTACAAATTTTACAAGTAAAATGTCTAACAAAAAATTAGCATTGTGATCAGTTTCAACATCGGTGTAGTACTAACAGCTTCTGTCTAGTGACAAATATTTAACACTTATAACAATAAATAGAAGCAAGTTAGACTTTCAAACTATTTTCTTTAAGAAGATTTGATAATAACTAGACTTCATAAATATACTTGTTTACATGCACAGAAAAAGTGAGCTATCACAAAAGTGTAAGACAACTCACCTGAATCACAAGAAAACATGGCGCAACGCCATATGAGGTTGCATACTATATCTCCGGCATCCACAGCATTAAGACACTGCCAAGAAGAATCCAAACCCAAAATTAATAACTGGTTGAGTAATTTTTCAGACACACCTGTATCGCAGATCAATCGACTTAATGAACTGAAATGAAAACAAAGAAAAGTAAAAAGTTACTCACCACCCACTTGCAATTCTATGTAGTTGGCGATAAACAACACTTATTGTGTGCAAACTACTAATACTGCCTGGTTGCCCATACGTCAGTACGTAGAGTGGGATTAGAAACTGTGATCTAGTGGATGAAATTCAAGCCGGGTAAACCAATCAGCCACAGATCCACAGGTTCAAAACGTAATACCGTGACAAAAAGTAGAGATTCTAAGTGAGAGGACTGAAAATAAGTAGCTTTAATGATATAAATAGGCTGATAACTTTAAGAAAGAACGAGAATTGTCAAAAATAAACGAGGATTCACCTAAAAAAATCACTTTTTCTTAAGCAATCAAAAAAAATGTAGGAAGTTTACAAAAGTAGCGAAAATTTAAAGTCGGAGATTAGGAGATGAACTTGACCAAGGCTGCTGAATAAACGTCCATGATCAAATATCAAAGCTCAGCGTATATCAAACCACTGTGAAACAAAGGTTTTATCTAAATAATGAGGATTAATTAGCAATCAAACAATAATTACAAAAAGAAAAGCTATGGTTTTGCAGTTAAACGGGTGAATTAATTCGTTTTAAGAACTGGTTAACTGAGAGTGACTATTCAGAGTACAGCTTAGCACAGAGGTGCAGCATATCTAGTTGTCAGACTCCATATCGAACACAAAAGTAGGGGAAAAGTAGTTAAAAGAACTATAATGCGCGGGAAGATTTAAGAACTAAGTAATGTATTGAACAACAAGTTGAATTTTTATGAGAGTCTTTTAGCAAAGATACCCACGTAGACATGAAGAAATAGATTGATATTTTATTCATTCCAATCTTCCATGAATTGAAAAACAATACAGAGGAATCTTCTAGGAAGATGTATGCTATGGCGCCGTGGTATGTCTTAACTACAATTTATTCGGATTGTAAAACGACCACATCTTTGTATTCCACTTCAACCTATACAAGTATCAACTTGTCCCCACTAGGATGGTAAGCAAAATTTTCATTTTTAAATTTTCAAAAATACATATACATCCAATTAATGATTAAGAAACACCACACTTTCCAGCATATTTGTAGAAAACATTTTGAAAAGGATAAAAGCAAAAATACAAAAAAACACGTACTTTTGATCCTGATCTGGCCATATATCCTGTACAGGATACAAGGAAGAAGTAAGCTGATAGCCGCTTTCTGACTGTGATTCATTTAAAACAGCCACTGAGTCCAAAATGAATACTCGACGAATAAGATTGACAGGTTTTATAATTTCAATACATTTTGTAGATGGCAGTGAACAACTTTGACTAGCCGCATTTATAAACATTGGTAATAATGATTTTGTCCATCGCACAAACGCCAAACGAATCTGACGTATAGTCAAATGATGAGTTTTAGTAGCTTCAGCAAAAGAACCTATGTGAGAGAAGGATCAGACTATAAAACAGCTGACAAATGAAACTACTCATACTACTTTTGACGTTAAATAAGTAAACTGTATTATTATCATCTGTGATCCTTTTGCCTATCCTCTTGACGTTATTTTTGTTGTTAAACGTATCATAATCTATTATCAGAACACTTTAAAGGCAACCGAAATGCATCATGGTAAGTTACCCTTAACTATTTTATCCTTATTATGGACTGACATCCTAATAAACAGCTATTTTGACTCAATGTACGTATGGTCTATCTAGCAACTTGCTCAACTTAGAATTATCTTGAATCATACCACTCTCTTCACTAATTCAACTGTATGTGTAACTTACCACCTAACTTATTGTTCTTCATGCACTGAAGGAAATGTAGCACGGATAAAAAAATTTTTAAGAATTACTGTCAGACGTTCAAAACTGTTTGTATTCGTCGATAGGGTCGGTTAATCACATGTAAACAAAAGGTGGGAACAACTAAGCAATATGTAACAGTGTTGTACATGTCATATTACCATCTCCCTGCATGAAAGAGACATTAGCTGGGGAAGAATAACGTTAGGAAACAAAATCCTGGTATCGCTGGAAGAATTTCCCAACTGTTGATCTCAGTCTAGCTGGAGTCCTCAAAATGTTAGTAATCAACTTTTGGAGGTTCACATAGGTCTGTCTGTCTACCATTTGTGCTAATATTAACTCTGCATTTGTTAACACTATTTAATCAGTGAAATCGGTGTGATTTTCTCATTCAGTGTTTGAGAGTAAGTTAAAGGACTGACCGAAGTAAAAACTATCCTCTAATTCTATCTGCAAATATCTTTATTAAAATATCTTACAATTTAAGTCACTGTGAGAAGTCAATAAGATAGGTGTGAATTTCTTCCAAAAGAAACTCGAGACGATAATCGAACGATTATTAAAACCACACGTTGAGTGATGCGTAAAATCAGAAAACACAGGATTTGTCTAAAATACAGTACTCAGTTTGGTTTCGTTATTACCTTTGGACAATTATCAATACAGGTTACTCGAAGTATGTTGGGGAAGCTGGAGATCGCTGAAGAATATCTACGAGACAACCCTTCTTCGCCGCAAGTCTTTTTTTTACCTATTTCCTTTTCTGGTTTTGATAATTGTAAGCCCACCCCTGATGCCAGCCTAGGTTTTGATAGTATTTCAATGAGAGGTAGTGTAGTTGTACATTCTGAAGTTCACTCATTTAATGCTAACGACATAGAGATCTTAGAGTTCAACATTCAATTAAACGGGAGAATGTTGGAAATAAAATTGGCAATGTCCACGCGAGCAAACGCTGGAGCTTATGGCACTCGGGCCGTAGTCGTGCTGTCAGAAGACAAACGTCTTGCCGTTAGCACCAATGAAGTCTTAGGGGTTGTCGCGAATGCTGACAAACAACAGAATTTGAAAGGGCAAGTATTCCCTGAACTCAATGCCATGATAAGTAAAGATGATTCATATTGTAAATGCAAGTTACCCTACCATCGTATTAAGAAGCTGCGTCCTGTCACCACAGGTAAGCTAAAACATATCAGTGGGAGACTGAGTATTAAGAGGCAATCGAATTCAGCAATGCGTCCAGTGACATCGCCTAATACTCATCTTGTCTCGGACGATATCGTCTACCACAAATGTGAATTTGAGGGATGCATAGGTTTACTCCATCTTGTGAAGGCAATGAGCAGGAAATATTGGAATTTAAGGAAAGTTGCAAGGGTTAAACGTAAAGTAAACAGATGTATCGGTTGCAAGATCAGGTTTGTGGAAACAGTCGGAAAGTTAATATATGTGTAAAACTTGGGCACTGTGGTAGTAAGTAATTCTATATTAGTTTGTTTATCAGATGTATCACACAGCGAAACAGTATTACTTGCATCTGCATCCAGTAAATAATACTGTTTCACTATGTGATACATCTAATAAACAAACTAATATGGAGTCGAAAAGTTAGTAGTAGGCTTACCGGAGATAGATGTGACATCAGATCTTTGGTATTACTGCCCTGGTTAAGATGGCCCTGACCCTTTTGCAGTGAAGCAAGGATGCCCCACATATGAAAGATACGGTAGAATACCTACTAGTCTGAAGACTCAAACGCTAAACTTAGAAGTGCAAAATGCAGTCTCTGGTGATATTTCCTCAATGATACCTTTGTGCTCTTTCAAATATAAGAGAACGCAAAAGGAAATCTACAGTGACCTAGGTAAAAAACTCCAGTTGTTAAGCCTAATCTCAAGAAAACAAGTTTTCATAGATAAGTCGTCGATAACCTATATGACGGAATGAGAAAGGACACTTAAGAAAAGACCGCTGATAACTGTTTACGATAGCTCAAGTCCAGTAGACATTCTGACTTCAAATAAAATTTTCCTGACTTGAGATCCTGGAAGAATTTCTTAAATGCAGGCAATTTTACGCAGAAGACGAAGGCAGGGTTAACTCCATGGCGATGCTATCGGAACCCGGTGGAAGCAGAAATATTTAAGGGCACATAAAGTTTGCTTATTAAAAGGTGTTCAGGAAAGGTAAACCCCTCTAAGGATATATGGCCTAATGATGGATACAGATGCGGCAAGAGTAAATGGTACCAATTTTGCATCTTATTAGGAGGCAGACTAGGGGAAACCAGGCTGGTTTGGGGGGAGGGGTGTTAATTTCTTTCTTAGATGTTCTTTGCTATTCTTTCCTTTGTATTCAACTTCATGCTACTTACCATTAGTAAGTAGCATGAACTATATTTTACGTCTTAAATATGACTTTGTTTGTTATTGAGGTTTAACTTAATTAATGTTTTTACACTCTATTTGATGTATTGTGATTATTTTCTTATAGTCGGACATTATTTGCTGTATATGCTTTACTTATGTACCCGTTACTGTTAAACATTATTCACTCGTATCCCTTTATTCTGTGTCTGGCATTCGAGCGCCGTTTAAATAACACGTAGATCGCCTTTGACACAGCTCTGCTGTTTGTACTCACTGACGCACAGTGACTGTGCTTTTTGACGGCATTCAGTCACAGACACCTCACAATTGAGGTTTGTATATTATATTTCATATTTTATGTTTAATACAGCACCGTATTTTAGACAAATCCTGTGTTTTCTGATTTTACGCGTCACTCAACGTGTGGTTTTAATAATCGTTCGATTATCGTCTAGAATTTCTTTTGGAAGAAATTCACAATATGTGTGGATAAATTCCCACTAATGATGCCTGGAATAAAAATGCTAGCTTCCACATAAAATAACTTTCGGTACATAACAAAATTTTAGAAAATAGGCTCAAAAGCTGAAATCAAAATAATTTCCCAGCTTACTTGTACGTCTAGCAGTAGTTGATGATGTATTACTAAGAAATGGTCGGTTTGCTGATAACATTTGGAGGGCGCACAATAAACCCATTAGACCATGTAAATAACACTGAAAAATAGTTATATCGGTTTTCGTATGTTCAGTACTTGTTTTTCCCTGTAAATGATCTCTTTGTTGGGTTAGTGATGCCACTATAGCATTCACAGCTGTAGAAGCACTAGTTGTACCACGAAACGAACGATCCTGTAATAGAGCGAAAGCAAGCTCTGCACATGGCAAATAATTCTGTTGTGACTGAAGTAAATTATTTTGTGATACTAAAGGTGAACCACTAACAGATCTATCATTATCACTGCGAGTAAACCGTGCCAGTTCACGAAGAAATTGATAAATTGGAGATAGTCGTGAATTGAATTCGACAAACAACTGTGATTCTGTAAGAGAATTCTGAGACGCTTGGGCAGCCGTAGCTAACGAAGTTAAAATCAGTCGCTCATTGAGTAAATCACCAATGATCTAAAAACAACAATGATCACATCATAATATTAAATAGATAAAGATGTATTTAACAACAGAATGCAACTTAAGCTAATTAAATCATAATTTTGGGATTCATTAAGAAAACTGCACAGTTCTAACTACATATATATACATAACATAAAACAGATTAATGAAGACAACAGAAAATTAAAAGTGAGTTAACCGAGTTAATTCTGAAGATCAGAACAACTGGACAGCATATCACTTGTTTAAAATGGTATAACTTCTTGAGGATAGAAAAAGATTGACTTAAAAAAACGAGTATCAAACAGTAATGTAATCCCAAGTGGAAATAAACCCCATCCGAACATCAAACTAGTACGAATAAACATATTACTTGTTTAACGGATGACGGTACAATACTAACTATGCTCATTTCTAAGAATTCAAGACATTATCTTGAAGATAAACTGCTGGAAACAGGGGTTGCAGTGTTGAGCTTAACATTATATTTGTGATTGAAAAGTATCAACATATTGATGTTACACTATACTAAACAGAATCTTAGAAAATATCTTCTTAAAGCTATTTACTTGACCACTTAAGCAACAACTATGCTAATAGAGAAATAGGGCCCTCGTAAAAACACCCGCGAAATAAACACAAAGTCATAGTTCGGTAATGCACTGCCTTTTGTCTCGATCTAACCTTATGATAACAGTAAAGTTTAGTATTGAGTCAGGATAATAGGAAACGAGTAACTTCCTGAAATAATGAAGAACAATAGTTATACGGAGATGCTTTCTTAGATGCTAGGGAAATCGTGACCTAATCAACACAAGTGTCCAGCTTCAATCACTTTTTCAATAGTTCTGGGCTTTTCCATGCACTATAGGTTGACCAGTATTTTCAGCAAGAAAAGTATGTCTGACTGGTAAGTATGAATACATAAAACCAAAGAGTGCTATACGTTGTGATATAATTTTATCCACTGATGATTCAAAATCTATTTTTCATCTAATATAAGCATTGAAGGGTCGATGCAGTACACCTCCGTAACTAAATAAACGCCTTTAAACTATGCTTCTAGTCAAATCCATTGGATGAGAGCTACTGTTATCACTTGTTAGTGGTTATTCACTGAGTGAAAGCTGAGAAAATAAACAAAAAGATATTGGTTAAACTCATAGGAAAAACATCACTGATCAGAGTAAGGTGGAGATTTACTTAACCTGTCCTTTAGCTCTAGACTGGACATACGCTAAATATACAAGAACTATTGTGGTGAGAGCTGTCTACTAGCCAAGTGGTGGACAGTAATTGAGGTCAATGTTTATGTATCAAATATTAGTCATGTTGTGGTGAGAGATGGTTGCTGGCCAAATTGGTTGACAGTAATTGAGGTCAAAGGTCAAGGTGGACAGGCGGATACAGTTAACATATAGATGAACTGACACAGCCACAAGCGATGCAAGGTTAACTTTGTGTGAGAAACAACCAATCAACAGACTGTATTTTCTACTAACGTTGACCTACAATAATGTACATAAAAATCTATAAATACGTGTTGATTTTTCGTAATAAACGATCTGTTGCCTGGCCCTTGTCTTCTGTTGTTACATTTGGTGTCGCTGCCTACCGACAAATGGAAAGCCTATGCCCTGCAGTTTTTGATGGAGACATATGGATCTTCGCGCAGGACTTCGAGGCTTCTTCGCAGTTGAGTGGCGTTCAAGATCTGTCAGCGATGAGGCTGCTACTTGGGACGCTGCTGGGAGGTCGGGAGAAAGCAGCATATGGAAGTGTGAGGCGAAATACCTACGAATGTGCGACAGGGTCAGGCAAACAGTTTCCACAGTGGGAAGGACCATATATGGTCACGTTGAGATGGGGTTACGCAGACACAATCGCAATGGTAAACACCGTTAAACAAGTGGACATCCGCAAGCGCCGAGATTCCAGACAGCAAGACAACAGAGCAAAGCCCCAAGAACCGAGAAGACCGAGCCGACTTCAGTCCAAACTATTTGACGGGGGGACGAGTGTGGTGAGAGCTGTCTACTAGCCAAGTGGTGGACAGTAATTGAGGTCAATGTTTATGTATCAAATATTAGTCATGTTGTGGTGAGAGATGGTTGCTGGCCAAATTGGTTGACAGTAATTGAGGTCAAAGGTCAAGGTGGACAGGCGGATACAGTTAACATATAGATGAACTGACACAGCCACAAGCGATGCAAGGTTAACTTTGTGTGAGAAACAACCAATCAACAGACTGTATTTTCTACTAACGTTGACCTACAATAATGTACATAAAAATCTATAAATACGTGTTGATTTTTCGTAATAAACGATCTGTTGCCTGGCCCTTGTCTTCTGTTGTTACACTATTTCTCCAGTTATATTAAAATACCGTGATAATTAATATTTGAATTATTCCCTTGACAGTCATTAAGACTCCTTCGCCATAATTAGTACGCAGGTGTGTTTCAATCTTATTTCATAATGTAGACTAGTTAAAATACTTCCTAACTACAAAAACATATATTGAGCCATGTGACCGGAATCGCCATGGTATTATTTTAGTATATGGTACATAATATAGTCTTGAAATACACACTAGAGTGAACCTCATGAAGAAAAAATAATTCTTGAGAAACAAACAAATGAAAGTTACTATTCTCTGTGATAAAATGAATGGAAATTTTTTTAGAGAAACTAGAAGTGTATGTAAAAATACTTACACGAATCCAATGTGATCCAAAGCGCTGATACAGAAAAGGTAATAAAATGCCAGCTGAACTACTACCTCTGCTTGACGCACTGGTTGCATTAGCGGCTACTGAAGCAATAGCTGCGGAATTCAAACTGTTTTGTTGAGCAATTACAGCAGAGCCAGTACTACTGCCACTTTCCGTAGAAAAAGCTTGAACAGTTTCAGCAACCTTCATGACAACTGTGCTCAAATTTTGGTTAGTCTGACCAGATTCACTAGCACTTGATGCAAAACGTAATTCTGAAGCTGCTGAGCTCAAATTAACTAGACAATACAGATTCATGGGAGCTGCTTTAACCAAATGACTGATGCACTCAAGAAAAGCAGTCTGTATGAATTGAGAAATTTAAAATTTAAAAAAAAATATGCAATGTTGACTGAAATGACCAGTTTTATAGTGAAGATACATTTTGAAGAATTTAAAGACAAAAACATCTAAATTACATATCTCTAACATGCAAATAATCTTCCTCACCTTATATCGATGGTTCACATGTAAGAGCACTATTTTATATGTTGTTAATCATATTACTTACTTCAGATTTTATATACTATGACATAACATACGCTAATTATATGTGCGTCAGTGGCACAGCAGTAGAATACTACCCGACCACGCATGTGGGCAGGGGTTCGATCTCCGGCCGACGCACTCCTTCATCTCACTAAGCCAGTAATAATACTGGTAAGGAGGCAAGGTTTGGCATGAGGCAAGCAACCCTATCCAGTAAAAATAAGCATCACTGCTACCGAAACTCCAAGCCACTAGCTTGAAGCCCTATTTCCCATTGGGAACGTAAAGGAATAAAAACAACTAATTAAACAACCTAGCCGCTCAATCTGAAGTCTATGGATAGGCTTTCGAATGCTGAATTCAAGATGACGTTTGGCTTAGTTTCAAAACTCATTTTAACTATAAAAAAATTATAGAAAAATTAAGTTTGCTGATATGTTTTTCAAAAACCAACTACCAATTTATCTGACAGTATAAACTATCAAGTATGAGTGACTTTTAAACTCTAATAGCTGATATTTATTGATGATATTATTCTCGAAAAAACAAAATCGATATATCCTAGTGAGGTTACTTTGATTACTAGAAAAGAATAACTTATTTAAACAGTTTACAGTTTTCGATAATTTCCTCTTCTGGCTCTATAATTATATAAATGTTTACAGTTTATATCCTTGGGAATATTGTTTCACAAATTAGTAGTGGGAAACACAGTGTGATTAGCCAATTTCGCATTTCCTTTGAAAGTATTTTCATAAGATCAAGTGTCCCCAGTATCAAAAACCAATGAAACCTTGGAGGATACTCAGTCTCATTCGTATCGTGTCGACCAATTCTGATTACAAAGACAGTCGTAATGTAAAGAATTAAAAGCGAATAGTGAATGGTAAACACGCATTCATCCGAAGATAAAAAGTGCTTAGTTGGAATTCGTAAGATAATCAATGCAACCCATGGAAATTAAAGATGGAAGAAATGCAACAGCTTACCATTTCTAACCCTTAGACGAAAATTACACAATTGTGTTTCCCTTAATTTTCTTTCGCATACACAAGAAAGAATGTACGAAAACATTTGAGTCAACTGTGAACTACTATATTCATGTGCATTTTCTCAGAAAAAGGAATCAACTCACTTGAATATTGGGTTTCAATAGTTTGTAACGAATACGATAGACACTTGAAATCATAATATCCAAATCATGTGGAGATAAACCACCCAGACGACAGTTAGTGGCGACCAGTGCAAATAAACCGAGACCATAGAGTTGTAATTTAGGATTCTAAAATGTTAAATGGAGCAGATATCAGTCTTCATCACAAATAAGCACATTATCTTAAAGGCAGGTGAAATTAAACAAATAACGACTAATTTTAAAACAGTAAAAAAAAAATAGCCTTCTCTATCTCTGTCTTAGTTCTAAGATTTTAGGCTTTATAAGTTATTAAGATATCAGAATCGATAGAATTTCAAAGAATCGCTTTACTTTCAAAATAAGTAAATACGCTAAGAATGGTTATCACTGATCAACTGATGTCTTGCTCATAATAAACTAAATTCAACCACTAAACACACCTTTTTTACCCATAATATTCGAAAACACAGTTATGTCATGAATTAAGTAATATTAACCAAAAGGTTTTAAACATTACAGCCCCTCCAGCAATGTAGATAACAATACAGTACAAGCAGCAACACAATCTCGTGAATATTGTACACCTAATCTGGAACAGCAACGACTTCCATATCTTAGCTATGATTCGTGCTTTCTGATTTGCAAATAAGCAGATACAATTACTATCATGCATATTTTGAATCTTACACTTTTCCACTTGAAACATTGTGTCAAGTATTCATTTAAGAAACAAAGTACGCCACAAAAGACAATAACCTACGCCAAGTGATCACTCACATATTACATTCTAAGGAATTCAGTCCTTAAAAAGGCAACAGGACACGAGAAATGTAAAAAACTGATTTCATTACCTTCACTCAAATCCAATAATAACGATAAGTAGTTGTGCTAGGATTATTTTTACCTTACGTAGTGATGTGTATTTAGGCATACGGCATCACAATAATAATGACAACCAATGTGATGTTATTTAGTTTGAAGTAAGGACCGAAATTCACTAATTAAGTCTGCAATATGGTCACTAGGCTGAGTTTAACACCCTAATTGTGTATATAAGTAATTAATTAGACAGATTAAATTCTTGGTGAAATTACCGTTAACCATGGCTCCATTCTAGTAGCAACTAGTCCGCGCACTTCAGCAATAGCAACTGCCATACCAAGTGTTCGAAGAAGATTTCTTAGTTGTGTGGCATCACCACCAGTGATTGAAGTTGATGATGAGGAAGATATAACAGATGATGATGGAGTATTAGAAGTTGCGGTGTTTGTTTGAGAACTAGACGGAGTAGTTCCACTCCTTCGACCAAGGGCGTCACGTAAGGTATTGATTATTATTACCTCTACAGCTTGACGACAAGCCTCGAATCGTGGTGAAACATGTGAATTCATGTCGGAACCATAAATTGCCTGAAACCATAAAAAAGATAAGGTAAATTTAAAAACACAATAGTTAAGAGAAACTGTTACTTTAATTAGAAATTGAAAAATAAGTGTATCACACTAGCGAGATAAACATTTAAAATCATATGTTTGAAAAGATAAACCATGCAATCGATTCACACACAAAGACTTCATTCTCCATGAAGAATACAAACGGATTGAAAAGAACTACTTGTAACAAAGTGATGTACACCTGACACTGGACGACTACACCGGTATATCAATCCTGCTACGGATAATCCAGGTTGACAGGAGCTGCAAATGTTATTGCCGGTCATGAAGTTGGAACTTATGTTACAACGAGTTCGCTAAGAGTAACAATTAGCAATAAAACAGAAGTAATGAAAATGACTAACCGAAATAACGATATAAACAGCAACAACTAAAACAAAGAAAGTTCACTCACTCTGGAAACTGCATTATTTTGATTTTTCAATACATCTGAAACTGCCTCACTTATCTCATCTTTCTCACAATGAAGAGGAATAGATACTGAAGGATCTGACGAAGTGGACGGCTGAATGCCTGCGAAACCTAATACATTAAGCACAGCATTTCCTGAAGTCGCAGAGGTTGAGTAATTAATAGTACCAGACGCTTGGTTAGCTCCTACTGATCCATTCTGATGTGATGACAATACTGTAAATAAACCTCGTGGATCGCCAAACGTTTTTGGAAATGCAGTCTCCAAATTCAATACAAATAAACGGCATTCATCCTGATCAACCCAAACTCGGTTGGTTAAACTATCTTCTAAATAAACCTAAAGAATTAAATACAACTTTTAATTAAAAATGTTCAACTAGTTGGCCAACATTAAAATCAATAAACTCAATAACGAAATAGCCATTTAGTTAAAAACAATATATCTAACCTTTATTAATTTTGAAGGCCATTTAGCTTGACTGTTTAAAGCCAGATAAAGGATATTTGCAATAAGAACCTGAAATGTAATAGAAAGATAAAACACACTGTATTTGTACTAGAAACCGGGCTTTTCAGTTGAGTGAAATAATCTAGACGAGACCACTAAAACCATTGTAAAGTTTTTTTATGAAGAGAAGGCTTATATGTCCTAAATTTTGTGGCATTAACCACGTTATATGGAAACAGATTGGACTTTGTAACACCTGTATAAGTAGCTGAATTTATCAGAGACACAATGAGCCGACATTACAAATCAGCCAAAATGATGGACTATACTAATAAACTAAATGTAAGTGGAGAAAAACTAAGAATTACGATATTATATACCAAAAGATAATGGCAACTCCTAAACAACTGTAATTCAGATAAATCTTACTGTATGAAAGATCGATCTGTTATCTTAAATTATGATCCAAATATTAACAGATATATTATAAAATGTAAATTCATGGAAATTAAAACTTCACATAACAGTGTAAGTTTCTAGTTCTTATCAGCACACACATCCACAGTATCATCAAAATGATAAGCAGAAAAACAAGAAGTATTCAATTAAGCCTTCAACATACAACTATATAAGTAATAATGAGTTGCAGATCTAAAAAGAAGTAAATATTGAATATACGTACGTTACTGGCGACAAATTGGAATAATTATGTTGAACTTAGGTTAAACATCGGGAAACACGTCAGCAAGTAGCCTGCGGTTCACTAAATGATTCATAAAAAGTGACTTCAGGAATGGATGATATTTGTTGCAATTTTCAGCTATGTTATAAGTGTCTAAGATTGTATATAAGAGCTAGAAATACCTTATAATGCAACTTCGTGATTTTTTATAATGAACTTGACTCATTTGTTTATGAAACTGTAGTCGGTTGATGAAAGAATATTTCGGCAGTACTACCCAGCTTTTAATAAAACTCCTTCAGAATATTAATTACACAAGTGCAAATACTTGAGTAATTGCCTGCTACCCTGCAAATGACTAAAACACAAGCAACATAATCAAGTTAGCACCGTATACAACAACAGTATAGAAATCAGTAGCATTTGTATTCCTTAATTGAAGTTATCGAGATGTTTTTTATAAGTCTGTATATTTATATTTCGAAACAACATAACAAACCATGACTTTAAATATTTACTTGTAGATTATAGGTTTTTTAGGGAGTTGGATTAATTTAAATATAGATTCTAGGAAGTTAACATAGAAATATGAATCACCGGAGGAGCCCAACTTCACAACTCTTAGAAGGAATAAGAAAACTAGGCATGGAACAATGAATGTTGCCCTTGTAAAGCAAGATTTTGACTTTAGTTTATCAATACCTCACGCGCTCCAATATATACTACACAGCCATGCACACAATCAAACAAAAAATTTTCCAGTTCTTATGGCTATAACGAAGATAAGAAACTTACGTGAAGACCACGAATTCGTGCCATTATAGTAGTAATAGCAGTTGACGGTAATGATATACCAAGCTCTCGTGGACTAAGTGACAAAATCAGAATGAGGTGATCCAAAACAGTAGGTCTAGTAAATAAATTAGGGTGGTCCTGTACTAGTACCAGAAGGCCAAGTGAAACACCGGGCAATAGTCGTGAACTTGAGCCACTGGAAGCTGGGCGAAAATCAGAACCAGATGACAAGGAGGTCGACAAATTTCCATGACCCGAAGCTGTCTTCAGCTGATTCAATGCTGCGATAATTAAAGAATCTGCCAAATTATTGTCATTGGTAGACACGGCCGCCTCCACTCTGGTCACCAATTCAGACGGGTCAACTGAAAATCAAATTAGTTTAGTAAGCAATTGATACAGCAGTAAACCGACAGAAATAACTAAGAGGATTTTTCACCAGGTCTTACCTTCTATGGATTGACTTTTAACTTTCTTGACAGGATTTCCATGTGCAAGAGAAACCTTCTTTGACTTACTGCCTATTTTTTTAGGATTCAGTAAAAACATATGATTAAATTACCTAGTGAAATAAGATCTCCTGATGGGATGGCAGCTGTAATGAAAGGTACGGAAAACGTTAACTAGCATCTAATAGTGAATATATTTGAAAAAATTACGTGTAAACAAATGACTCAAAAAGATTATACATAGCCGTCCCCACGGTGACTTTTCGTGTAAAACAGAAACGAAAACGTAACGTAGTAAACTTTACATCTGGAAAAAAACAAACATGCGAAACGCATACCCTCCTCAGAAACCTATGTAGAGTCACGAAATAAACACTTAAGGTGTCATACACGCTTTAGAATAACTGATATCACGATTCATCGCTACTGACCTTGAACTATCAAAAACCTAATGCTTTTACACCCAACATACATGAATAATGAGAATTATTGTATAGCAAAGTTCCGAAGAAAACCAGGATGCCCAACACACCTGAATGTAAAGTGGTCCGAAAAATTATAGAAAGTAAAATGAAAAACAAGTGAAATTGTAAAAAGGTTCACTCTCCCAAATGAGCATCTTAAAGTACCTCACTTAAGTGCCTAGACAAATAAATCGCATCTTAATGAACCACGCACTATCAGTATTTAGAAATCGACGGTATCACAGGTACTAACCTCCGGAACATTTTGAAAATCCTCTATATCTAGTCTCAACTAACAAGCTGCTTTGATTTTCATTTACATTGGCTATTGAAAACAGTCCTCATTAGAGATGACAGTATTATTTGTTGAGTCGCTGATTCACACACTGGAACAGTTACATATCCTAAAAACCTTCATAGCTTGAAGGAATACCAGTGCAAAACTATGCTGTAAATCACAGCTAACAATTAATGTAGGCACTGAAGCGATTTCGTTTATTAAAACTAAGCAAGAATCACTCACAGGGCAATTATTTTTTGTCTAAAGAGTTTTGAATTCAATTACCTTTCGCAGAAATTAGTTATTTGTCAGTTTGAAGCAAAGTATAGAGGTCCATTATCTCTTAAAGATAGTAACAGACATATTAGAGGGTACTAAATGCAATACTCCACATTTGCGTGAGCGGCAAGGTAAAGAAAGGAAAATTATGTACAGCAGCGGCATCAAATAGAGGACAAGAAAAGACAAAGGAAATAAACCAGCTCCAAACAGTATCCGGCGCGAGGATAAGGTAAGCATTGTTGACAGCGATGAAGCATTTGCTCCAGCCTTATTCCGACTTCATCTCACAAACCAAATATCACCGATGCAGTACGATGATTATACACAGTGACTCTGATACAAACTTCGAATCTACTTCGCATTGGTGCCATAAGAAAATACTATACTATGCACAATGAAAATTGTTTAGACAACCATCTAGCCTTAGCATTCAAATTGATCACATTTTGTGTTACGCGAAAAAAATTATCTGTATGCATCACTCTAATTTTAAGAAGTGGGTGACGTAAAAAGGTTGCACCAAATATGAACAGATTCTCTTGCCTCGAGTAACTTTCGTTATAAATAAAAAAGTATGCTGTGGTAATTTCTTGACGGAGTTCCTATACAAAAAAATCACTCATAACATGAATATATCTTAGGTTTAAACTGGCCCTAGCTAAGTGGAAACGATATAAACTAACCTCTTTTGTGCTCCCTCATCGATACCGCATCCGTTCAAATTTGCTGCTGGTATTCAATATTCAATATCGTTTTTACGAGCTAAAATAAACCAATTTGATTTCTTTGTGATCGCCTCTCGATTGTGAGATATAGGTTTCTGATCTTCGGTGAAATTCTGCGTAGCTCGTCCCGCCACTCGACTGTCGTAGCTTTGGTTGACTCCAAAAGGAGTAGTGCAGGGATTAATTATATGTGGTTTGTAGTATGAGGCGTGTTAAGACTGTTACTACTGTCAATGGAGTTGATCCTTTCACCAGTTAGTCCTCCGGTATTTTCGTCAAAAAAAGAGATAATAATATTAATAGATATAATTAGTGAAGTTATTCAGACTAACAGACAAAAAAAGAAATAAAGAAAACGTAACAACAGTCAGCTGATTAAATTTGAAGTTGATATATATCGGTAACAATAATTATAAGCGTAGTTAGAGTTTTCAGGAGAGTAATACGGGAGAGAATGTGAAAAAGTAAAACGACGAACTTAGTTATTTACGCCCGAATGGTGTGTGCGATTTTACGGGGATAGGCCATTTGGACGCAGTCCTAGTGTCGCTGCATGATTGTCCAGCCTTCACTTAAAGGCGTCCACAGACTGTGCCATAGCTACATCTGCCGGTAAAGAATTCCAGGGAAGGCAAAGCCGCAGTGAAAAGAAGTGGGAGCGCACCCGAGTCCTTGCCCTCTGGTGAGCTGTCCTTCTGAGATTTCCAGGAGGAAGCCTATACCTACTCAATGGCAGGACACCTTTGTTTGGGTGATTCTGGTCATTTGTTATTTTGTAGACAGTAATCAAATCCCCCCTAAGCTGACGGTAGGTAAGTGTGAAAGAGCCTAATTTCTTTAGCCTTTCATTATATGGTTTATTTCGGAGACCAACCACACCTTAATGGTTAAGATTTTATTTTGATAAATCACACAGTGTTGTACAGTTATATTAACTGATGACGTTTCGAGCACAAGCTATTGCTCATAATCATATCGAGTTGCAACTCGATATGATTATGAGCAATAGCTTGTGCTATGGAGTTATACTCTACCACAGTGCCCAAGTTTTATACCTATATCAACCACTCCTGGTATTCCCCATATCCAGTATCGCTTTTATGAGCTGGTGTAAACCAGTTTGGTTTTTTGAGGCAGAGGTTACTGTTCTTCGGTAAACTTCCGCGTAGTTCGTTCCGCCACTCAATTGTCGCAGCTTTGGCTGACTCGAAAGGGAGTGGTACTGTGGTTGATTATATGTGGTTTGCGCAATGCGGTGTTCTAAGGCCGTGTTGCTACTGTGAATGGAACTGATCCCCCCTAATGTCAGCCATCCGAAGTGATCGTTAACACAGATAATGATAATATTGATGGTAATAATAATAATAACAGTAATAATAATGGTAACCACAGATATAGCAAGCGTCTATCGTGTAGACCCAAAAACCTCGCCTAGTTTACTAGCCTACTACTTTTCTAGCCAATCCCAGGCCCCAATGAAGAGGGGGGATTGCGTGAGGTTAGTAGCCTTACAACACCAAACCAAACAAAATGCTACAGAAACTTCAATGCCCAGAAGACATATTACAAATGAAAAAACTTCAAAAAACAATCTGATTCTTCACTCGAAACCGAGAGACGAAATGACACTTTGGGCTGATGAAAGCCTACGGCAAGCCAGTCAGCGTTTTATCTGGATTGAAGCAGGAATAAAAGTGTGAACATGGAATGTCAGCACAATGTATTAGGCTAGGAAAGTTACCCAAGTAGCCAAAGAAGAGAAAAAGTAATAGCGTAGAAGTGTTGGGTACCTGCGAGAGCAGATGGAAAGGATGTGGACTGTGGTGAGTCAGTAATCTTCACGATTTGGTCACCCACACGACAACCACAAGCACACTGAGGCAGTGAGTGATTATCATAATGTCACCAGTGGCAACTAAAGCCCTAATGCAGTGCGAACCAATCTCCTCACGCGAGATTTGACACCAAGATTTGACTCAAATGGCAGGAAGGAGGCTTACAATTATCCAAAGCTACACACAGCGAGTCAAACAATGCGGAACAAGAGAAGAGGGAAGATTTTTATAGACAACTAAAAACATTAATGGCCAACATCCCGAATGGTGACATCAAAATCCTTATAGGCGATATGAATGCAAGCCAAAATGGGAGCAGATAACATGGGAAGAGAACTCATCATGGGTCGAGAAGCACTCGGTTGGAGACTTGGATGAGAATGGAGAACTCTTCACATACTTCTGCCCCTTCAATGACCTAGTGATCGGAAGTAGCATGTACACAAAGTGAAATGGATTTCGCCTGACGGACACTTAACACCACAAACCACATAGACTCCATCTCGATGCCGATCAAGGAAGTGGAGACGCAGCCTGCTCGATACAAAGTCGAGAAGGGGAGTAGATGTGGGCTCAGAAAATCATATGGTTCGCGACACTCAAGGTGGAGCTAAAATCCCTCAAAACAACTGGAGACAGACCACAATTGAAGTTCGCCATTCAGAAACTGAAGGACAAAATTACAAGAGATGCTTTCACTACAGAACAGATCACGGCAAAGTCAGAGACGATACGCGGCATCAAGGAAGAAACCTGAGTGAAAGAACATCGGAACTCTCTGTAGGTGATATTCAAGGAAACGTTTATGACTGCTCCAGGAAGAAAGAAGAGACGTAACAAGAAATGGCTCCCAACGGACACCTACCTTGGAGCTAATAGAAGAGAAGGGGATGGTGGAAGAGAAGACGACTCGATGCAAAATGGGCAACAGGAGGAGAAACTCAGTTCAATGTACGCTGCACCGAATAAAGAAGCGAAGGATGCTAGGAAAGGCAAAGGACAGTTATACAACACACTGGCCGGCAACTAAAGCAGAACAAGCAGGCCGTAGATAAAAGATAAGTCAGAACGTTAGAGCAGATAACCAGGTCACTATGCAAGTAAAGATCAACAAATGAGGAACTTATAACAGATAGTCAAGGGAACCTAATCACCAAGGAGAGAGAAATGAAACAATGAGTTGGTCACTTTAAAGAACTCGTGAATCGACCAGCGGGTGATGGTCGATTCACCCGAAAATTCCACTACCAACAGCACTCACCGAACTGCCAGTGGACACCAATCCTCTAATGAAGTCGGAAATCCAGAAAGCAATCAAGCTACTGAAGTTCAGTTGTGAAGGCGAAAACTCAACGAGGCATCCGAAGTGAATAAAGGAGTGAGAACAGCTGGCTGCCTATTATCACTGATGATATTCTTCATTGTGGTGAACTAGAATATGCGTCAGACTGTGGCGAGCGAGGAGTCAGGAATACGCCGGACCACCGACAAGAAAGACTCTAGAAGAGCTGGATTTCGCAGATGATATATGTCTAATGTCACACCAACTCGAAGACCTACATGTGAAAATCAACAAACTGGCTGAAGAGACAGGCAACAGAGGCAGGACTCTAAGTGAACATAGAGAAGACAGAGAAGATGAAGATAACCAACCAGCAACAACAACAACAACCGGCACCAATCACCATCTAAGAGAGAGATTTAACAGAGGTTATTTCCTTCACCTATTTAGGCAATAAGCACTGCTTCAACCAAATGCTGAACGCATGATGATGTCAAAGCCAGACAGTATAGGAAAGACAAGATAAATCATGAACAATCTGAAACCAGTTTCGAAATTTTCCGCACTCAATCAGCATAAACAAAAAGAATCGGATTTTCAACACAAATGTGAAGTCAGTCAGTTCTTTTGTATGGGTCAGAAACTTGCACTACTCATCACGTAATGCATTTCTAACAGCCAGATGCAGACTTTCATTGACATCTGCCTTCGCTCCATGGTGAAGAACGAGTGGACTACCGGCCAGAAAGAATTGGCAACAAGCAACTATGGGAACAAACTAACCAACCAAGAACCTATCGTTTAACAAATATGTAGGAGAAGTAGCAGATGGATCGGGCACACGTCAAGGATACCGTTAAATGACATCGCGCGCTACGCCAGCGCTCGAGTGGAATTCCAGCATGGAGCGACGAGTGGGTCGTGAGTGCGAGGGTGACATTAAGGAGAACATGGGAGAAGGAAATGAGAGATTATGAACACATGGAACAATGTGGAGATGTGTTATTGAAGCACTATGTTTCACTTGAAACGCGAGGGAATAAAAATAATAATGTAGCCTGTAAAAAGAGCGTATTTACAGACAGAGAGATAATGAAATTTGGAATCAATATATATATATACATGTATATACCAATCATTGTAGGTGGACGAATAGTTAGAGTAGTCAGAGGCGCAAGACCTGAGAGAATGGTTGCAGTAGTAAAAGGACGAATTTAGGTGCGTACCCATTATTAGTATAAGTGAGTTTTAAGGCTTTAGGGTGTTTGAACTCAGTCCATGTGTCTCAGCATGATTTTCCAGCCTCCAATCAAAGCTTTCAAAGGACGGTGTAGTAGCCACATCTCCTGGCATAGAGTTTTAGTGGCTTCAAACTCTAAGTGATAAGAAAATGGAGCTTGGATTTTCTCAGGGAAGGCCATTAATAAATAAAGGCAGAAAATCTTTGGATGATACTGGTCATCTGTGTTCCTGTAGGCGGTAAAAAAGTTAGCTTTGAGCCGAAGGTGGCTAAGACATAATTTCTCTAGCCGTTCATCATACGCTTTACTTATTTTTTATTTGATTTTTGATTACAGCTTGATGCCACACCGTATTTTCAGTACAAGTATGGCATTTTCAGCATGGATATCAGTAGCCCAAATTTCGCAGGCCGACCGTAGATATCGGGTGTGCGTCGGCAGGACTATCACCTCGTTTGTCTCCCTTCTTCGGACAATTTCAGAGAGATTCGCATCCCAACTTAATACCGTGGGAGCAATGATATTCTGCACGTTAAGGTGTGCTTTCGCGTATATTACGTCGGAACTTACGAAAGGCTCCAGAGTGCACCTTAGTATCTGTGTGTAAATTATGTAACCACATACGCCCTTTATACATAAGCCGTGAAATTAACACGTGTTTTTTATCAGTACTAGACTTACGTAGTGTTTCGACATTACGCAGGGAATGGCTTACTTTCCGCAACCTACAGGTGTATATTTGCATCATTCTCAATCCTTTTAGGGTTGAAATTCATACCACTGACCACTGCCCAGTCATGCAGAACTTTTACGTCTTCCCATCTGAGTCTTCCGAGCGTTTTACTGCTCTTTAAATTTCTACATAGTCTGCTTAGAAAGGATCCAGGCAGTTGAGAGGGCATGGCATGCCAAAAATATAAATCCAAAACATTAGTAGCCCCAGGATAGAACCCTGTGATACTCCCGATGTCAGGCTTTTTCAGGATGATCGGACACGACTGATCTAAGTGCAGAATTCCTTTTCGTCAAGATAGCCTTCCAACCATGACAGAGGCGGGCCACCAGTACCTCCCTGACTTATTTTTGGTGGAAGGACGTCACACTGGACTGTGTCAAATGCCTTTGATAAATCGAGGAAGACCACATGAGGTCCGATCATCTAAACTAATAAGAGATATTTAGTACAAGATATACCTCTCCCGAAACCATTTTGTGCCCCATGCGGCATGTTTCTGCTATCAATGTGTTGCCTGACATGATCACCAACCCGACTTTCCAATACTTCAGATACCAGTGGCAGTAACCAGATGGTATGTAACTCCTGGAATTTTGTCGGTCCCCCAGATGGGAGAAGAAATGGCTCTCTTCCACTTTTTTGAAGGTTTCTGCGAATCCACGGTGAGTTAGATAAAGTCACACAAACAACCTGAGAGCGCTTCCGTGCAGTGCTTCAGAGCAGACTTTCGAGTGCTGTCACAACTTTGAAACTCTCTAGGGGTGGTTTTGAAGCTCCATGTTACCATTGCGGGGGTAAATTTAGAGTATACAGATCGCACTTTTCCCGGTAAGTTAGTAGTTGGATACATATGCCTGATAGCAGCAAAATACTCATAGTTCTGTTTTCTTCTCTGTCAAGGGACGAGATCGGTTTTTCAACTCTTTTAAAACCAGAGGAATATTGGTCACTTGGGCCTCCTGACGTGCAGGTCTCCTGATTGGTGCGTTTTCATTCCAACAAGAGTCGATATAAGCTGTTGGGGTTTCTCAGGACTTACACGGAAACATCTGCCTGAAATGACTTCCTGTTGCTCATGATCCTTGTGTTGCGTCGATTCCTGGACTCCATGTATGCCCTATGGTCAGTCTTACTCTCGGAGAGTCGCCTTGTAAATCATGCTTTCCACTTTGCTTGCAGAATACTCTGTGTGCTTTTCTTCAGCAATAGAGGTCACTTCATAGGTTGTGTCGTCACTAGAGAATACTGAGTGAATAATTCTTTTTACCACTCCCCAGTGTTCCTCTACGGATAAGTGTAACTTTGTCATGTTCCAAGTTCTGTTGCCAAGTGATGGTGCTGATCTGTGGCTGTTTGAGTTCTTTTCCACAGATGGGTGGCCAATAGATGCAATCCAATAAATTGTTGATGCGACCTACAGTGAAATGGCACCAATTAGAGTCTGAGAGTCTACTGAGTGGTGGGTCCTTTACTCGTATGCACCTAAGCTGCTTGCAGACGCATATGGGAACTCCAGCACCTTCCTTGTTATCCCTGTCTCGTCTGACCAGAACCATATCAGTTATGATGATTTCGTTGCCGGCGACAGCACGAGCTAGTCAGGATTATTATTCTGACGTGCAGACGCGTCTGGAGGTTTCTGAGATAATCAGTTTCTCATCTCAGCCCTCTGACATTGCCAAATGGGCGACCAGCAGTTAGTCTAACCAATACACCGTGTTGTGAAATGGTTGACGCTCTGTAAGCGTCTGGTTGGAGAGTTAATTTCGAGACTGATTGGCCGGCTCCTGTGGAACCAGCGCGTGCCATTTATTCCTGGGGCTCAGTTAAGACGATTGAGTGACAGTGGGTGTAACTTTCAGTGTTGCACCTCTTTGTTGTCACTGAATTATGGGACCTCAGTTTGCTGCCACTTTAGGTTCCGAGGTGGCTTTTGCAACATTGGATATGTCTCCTAACTTCACTCCCGGTCTCATGCAACTGTTGAAGCGCTATAGCCTATTGCCCCTCAGAGCTGAATCCGACAGCTACTGGCTGTGTTCAGCTGATGAGTTGGAGGTGGCAGGGATGAAGTATTCTGAAAAGTGAGTTTTCTCCAAGCGCGCCAAATGCCATTTGACATGACATCCATTTCCACTGTCGTACACCATGCAAGCGTTTTTCTCCTGCACTTCCAGTAAGAGAAATAAACTTTGAGTTGCACCACATCGAATACGCCTCAGGTTTTTCTTGAGACACTAAGGTAGATGAACTGCAGCATGCTATTTTGGACTCCATAGAAGTGGTTTCAGACAGAAGAATTTGAGAAGAAACTTAGATTATTGGTGTGCTCCTGAAGTTCAGGAGTGTGAAAGTTTAACTACCATCTGCACAAACTCCGCCCAGTCTCATTAAATGACTTGACTTATATAGGCAACCAACTACAAAACTTATCTTAGGGCCAATCAAAAGAAACACCCAATAAAATTACCATGAGAACATTATGGCACGGAAATGATTCAAAGACATCACCGCGACACAGAAAGGCATGTGGGTGCCATACAGGTACTGGAAACTTTTAGAGAAAGGTTTTGAATAATACGTGGAGGTTTAGCCATAAGAAAGGTCAGTGGTGACAGTATGCGCTTTAGGAGGAGGAACGCCAAGTCAAAATACCACCTGATGGTATCCATGACAACGGTCAGCACTGAGACCGATATCCAACCTTTGTCTTCAGTGGATTTTGGCTATGTGTGGCCGATAACAGTGACTATAGGCAGGAGACGTGAAATGTGATATGGCTGCATTTTCACGCATCTAGTAATACAAGCCACTATCTAGAGGTAGCGAAAAAATTAGTCCTTTACAATGGTACTGGTGAAGTTTGCTGGCGGGAGAGGATATCCGAAGGAAATATTCAGTGAGAATGAACCAATTTGGTAAGAACGGAAAAGCAATCAGATAAGTGCTTAAAGGAACGGAAGGGCCAGTCTAGAGAATACGTCTACTTGATATAACATCGACACAGTTAGATGGATATAAGCAGGAATGTACAGGTTGGAGACTTGATTATAGTGGTATCAGAGTTTAGTGGTAATCATAAACGGCCACTCTGGCCTGTGCGACGAGTGTTGCCTGGAAAGGATGCTTTAGTTAGACAAGTATGACACAAGTGTGGCTAAAGGAGTGCTAGTAAAGGATGTTAAGAGGGTTTCACTTTTGGAAGCCAGAGAAAAATAGGGCTGACTGAAAAAGATTCAGCAAGACCACTGATGCCCAGTTCACCCTCAGTGTGGAAAAATTCACCACACCAAATAATCTCAACAGAACATAATCCCAATCAAAGGGTTAATACATGATAGTCTTCTGGAAAATAACTCACACTGCAACAATATAAACACAGAGAGTCACACCAGGACACAGAACCATGACAAATATACACGTATCTATTAAATATATCTAGTGCTTACAAAAACATGGGCCGATTGGAAATGTCCACCAATTTCTCCAACCTCGCTAATTGTCGAGTTACCTGATTCTACGGCAAATGCACAGCAAACAATCCTGTTTTTTACCAAATGGATAAGACATCAACTCGATAGACGTAAGTGGACAGGATATGCACAATTCTCATAGTACATGGTTGTAACACCGAGTGTGACCACAGAGTGCTGAATAGCACTAAGGTTTGAATGACTAGCTAGAATACTTCAAACTGTATTTGAGCTCCCGACTTTACCTAATCCTTACAAAGGCTAGGTCTACCCTAAGCAGGCTGCGGACGTTCAGAGCCCTCACGTTTGTGTGTAAGCCTCCTAAAAGAACCGAAGAGTATACACATATTTGTTGTGATAGGGGAAGAAATAAGGGAGGTTGCCGTCTTTTATAATACCAGAACACATTGCATTACAACCATAATAACAGCGAACTCAACGGTCTGAATGAAACTATGTGGGCCAATATACCCCTCTAAAAAGGCTGTAGTACGAATTGTATGCATTTACAGAGCGCCTAGTACACCTAGTGACTACGAAACCTAAATTACTGATGCACTGGAAAAAGTGTCTACTCTTCCAAACAAGCATAAGATCCCATGTGGAAACTTTAGCCAACGCGAAAAAAACCGGGATTTGTACGCTGGCTTAGATAAATTCGATAAGTACTTAAGTACACTGAACATCTTTAGACAAAAACTCAATGTCCTCATGCTTAAAATATTTAAATATATACGTTGTGATGCACTCGTATGTGATGTTTTTCACACATCTTCTTTCGCGCCCTCGTTTTCGTTTGTTTATATCCAAAACGTGAACCATAACCGTCTAATTTTTTATCTCTCTCTCTCTGGACGAAAGCCGTAGTCATACAAGATGGTCTACTGAAGGTAATCGTGAGGATCACCTCATCAGGGTCTTGGATATTAAAAGGTGGGAGAATAAGAAGGCGGAGACATATAGGAAACCATTCCTATATGTGGATGGTACTCCTTTGCTAATCCCCGAGTTTGAATGACTTATGGGAAAAAGGTGTAAACTACCTGAAAGCCACCACTGAAATTTAAACCCCCTTTATGCGGGTATGTGATGTAAGCTCACTAAATCAAAAGATGCCCAACTGGACATACAGAACAACAGTTCAGATATTATTACAACTTAATATAGGTTTGCTGCAGCAGACATATAAAGTTCAGGCATTATACTTCCTTCGCCTGCCTGTGTATTACTCAATATCATGAATGGTAGGCTTAGTGACGGTATATACAACGATCTAGGCCGTGCAGATTCCTGCAAACGCTTTCGTGATATGAACCAGAAGACAAACATTTTGACTCCTCTGATTAATCCGGTTTCTTAACTTACACCCAGCTGTGTGGGCAAAACTGAAGAATTGTTTTAAAGGGCTAGAAAAAAAGATTTCAAAACTGATGTTGCCTAGTCAAACTGGTATTAGTAGTATTTCAAATTAATAATAACGACAAACCGCTAACCTGATAAACTACGTTGCAACTGAAGTACACCAACGCATAGTGCGTTGGAAGAAAATAAGTGTTCGCATCATTCTATATGATGCGCATATCAACAAGGTAAGAAGTACTGTTCTCAGTGCATCTATATGGACAGTGTCTCATGCAGTTGCCATCGACTAAGAAAATCTCGGAAAAACAAGTCATGTCCATTTGTGCTGAAATTTGGCCCATCCTATAATGCTAACATTCTTACAGTAAGCGAACACTTCTGAAAAATACGCGTTACCATATCATTAGGATGGTTCATGACAGGACGCCGATTCAAAGAAGGACTGATGTCGAAATCGTTAAGTCCAACTCCTCTTGAACAAATCTGAGCGCCAACACTTCTGTTGAGTCTGAACAGGAGGTTATGGATCTGCCAACGCAGATCACATCATATACAGAAACGAACTTCTGTAAACACAAGTTCAAAAATAGTTCAATAAGTAGTCACACGCTAAAAAGTATGTTAGCTATAGACCTAGACTGCTCTGTTAATGATCCATATACTTCCGTTGTAACGACAGAAGGCAAGAGTCAGGCAACAGATCATTTATTAAGGAAATAAACGCATATTTATACATTTCATGTACATTACTATGGATATGTAAACAAACAAACACAGTCTTCCGATTGGTTGTTTCTCACGACAAATCTTGGGAACGTAAATATTGACGAAAATTACTATGGATATGTACACAAACAAACACGGTCTTCTGATTGGTTGTTTCTCACGACAAATCTTGGGAACGTAAATATTGACGTAAATTACTGTCTACCAATTTGGCTAGTAGACAGCTCTCACCACACCGTGACACATTCCAGTATATCACACTCTGTGCTTATTGGTCAGAGTGGTCTTGGATTCATGAAAATGAGGAATGTGGCTACCATTCTGTCCATAAAGCTAGAGCTTCTTAGCAGGACACTGCCGCACAGTAATTCAGAAGATCACAACTTGCTTCGGGGACAAATATTTACAAAATTGACAAGTGTAAACCATTTAACAGAACCTGAACTTCGTAGCAATCTGTTCAGAAAAGGTGGCTGCCACGCCATCATGAAATGAAAAGACTGAGAGACATCGGTGTTGGTCACCGAACACAAGAAACAAAAGACAAAATAATTCGAAACAATTCAGCTGGATTCGTGGGCCACGAACAAAAAAGGTACATGTCTCCAAGGGGGACCACAGAATTTCGTTGACTCAAATGAACCTCAGCCGTTTTGCCGTCAACGGTCAATTTGTTTAACCATGAGGTTTGAAACACAAGGTGGTCAAAACAATTTTCAACGGATGAAAGCTTGGCAGTTTCGCATGATCTGACTACCTACTAGTATAATCTTCAATTCGTAGTCAACAAATACATCTTTCAGCAGCCGTGAGTGCTACTTTCTCCCTTCACTAGTTGGGTCGGTGTTAAGGGCAGCCTGATTACCGGGTAAGGTCGGCCAGGCCAAAGAGTTGGCAGGTAATGTGTCTAGAGCTCAGGACTAGAGAGATTGATGGCCATCCAGGAATCATGAGCATTATTTCTAGTTGAAACCAACTGGAAACTAGCTCACTGTCACCCAGGAACCAACAGGTTTCCTGGAATAGTATATGTGATAGCCTAGAAGTGTAAAGTTTCCAACCGTGCTTTACGTCCACATTATGATGTGTTTGTGAGGAGGACAAAATCTACAGCTATAAGATCGTGAAACTTGGTTTGTTCTGGACAAGACCGTCGAGTATAAATCTGATGTCCTTCATTAAGGTCTTGCGAAGAGTATCACTATCAGACAGTACGAGTGTCCTCGAGTATCGAAGTATATGGTGACCTGATGGGAGGCATTTGCCGTTAAAGCTATCAACGTGCATTATACTGTATGATTTAGAAGAGCCGAAAGAAATGCAATGCTACAACCACAGTTATTGCACAAAACATCTCTGAGCTAAACACCAAATAAGGAGGGAGGACAGCGCATACTGATCAGCAGATTTGGTAATGGTCGTAACTGTGAACCGTTCCGATCTGTGGGACAGTAAAGTGCGTTTCTAACAGCTCCAGAATTAAACATGATTCTAGGATCTTAACAAAACAGGGTTGTATAGATTAAATTTAAAAAATTTATTTCGCCCTTAACATCTGCAAGCTTGCTCAGCTACATGTCCAGATGCTACCTCAGGGGCACTACAGAAATTCGTCAGAAACGATACAAGCCAGTGTGTAATACAAGTTCCAACTTTTCACATATTCCAATTCATTTCTGACTGAAATGTCAGTTATACGCTTCAGGCTAACTTATCAATCGAAATAACATTGTGCCTGATTTTATCTTAAATATTTAGGCATTTAATAAAGCAGAAAACACCAAAAGACTAGACAAAGACTATATATTTACTGTATTAGAAGTTTGATATTTACACGTATGTGTCTGAATTTATTTCGTATTGACATAGGTTAATAACATTTAACCATCCTAACATGTGTTGCGTCCTATAATCAGGCAGTGCACTCTTACTTCTTGTGTAATAATAACGTATTTATTTTTGTTTATGCAGAAACATACCAACTGTACAGGCATAGATAAACTATTACTTAAATTATATAAGTTTGGTCAATGTTTTAATTTAGACGGTTGCTGTTTTTTCTACTTCATTCAGCAGGAACAATCTGCTAACCACTCAGTCAATGTAGCACTTTAAGAAATATAGAAATATCGTCCTCGCAATAGCAAAGAAACCTGGTGTGTTCTGGATGGATGACAAATACCCGGGAAAATATCAAGCTTAAAGTCAATCGTCCTATTTAACATCGAGGTTTATGGCATCGAAACGTACTCTTGATTTATAATCAGATGGCGAAAGTTAGTGGTTAACTTTCAGTAACAATAATTTATCTGATACAGTAAAACCATTTGAAAATAATAATTTATCTCTCGTATAAACGGATAAGTTTACATGAAATGCATATCATTTTTACAGACACGATCAGTTATGTTATAAAATACAGAACTGAAGTGTCATAAATTAATACTTTTTAAAAAGTTTATATTGCTGGACTATTTTAAAGGCACTCAGAACAGGTTCGTATGAATGTTAGATTGTAGGTCCCTCACTAAGGTCACTATCTGAGTTGAGAGCCTACCCAAACTTCGTTCCGTTTCTTGCTGATGGTTATGGTCAACCAAAGGACAGTGTAAAAATTTGGATAAGTGCTATGCCCCACATGATTAAAAGCTATTTCAATGGCCAAAGCTCCAGTAATATAGATAAGTTGGACAAGTTGTGATTTGGACGGGTGATGTTTCACCTTGTGAATGACGTCAAAGCAAGACATTGTTGAGATGGATTGACGATCGCCGACTTCTGAAGTTGTCTACTAGGTGAAAAACAACATGCTTAAATCACTACTTGTCCGACTCATCGGTATTACTGAAGCTTTGGCCTTCAAAAAGAAAGGCCAGATCTTTGTGTGCAGAAGAAGTTTGTTCAACAACACCCTTCATATAATTTCTAAAATATTTTCTTAAGTTAATTATCACCTTGTTTGGTAATGCTTTGAAGTCTCACCAATCTTATCATTTCTACACCCCTTCCAGATATACCCATTTTATGAACTGCTTTGCTAAGTATACAACCAGTTATCTATCCCCTAATTTTATGTTATATATGCGATTGTACACCTTAACGGAGAGACTCGTCGCCGAAACATTTGTTTTGGTTTTCTACTTTTCTAGGTCGTATGTGCAAAGTAAACGATACAAATGAAGTCTGATGTTAAGAAGAATTGAAGTGCCTAGGTCTTCCAGTGGTTTTGGGTTTCGTCTACGAAATGAATACCCATGTTACATAGATCATATTTTGAGTGGGTCTTCCGCAGAAAAGTCAGGCGTCCGCATAGGTGACCGACTGCTCAAAGTTAATGGTGAAGATGTAACTAATATGACGCATGAAAATGTAGCTTCCTTGATATGGAAGAGTCACAGAAGTCTTATTATTGAGGTTTGTTTTCTAATTTTGTGAAATGACTAGATAGGTTCTTTCTTCAGATCTTGAAAATAATACATATATTCCAAGCACTCCGGGACCTAGTTCCCCCGATAGATGTCTTATCAGTGGAATAAGACAGAAAGCTTCCAGTTTTGGTCGAAATTCTGCTGTTTTTATATACGCAGGCTGTGTGAAAGTGCCTATGGATTTCAGGCTGTGCGCGAAAGATCTATCAATCTTGAGAAAGAAAGCCAACTCAGTTGTAAATAAAATAAATGCAAGTGCAAGGTCTTTGTGCTTAGTCAGAGTCTCACGTAGCGTTTTACGGGTTCGCTTGTACGAAGGATACGTCGCAGAATATCCGGCTAGCTGTTTGTACGTCGCTGGTCTTGTTGACTTTGATGAAAAGTTCGTCTACATAGTTACACGAAGCATATTAAAACATAACAGTGACCCAATAATGGAAACTCCTGAGTCACAGAGTAAGTATGATGCCATGAGACACATCTGCGTCACATTTTCATTAATATTTTCCTTTTTGTGGGTCTGGAGGTGTGCCCAGTAGTATACACCAAAGTTTTGCTAGTTTAGTAACTACCTTGAATGTGAGATCCGATTACTTGCAAAACTGGAAGAATTGTGTTTCACTTGATTTTTTGTGTGAAATTTTGCGGCTTTGCGTCTGTTAACTAAAGATTTAATCGAGACAGAAATTGAGTATCGCTTTAATTGGTTGTCGGTACATATTTTCTTTTATACGGTAATTATTTGACTCACTATGTAAAGTGACAGAAATTCGAGCCTACAGTTCACAGATAAGCTTTGATGCTGTGTTACTCTTAAAAAAACCTATCGCAGTTGAAATAATCCTGTCTTGGGTCTTCACTGAATTGTATGGTCATGACTGGTTTTAAGTCAATGAGACTAGCTAGTCTGATTCTTAACTTTAGGGTTGGTCATACAGGTATAACTTGTGAGTGGTATTGAAGTATATTCATATGCTTTAAAGGTGTCAATGATTTGTGGTTAGAAATCATTCAAATACAGAGTATACTTGCTTAACATCTAAATTGATAGTTACAATCATAATAATTGCTGACTATATTAAATCCCTCTTCTGAACGAATGAGTATGTTTTTAAAAGTGTCCAAACGCATTTTAGAATCTGATCGATTGATAGTATACATAATGTAGTCTTAATCTAACGCGGCAATTCTGTAAAATTGCAAAACAATTAATGTACTTGACTTGTTTGTACTTTCCAGTTGCACGGAAAATTTACATTAAAGCGTCAAAATAATGTAAACAATATACGGAATCTAATATCTGCCCATTGGATGTCATCGAAATTCTCATTTTAGCTCTGCATTCCATCGTACACAAACTATGGTTAACGTGCGCTTGTCATATGTTACACGTGAAATTCCGTCGTCTATGTGTGTCGCTAATAAGAAGCGTAAAATACAACACTGAATGATGCTATGTCTGTCACTTGATAAATACTGAGTGCAGTTAATAGTAATTTGATAGATATCAATTATTTCTTAGTGCTTACCAGAGCATTAATTTCTTCCAGACTTATGTTCGAAATCGGTCAAAAGGTAAAGTAGTATGATGAAGTAATCTGTACTGAAATGATCTTATAAGTAATAGAAAGGCTGTTTGCTTTCTTAAAATCTGGAGATTACATGTCATATTAGATTTTATACTACTTAGGGTTAACTACGGTACTAAATATTATATCGGATATTAAATCATTTGATATCATTGACAATGTTAGCTCTAGAGTATAAAATAATTTCTCTTGTCATGTGCATCAACTGAAGTGTTGTGAGAGTACGAAGGACTCAAACTGAACAGACAGGTATTTTGACATCATTCTACCTAGTTGTAGTTGCGAATATTAGGGTTTCTTCTCAGTTCACTTCAATTTCTTCCTATGCTACTAATACAGACAGTGTTTCCTCTTCAAACGAAATTCGAAGCACTACATTCTATTCTTGTGAGCTACTTAATGGGAATCTGTAAGATATTAAATATAAGTATCGCTAACCTCAGTTAGAATACTCAGAATTGAGTGTAACCAAAAAGATAAATGTTTTCTTGATTTCAAAAAATATTTAAAATCATATTACTCATTTTTTATCTCCTATGGTCATGTGCATATTTTCGTTGATTGCCATATATTTCAGTCTTTGTAATATCTTGTATTGTTGTAAGATGTGAAGCACTCCTGGGCTAAGTTTTGAAACCTTGACTCACTTATTGAAAGTTGGCTGTGTAATCTAGTATGACAGTGGCATGTGTCGCACATTTGTCTACCACACTAGATTATTACTTCTTGCTGTCAGTTACAACCTGTCGTTTGTAATCAAACTACAAACACTGAATAAATGGATATAAGTAAATGTCACAGTTACTTGTTAGAGGGTCCTGCAGTACGCACCCATGACCCCACCAGGGATAGAACCCAGGATCGTCATGTTACAAGACGAGCTCGTAGACCATGGCTACGTGTAAGGACTTACAGAAAGTTGTCACCTGAAGTGGTGATAATCAACGGTGTCTGTCAGGGATGCCCACTGTTCCCATTTTTGTTTAATGTCTTCAGAGATGTACCAATGAAAGTGACCCTAATTGACCTTAGGGATTGCCTTGTTGACTTCAAGTATACGAATGATATTGCCATCCTAGGTGAAGACGCTGACAAAATGCAGTGTTATGAACACCTTGAGCAGAGATCTTCGAATGTTTGGCATGTGATTTACTCCTGTCAAATATAAGGTGTTGCTGCAAGTCCGAACTATACCTACTCCTAGATTATAAATAGAGAGTGAAGAAGTAGATCGTGCTGACCACGCCACATATTTAGAAAGTTGCATCAGCTGCAATGGACTGGTTGCTGATGGAATCTCAACACGGATACGGAAGGATCATGTGCTGTTTGCCAACTTAAGTTATCTCTGGCGTAGACATGATATCTGACTACCGATCAAAGGGCGTGTGTATTGAGCAGCACTTCACTCTGTCCTCCTTCATGATCGTGAGACTTGGTTATTGAAAGTAGGAGATAAGGAAAGGCTAGCTGACTTTGATCACAGATGTTTTCATCTTATATCCTGTGTTAATTGGTATAATAGGGTGAGTAATATTGAGGGTAGGCGTAGAGCGTTAGGTAAGTAGGGTAAGTCAATCGGTTAGGCTGTGAAGCTACATTGACTGAGATGGCTAGGACATAAGTTACATATGCCTGGTCGTCGCCTTCCTCGATAGACACTGTTAGCTGACATAGGATCAGGTTGGAAAAGGGCCAGACGCGTTCACTTTCTGTGATCCCCTGTATCAGCTTTTCTATGCTGCTATCCTTTCCCCCCACATTTCTCACCATTATGGTTCTTTTGAGCCTCTTTTTCTCATTTTTTGTTTAAACTGTTTCACTTCTGTGCTAAGCTGTATGTTAAAACTCAGTTAGTCATGGTTACTTCATTTCCTTTTTTAGCATCAAGTATAAAACCATACTGTCTTTATATTTGCTTTTATGTTCAGTGACAATTAAATTGATTGTTTATAACATGATTCATTCAATTACCCTCTTCTAAGGCGAAACAAATGACAACAAGTCAATGAACTGCCATGTTTTCAGAACCCTGCCATCAAAGTTTTTGGCTCACTCTGGCCACAGTACAATTGCAGAGACGTTTGGAATACACTGTTCAAATGATATCTTGACTGGTGAGTGCTGTAATTTTCCGTCGAGCACCACTGGCATTTTGTCGTATCTTTACAATTTATTGGGAAAATCGGGTTTACAGAACATAATAAACAGCGGGGACCGTCGAAATTCGTGTGTGCAAACAGAGCAAAGTATTGATTTAAATTGTGTTCCAGCTAGTACTACAGCAACGCATTTTGGGGTAAGCTTTGATTCACTAGCTATATAATTTTGGAATTCGGGTTAAGTTTACCAAACCAATGTTTCTCAATGTACCCCTAGTAGCTCAGCATCATATATACGCTTTTCGGTAAACCACACTTCCTTGCATTTTAATCAGATAAACTTTTTGGGCTGTTATTTGCGCATTTGATAACCCATGAGTAATCACTTAGAAGTTGAGTAGTTAGTTAGAAAAGCTTTTATCTGAATACATTTATTTTTGGTGCAAACGGTCTGTGACGATTCAGAGTAATGCACGAACTTTCCCACTTGTAGAAATGTGCCTTATCGACTTAGGTACTCAACTTTAGGCCAATGGGTGTCGAGCTTGAGTTTGCTTCTCCCTACTTCAGTCTGGGCAACTAATTAGTATCCCCAGTCGTTATACAGTAAATATGGGTTGTGGCTAGTTCCGCGTAGCTGAATTGTAATTGGACTTCACACTGTTACCTTAATTATCAGTAAGTTTATAAACTTCTGATTTGTTAGTTCAGAATATATTACTACTGTGCAGATATCAAGAATTCTGAAACTAGTACCACTAGGTGTATATTTTCAGATTTATCTGATGGTATACTTTGTATGACAATTGTTTGATTGTCAGTAGGATTTTTAACTCCTTGGTGTTTGCACACTGAAAAATTTCTACATTCAACAACAGAAATAGTGCTGAATTTTCGTGATAAGTGGGAAAAAGTAGCTGGGATAGTATAAAATTATATCTTAGTGTTGCGGACAGGTTACAAAACACCTTAGAGTCTTGTTGGAATCACTGTGACAGTATTTAATATGAGGAAATTAAATACATTTCCAGGGTTGCAGATTTTTGTAGACACAGATGAAATGAAAACGTATCATGGGTGCTGAATTATATCCCACAGTGAATTTAAATGGATGGCCACAGTATTCCGAGTTTAATAAAAGATCGATCCCAATAATGCTACTTTAATGTTACATTGGTATATAGAAACTTAAGTGTGTGTACTAACTTTCATATAGCTTTTTACTCCCTGGTGACAATTATGGCGCGTACTATGGTCCTTGTTAAATGTAGATTTTCAGAAGAGGTCCAGCCTTAAATTAGTTCATATACCTAAAGTGAAGTAACATTTGTAACTGAAAGCCAACAAATAAATGACTGCCGGGTCTTGAAAAAAGTTTGAGGTTAATTCATACCAAAGTACTTCAATGACGAATTCCGACAAGTATAGGCTCAATATCTCTACCTGACTTCCTCTTTAGTTGTACTGAACAAACTCTTTGAATTGTTCCCCTAATAGGTATAGGGTTCGTTTTATTTCCAGATATTGATTTATCTCAGTATACCAACAAATAAATCTACCAGTCTAGATTTCCATTCTAGGATTTTGTTTAGTTTTGATAATCGCAAACTTGTTGAATGACCATTTGATATCTCAATCAGTTCCCCTCTTTTCTAACAATTAATTAGTCGTTTGTTGTTTTATATGCGTTCATATTTATAGCCTAAACGGTGCAGAAAATCTCTCCCTGATCCAATAAATGTGAGCATATTCTCAAAATTCCTAAAGCCTAAAACACCATCTAGAAATTCAAGAGTTATGAATCCAAAGAATTCCGAAATAGTAAGTGTGCGTTTCTTAAAATAATATAGTTAGATTGAAGTGCAATAATCATATTTAACACTAGGTTTTTACATACAACTTCAAAATTGTCCTTGCATGTCTAACAGGATTTTGCAAACTATCGTGTGCAGTTTAGTGGAATTATCTAAAAGTAACAGTCAATCAAAACTTATATTGTTTGGTTATGTTATACTAAATTAGTAAATTAGTCACTTAAGTTTTATTTTATTCCTTTACGTTCCCAGTGGAACATAGGGCTTTGAAGTTTCGGTAGCAGTGGTGTTTATTTTCACGGGATGAGGTTGCTTGCTTCATGTCCAACCTTCCATCTTTACCAGTTGTATTACTGGCTTAGCGAGGTAAAGGAGTGCATCGATCGGGGATCGAATCCCGGACCACATGAGGCGTGGCTGGCGAGCATTCTACACTGTGCCACCGGCGCCCCACCTAAACTTTAGACAGTTGATATTCACACTGAAAGTCGAAATTAGCTTGCATTTCTTGATTCAGCTTAGAATACCGGCCAATAAATCCGTAGAATAACACCACTTCTTAGTTTGGCTGTATTTTCCTTCCTACGTAATCCTATTTCAACCAAGGTGGCTATAAACAAATAGGGCTTTTATGCTTTTTTTAAATTAGCAATTCTTTAATGAAATTACTATAGTCCTTATATAAATGTCGTTGCAGTGTGTATACTTTAGAAAAGTTAGTTGTTTATGCAACCTACTATGTAATGTCTGAGTTTGCAAACTAATTTCGTCGGTCAGTAGCTATTTCATGAATATTTACAATTTTCCTTCCTTATTATAAATTGTTTGATAAAAGGTGTTGTAATAATTTGTCTCCACTGTATTGATAATCCTGATATGTAGATGCTGTCATGACGTGGTGGTCGCGCTTGCATACCACAATGACCTGATGAGCCACACTGGCTGGAACTAATGTTCCTGCAGGTTGTTTGAATAGCGGTTAGATCAAAGGTAGTTACCACTATAGTGTAAATCGTTTACCCTATGTTGGGGGTCTGTGAGAGAAGTTGTACTCTTGTTGGATAGGAATGTAGCAGCAGTAAGGCATTCCCTTCAGATGATTAACAAGCCAGCTATAGTACTTCCCAGCTCTGGGGATGGAGGTTAGGGAGTTTCCAGACCGAAAATTGTACATTCCGATTTTGCGGCGGCGCGTAGAGGGCGGACTCAACTTCGAAAATCACTTCAGACAGTCCGTGTGTGACCTACCTCGAGCAGTTGTCCATGAACTCTAAAGTAACGCAACACCAATACTCTTTCCAAAAAATGACATGTCATCCAGATTAAATAGTTAGAATGGTTTGTCAGTTTTTTAACACAACCTTCTCCTACTAATCATCAATAGTTTTATATTGTTTCGAAGATCTAAAACGTTTCTGTTCCCACCATTCCGCTTAGGTAAAAACAGATACTGATGAACAGCCTTCAAAAATTGGTTGTTTTAGTTCAACAGTTGAAGATATTGAAAATGTTGATCCATCTAGAGTCGTAGATTCTTCTCCCTGCTCTTCTTCAAATCCAGCATTTTGGGCAGAAGATTTCGATAATCTTTTGAATGATCCGATTGGTCGTAATGAGTTTAGAGTAAGTTTTTGTTCAGTACACTTTTGAAAAAGTAACATTTTGTGATATCCATTATAATGTATTATACACAATGGATGTAGATATTTTTCGCCATAATTGACATTTTACAAAAGAATATTTTTGCATCAAAAATTCATTTTGTACAAGTTATATGCTATTTTGATAAAACGTAAACAAGTACAGTAAGTACAACTATTTGTCTATGGCAGTAGTATGTTCTTCCCAACCGAGGTGGTTACTCTTACTTTATAAGTGGCTACTTGTACTAGCTGACTCTTATTCAGTTGTTTGCCTGAAGATGTGGCTTATGGGCTTAGGTATTATATTTTCGTGTCATAAGCCATAACTTCAAACCATTATGGTTTAAATTCACTCTGAGCAACTTGGGTTTTGTCGTGGGAGCTCACAAATCAAGTTTGACTAACAACAATATGTTACTATATGACGTTTCTTTAAATAGCATTGAGTTAAAGCTTTTTTATATTTTTTGACACATTTGATTTCAGTAAGTTTACCTTAATCACATAGAAGAAACGAACAGTACTACTGAGGAATAATTCTCACTGATTAATGAAAATCTCACTACATAGGTTATCCACCACTGAACTTTAGACGATATCACAAAACGTGGCCTTTTGATATATAAGATAGTTTCTTTTGGATAGCAGCTACCTACAAAACACTGCCGACTTTCAAGAAATATACTGACTTCCTGGTTAAAATTATCAGTATGGAGTTCTTATGCATGTAACAACGTAATTCATTGTCTTCATCCCCCAGTCAGTATAGACAGGTCATCATACCTTTGAGAGAAGTACAGACTATATCTATAAGTTAATAAGAAAATAATAATTGAGACTATGCTATTGCTTTTTAAGAAAATAAGCCTAAAGTTCACTACAAATGAAATTATTTTAGAGCATTATTTAAGAATTTCCAGAAGTTGTTAAGAAATCTAACCACAACATGATAAAAATACTCCTAACTTCTCACTATTTCGGTTACCTGTGGTTTCATCACACCTGTAAATCCATTTGTATCATCATTTAGTCTATTGTTAGTATTATTGTTCTTCCGCTAAATTAGTTTGACTTATTGTTAGCTAGATAAAACAGTCATCAACAGATTAGCGGATAATAAGTGATATTTATAAAATGCTATTTCACTGCTTGTTGGCTGACCGAAATTAAATCGAACGCCATTTGAAAATTGTGTACTGTGTGCTGATGTAAATTCTTCAGCGTTGCCGTTTGAAACCCACAATATTCAGGTCACACTATGTGAGAGAAAATGACAAAAATTAATAAGACACTTTATACCACTAGTTTATATTAGTAGTTGGAAACTATTCACGTCAAATAATAACACTTGCTGATTGGAAGCGATAAGAACACTGGACAACTACTTAGCTCATTCCCACCGAAACTCATCTGTGGACATGTCGGTTAGGTAGAGATCAGAGAGTCAGACTGATGCTGAGTGCTTAGATCACTTCGGCCAGACTAACAAGTAATACCGTTTGACGCCAGTTGTTCTCAACTATTCCTATCAATCAATGGTGTGCTTTGAGGCGATTTATATCTAAATAACAGAATTGTGGTTTATCAACTTAGTTGTCATTCACACATTTTACTATCCAGTTCTATGACTGCCTCCATATTTTACCAAGTTTGTGTTTATTAATAAAATAAAAAGTTCCATGACTGTTACGACCGAATGACTGATGGTCAACTGGTCAAGCCTAATCACCCTTTCTATGATTTAATCGCTTTTGTCAGTGTTTTACATGACATGTGTTAGCATGAATTATTGTGTTAAAATGTGGCGTAGATATTGATCATGATAAAGAAGCTGACGGTGAAATTGGATCTCATATAGTCATGAGATGTATAGAAGTAACCAGCGGATACAAATAAACGTTTTTCAAGTTCTGTTGAATTCATTTATTTACTGAATTTAAATTTTTCACCGTTTATTTAGATATCGATAAATATTATGTACTTTTAACTTGTTCTAGTAATATTATATTCAAGAAACAGGTTTTTTCCCTCCAAATTTCATCTTATTGTTATTGTTGTTTTCCTCTAGAAATTTCTGACTACAGAGTACAGCAGCGAAAATCTTGAATTTTTGATGTCTGTTCGCAACTGGCGTGATTCTTTTGAGATAGGAAATGTAAGTAGAATTTCATTAACTCATCACTATTTGTTATAAATATTTGCAAGTAGCGGTACTTAGTGGTTAAGCATAGGTTATATTTGTTTCCCTTTTTAGTTGTCTTTGTTCTATATTCTTATGTCAGGTGTTTTTCATTATTATAAAAGCTTTTGTAGTTTCTAATTAATGCAAAACAAAATGATATTGCCTTTTCTGACGTTTCGCTATTCAATGCTAATGTTTTATTGAAGTATTATTAAACCAGAATTTACAAAATCTCAGCTTATATATAACGACTTTATCATTGTACATCAGCATGGGGTAATTTTTGTCTGAATAGAAGTGATGGACTAAAATAGAATTTGCCCTGGTTACAACACACACACCCCCACCCTCCCCCATGAAATGACAAATTCAACACGAATGTGATAAGCAATTTCTCTATGCTGCTTTTATAATTTTATACGCCTATCAAATCCAACAATCTACACTTGGTTTTCTTGTCTTTACCGATTGGCCAACTTGACAACGTTAAAATTACCCCATGCTGATGAAAGATGATTGAGTTCTTATGTATATAAACTGAGATTTTGTAAATTCTAGTCTAATGATATTTTGGTAAAACTGTTAGCAGCATTAAATAGCAAAATGTCAGTGAAAACAATGTCGTTTTGTTTTCCATTCATTAGGAAATGCAAAACAACCTTTATTATAATGAATATCATATACCCAATGCCCAAATTTTTTCAAACCGTTAAAAGTGAACTTGGTTTGTATATACATGAATCAAATGCTTTTCACCATTATTTTTAACAAAAATGTCCCATAATGCATCTTCATTTTATGTGTATTTTATTACCACTTCCTTATATCTTCATTTTCTTCTCATATTCTATAGGAACTCTTTCACAACCAAAATTTATTTTTCCATTCAGCATTAATTACCTGTATGGTTTTTTAAATACTACGCCTGTTTAAAATGGCATTCATAATTTAAAAAGAAGACATCTAGTGAACGAAGAAATACTAGGCCATAACACACCTATCTATTAGTTGTAGCTAGATTTAACCAGTTTGTTTTCAATGAGTGGATTAAAATCATGCCCTAAGCAACCAAATGTTCCTATCTGTCATAACTCAATAAGTGTATGCATTCTCCAAGACTTACACCAGTAATTAGGTTTAATAGGTTTGATTTCACTGGTGATTTCCGTCTTTTGTCATCAATAAAATCTCTACATACAGTAGGGTATTTCCATGAATATTACTCAAATTCTTTTCTTAGATGCCACGATTTCACTTGACAAAACAGTTCGTCAACTTTAAGTTTTTAAAAAGAAGAATTGTAACCAGAGTAAGATATATAGGCGTCAGTCTATGAAATCAGTACGTGATGGTCTGATTTTATTCACGTCACTCCCAGAATTTATAATTGCTGGCTGTAGATGAAGTAACGCAAAATCGATCTCTCACGTTCATACGTTATCGTGCATAGGTTATAATTGTTACAAATTATTTTCTTAAGTTCCTTCATCTTGCCACACTTTACAACCATTGACTCTAGAATTCTAAATTCTTTATATGTCGTTTTACTATCTTCTACCTCATTTATAAGTGCGTCGGTGGCACAGCGGTAGAATGCTCGCCACGCCACACGTGGTTCGGAGTTTGATCCCCGACCGACTCACTCCTTTACCCCGCTAAGCCAGTAATACGGTTGGTAAAGAGGGAAGGTTGGGCATGAAGTAAGCAACCCCATCCCGTAAAAATAAGTATCACTGCTATGGAATCTTCAAAGCTCTAACTTGATGCCCTATGTTCCATTGGGAACGTAAAGGAGTTTTATATATATATCACTTATAAATATGAAGTTTACCTATTCGAATCGTTGTAATTCTCATTTTTTTCCCTTCACGTTCCCCAGTGGAACATAGGGCTTCAAGCTAGTGGCTTGAAGTTTCTTTAGCAGTGTTTATTTTATGGGATGGGTTTGCTAGCCTCATGTCCAACCTTTCCCCTTCACCAGCATTATTTCTGGCTTAGCGAGGTAAAGGAGTGCGTCGGCCGGGGATCGAACCATATGCATGGTCGGCGAGCGTCCCAACCGCTATGCCACCGACGCACGTTGTAATTCTAGGTCTTATTTTGTTCATTTATGTCCGCTCTCTTCTTCAGTAGGTATGCGTATTAAACGATTTAAAAGGTTATGGTTAATATTCTCAAACTACAGGGAATGCTTACGAGTAGAATTTAGGTGCTGTAGTAGAATATAATTGCTTATTAGATAACTTTATTCGATGTAACACAGCGATACAGTATTGTTGACTGAATGACGTTTCGAGGAAAACTTATTGCTTATAATCATATCAGTGTGTTACACAAGTTCCTGACTGACTTTATCGCTTGGCTGTACTTGTACTATGTGTGAATGTTGGTTTGTGTATACTTAGTGCACTTTCTCTTTCGAGTGTATACATGTCCAACCGATTAAGTATTAAGCGTTCACTTACGGCCAACTTGGTGAATGTTGAGATTGATTTTGTACAAGCTGGTATGAACAATCTTGAAATAGTGGTTTCCTCTCATAGTCCAGTTAGTAAACACACACCATTTCATTGATCAGCTTTGTTATTTTCTTATATGGGAATGGAAATGTTACTTAACATTCACCTGCATTTCCATGCAGTTGGCAATGAGGTACACCTTTTGTATGAAATCTAATGATACTATCTGGCTGTCCAAGCTTCAGTAAGTGGAGTGGCGTTCTAACCCGGTAGCACACTGGTTCAAAGTTGAGCGCCTAGACCACTGAGCTATCGCTACATATTTTTGCTATGTATTGTTACAGTACATTGGAGAACAAAGGCATATGTATTGTGTGCAAGGTTTTAGCAGTCTGCTGAGCATATTTATATACATTACCATTTTACTAACTTTACAATTGTATGTATTTTAAATAATGCTGTCAATTGCATCAAACGCGATATTGTCTATCAGTGATTTAATGTTACTGAAATGACTTACTGTGATCCTATCCTGTCTCAGTTTTTAGTGTGATTTTTAAAACGAGTTTGTAGTCCATGCAAACATTTACTCATGAGGACATTTAAATTTTAATAAGGTGAAATCCTATAGACATTTCACTTCCAGGATTACTATCAGCGCGTTTTCAATGCACCTGTTTTATTATTACAGTTAATTTTTAAAAGCTGACTATTGTACTTAAGAAAAAAAATACTTAAATGATATATTTCATTATGGTTAATAGTGGGAATATTGTGGGTTAGATGAAGTGAGTGTGGTTAATAGTTCGATTTATTTTTGCTTGGAGATGTATTTTCTCCAAAAAAGCTAACTGATACAGCCTATTATTTATACATAATTAAATCCTTTTTTTCTCTTGCTTTTTTAACGTCATCGCACATTTAGTAACTTTTCGTGAACAAAGTATAATGTGATTATTATTGTTTTCTCATGATTCAATTCCTTTTCTTAATCTATTGAACTTTATATCAATTATGATTTTCCCGAAGTTCCTTTTTGTAAGGTATTCATTTAATGCATAGTAGAAAACTGTAAAGACTAGTTCTTCTATTATAAATTATTTAAAGTAATCCCAGCGTGTTTTAGAAAAAATCAAAGCAGGATTTTTCTGAACGTTTCGCTGTGTAAACCACAGCTTCTTTAGTAGAGCAGAATGATTCGGATTTTATTGACCATCAGAATATATGGTCAGAAATTACATAAACTGAAGTCAGTCCCTTTGAAGGTCACTTGTCGGTAGACATTTCTACCAATAGAAAAGTGTAAACAAGTAATCACATTATTTGTATTGACTAATGTCATATTGTCATATATATGCGTATTTGTGTGTGTGTGTGTGTTATGTGGAAAACACGATAATATTTCATAAGATGGTCACAATATTAGGATTGAATTTGTTTTTCTCCCTCATCTGTCTTGCTTCATTAGATATAAGTATAAAACTTTGGTACTGTGTGATAGAGTATAACTCCATCATAGGTAAGATTTTATTTTGATAAATCACAGTGTGTTTTACAGTAATATTAACTGATGACGTTTTGAGCACAAATTATTACTGATATTGTGTGAGTGATTTGATATGATTATAAGCAATAATTTGTACTCAAAACGTCATCAGTTAATATTACTGTTTAACACTGTATGATTTATCAAAATAAAATCTTATCTATAACGGAGTTGCTTCATTAGAGTATGCCATATAGGGGATAAGTCTATCCCTTCTCACTTGTTTTACTGTATTCCATGTGGTTAAAATATACAAATATACAGGTCGACCTTTCTTTATGGTGAATGAAAGCCTCTTCCTTAAACACGCTGGGATTATTTTAAATAATTTATAATGATTGAATCTGACTCGGCGCTCAAATTATTCCAGGAAATTCGTAATATCTACGGTCTGGAAACCTATAACTACTTCTTCCATGTTCTTGTTATTTTAAAAATTCATCCTTCTCTTGTTGTTTCCTTTCTCCTTCTATGTTTCTTGAAGGTACAAGAAAGTGCCCGTGATATATTTAACCAATTTTTAGCTCCTGACGCTCCTCAAGCTGTAAATATAGATCATTCGGCTTTAAAATCTGCATCATCGTGTTTATCAAATCCTCATATAAACATGTTTTTAGAGGCTGAAAATCAGGTAACTAAATTTGCTTAACATTGAGTCATACCGCTTTTCTTTTATTAAATGATTCTTGTTTTTCAATTTGCGATACTCTACATGTCGTGTATGCAGATGGTCGTAGACGTATATTTACAAGTTACCTGTACGTATAGGAGTGCGTCGGTCGGGGATCGAACCCCGGACTACATGAGTCGTGGTTGGCGAGCATTCTACCGTTGTGTCACCGACGCACACAACTAACCGTCGTTGTTAAACATTTCTCAAGATCAATCAATAATAAAAGTTGTCTTTCAGATGCCTCGCTCAGACCAATATCTAATACAAGGGACAATCCAAACCAAATTAAAAGCTTTCAAAGAAACAGGAGCTGCAGATAGACCACAAGCCATGTTCAATACTCAAAAACTGAAGGATCAGGTCACATAGGACATCTTCACTGCAAACATAAGGAAAAAAGCTGAGACACAAATCAACACTAACGAAGAGGTCGGCGTCGAAAAGCACTGGAACAACTTGAAAACAGTGTGGACTCAAACCTGCATGGAAGTTCTAGGCAGAAAGAAGAGACAGGACAAACAGTGACTCAAAACAGACACTTGGAAACTGATAGAAGAGAGAAGGATGGTGAAACAAAAGATTATCCTGTGCACCGACGAGCAACAAAAACAGGATTTGAATGCAAGCTACAAGACACTGAACAAAAGAGTAAAGACGAGTGCCAGAGAAGACAAAAGAAAATATTATGAAGCAATGCCAAGTGAAGCAGAACAAGCTGGAGGCAAAGGAGACCTCGCATTACTCTACCAAACAACTAGGTTCCTATCGGGGAAAAGTTCAACACAAATTAAGCCAGTGAAGGATGACAGTGGAAAGTCAATTATCAAAGAGGAAGAACAAAGGAAACACTGGGATGGACACTTCAAAAGACTTCTAAATCGACCGCCACCTACAAAGTGCCCAATAATACCAACAGAGGAAGCATAACTACCAGTGAGAACAGAAGTCCTGAAGGCAATCAAGATGCTAAAAGCCGGAAAAGCAGCAGTACCAGACGGAATCCCAGCAGAGGCATTGAAAATGGACCCAGGCACATCAGTGGACTTGATGACACCACTGCTGGAGAAGGTGTGGAAAGAGGGCAAGGTACCTGCGGATTGGAAGAAAGGCTACTTATTCAAACTTCCAAAGAAAGGAGACTTAAGTTAATGCAAGAACTGGCGCGGAATTATGCTTTTGTCTATCCCAAGCAAAATACTAAGCCGCATCATCCTGGAGAGAATCAAACAAGCCCTGGATGAAAAACTTCGACCGGAGTAGGCTGGATTTAAGAGGCACAAGTCATGCATCGATCAAATTGCAACACTGCGGATCGTCATTTAACAAACCTTGGAATGGCAGTTACCTCTCTACCTCAACTTCATCGACTTTGAAAAGGCCTTTGACAGCGTCGATCGATAGGTGATTTGGAAACTAATTCGCTACTATGGGGTACCGCCGACAATTATACATCTCATCCAACAGTTGTACGACAATGCTGCATGCCAAGTAATCCACAACGGGAAACTTACGGAACCCTTCGAAGTGAGGACAGGAGTAAGACAAGGCTGCCGACTGTCGCCAATGATTTTCCTGAATGCAGTAGACTGGATAATGCGACAGACAGCGGGCAATGAGGAAACAGGCATAAAATGCAATCATACAAAAAGAGAGTTGGAGGATCTAGACTTCGCCGATGATATATGTCTGATTTCCCACAAACTGGAAGATATGCAAGCGAAAAGCAACAAGTTGGCAGAAGAAGCATCAACGATGTGAAGGACTTCAGGTGAACATAGAGAAAACAGAGGTGATGAAGATTCCTGGTCAACACCACCAACAGCAACAACAATCAGCATAAATGGGAGGAACCTGAAAGAAACAACCTCCTTTACCTACCTACCTGGGAAGCATCGTTTCAACTATAGGCGGAACCGACGAGGATACCAAGGCGAGAACCGGAAAAGCAAGACGTCTTTTCAATACTCTCAAGTCTGTGTGGAGGTCAACAACACTCAGCATAAAAAATAAGATCCGGATTTTCAACTCCAATGTGAAGTCAGTGCTACTATACGGATCAGAGACTTGCACTGCGCGTCATAAAGAGCATCTCATATAAACTACAGACCTTCATTAACAGTTGTCTTCGCTCAGTACTCAAGATCTGATGGCCGACCAGAAAACACCAGCAACAAGGAGGGATCTCTGGGAGTGAACCAGCCAGGAACCGATTGTCAAACAAATAAGCTGGAAGAAATGGAGGTGGATTGGCCATACTCTGAGAAAACCATCAAATGAGTGACATCACACGCCAGGCTATCGAGTGGAACCCGAAAGAGAAGCGGCGAGTTGGTCGTCAGTGCGAGCGTGACATGGAGAAGGAGGTCATGTGAAGAGGAGATGAAAGCATGTGGAACCAGGTGAAAATGTTGGTGGAGAACCGAAAGCAGTGGAGACGTGCGGCTGAGGCCATATGTTCCTCTAGGAACTAAACGAAGCAATACTAATCATAATCAGATGCCTTGTTCTGTTCCTAATAGATAGTACAGTGAAATATTTTACGCGAATTAATCCGTTTCCTTACTAGAGTAAGGAAACCACACTGACCGTCATATACTGATATATATATATATATTTGTTGTACTGTTTTTATTTTTCTATTTATTCATTTGTTTGTTCGTCTTTACTGTTTCAAAATTGTTTACTTAGGTGTATACGCTAATGAAAACAGATTCATATCCACGCTATCTGGAGTCTTCAAGTTATCTAAATTACTTAAATGAATTCAATGTAAATAAATCCTCGAAAAAATTATCATCATTCCAAAAAACTCATTTATTTCGAAGTAAATCAAAACCTTTTAGTCAAAAACCATTAACACAATCAGCTTATAGTAATCAGATAAATGATTCCGAAAGTACACGATTAACACGGAGTTTAACCATAAATCAAACTGATATGGTCAACAGCAACAGACGTGTTCTTAGGTCTGACAAGGGTGACGAAAAACATGTTACGTTTGAGAGTAAAGACAAATCAATCAATGAACACAGTGCTAAGGGTATTAAATCGAATCCAGGCGATTGAAAAGTAAGTTTTAATTGAACGTTGAGTACATTTTTCGTTGTCATAGCAAATTCTTATATACAAACTCTTGGGTTGTTTTATTTCATTTTTCTTTATTTATCGAAGGTCCTAAACATTGTTCACCCATCAAACAAGTTCATACTACACATTATCATATTCATTTCTGAGTCTCTAGATCTTGCAGACGTCTCCTAGCCATCTTAAGTACCCATGTCGCGCATTCCCAACCACTGTCTTCCTCAGTGACGTAGGCGACTTGACATAGGATTGTTTCAGAGAAGAGCTAGGGGTGGTCAAACTAGAACCTAGCATCAGTTAATGAGGTCTTTGACGGTTGAATTGAGTCAAGCAGAGAAATGTAGACTGCCTTCTTGGGGGCATCGGGATTCTAAGAACCAATGGCTGGAAACTGTTGGTAATATGGCTCAAAATCTTTCTCAGTGGCTCAGATGCATTCACTCTTTGTCATCTTCTGTATCCATTAAACCGTCATATTTATCCAATGTTACTATTCTTTTTCCCTCATATTTCTGCGGATTACAGCTTTTTGAATCTCTTTTCCTGCCTTTGTGCGCTATATGGAGTGCTGCAACCACTTAAACCGGTTCACTTCTGTGCTATGTATGTTTGGCATGCGATTCGCCCCTGTAAAATGTAAGATGATGCTGCATGATTGGACTACACCGACCCCTAGATTAGAAATAAGAAGTGAAGTGATAGAGCACGTCGACCGCTTCATTTACTTGGGAAGTACCATCAGCCCCAACGGGTTGATCTCCGACGAAATCTCAGCATGAATACAGAGGGCTAGTTTCGCATATGCCAGTTTACGCCGTCTCTGGCGTAGACGTGATATCTGACTATCGACCAAAGGGCGTGTGTACTGCTCAACAGTCCGCTCCGTCCTCCTTTATCACTGTGAGTGAGACATGGTCATTGAGAGCGGAAGACATGAAAAGATTAGCTGTCTTCGATCATAGGTGTCTGCGTTCTATCTCCCGTGTCAAGTGGTGCAGTAAGGTGAGCAGTATTGAGGTTAGGCGTCGAGTGCTAGGTAAGGCGGGGAAATCAGTCGACGAGACTGTAAAATTACATCGACTGAGATGTGCTACGTTTGTCTAGTCATTGCCTTCCTCGACGGGCAATGTTAGCTGACATAGGGTCAGGCTGGAAAAGAGCTAGCGGCGGTCAAACGAAAACATGGCACCAGTCAATGAAATCTACAGCAGTTAGTCTAAGCCACGTAGGAAGGTGTAAACTTCCTGGTTGGGATCCTCGGGACGGTAAAAGCCAACGGTTGAAAACAACAATTGGTGACATGGCTCAAAATCGTTCTCAGTGGCGCAGATGCATCCACTCCTTGTGACTCATGATTTCCAATTAAACTGTTTTGTTCTTCGTTATTACTATTCCTTTGTCTCACACCTCTGTTTACTGTCTCTAGTATGCATTTCTCCTACTTTCTTCTCCTGCTTTGTGTGGTACAAGGAGGGAGTGTGGTGACTTGAACTGCCGCACATATGTGCAAAGTTCTATATCGAAAACCGACTGACCGACTGACTTCTGTGCTAAGTTGTATGTTGAAACTCAGTCAGCCAGCACCTAGATTTTATTTTCCTTGATTTTTGATTACTAATCAAAATGTAGCGGATATTTTGTATCGGTTTATTCGTAAATACGAATTTTTATAGATAGCGAAGCTGTATTCACGAATTCCGCTCATTTGAAATTGACTCAAATAAGTTAGATGTCAAGGTAGCCTGTAAAGCTGTAGGCCTAATTAGAATGTATAACTTGTTAGTAAAGTTTTAGTCACATTCACAGCAATATATTGTGTTGTAACTGTGCTTGGTGTTGTTATCTCCCACTTTTTATTTTTTTATCAAGGGAGTAAAAGTTAACACTGAAAGCCGGTTTTCCTATTTCTTCAACTGTTTTAAGTGTTGAACTCTATATTTTCTCGGGGTAGCCTCAAAAATTGTACATTCTAATGATAATGTAAATGTTTGATCCATGTATCTAGAAGGAAATGATGAATATCATCTTTTAAAGTATTCGTTACCATAGTATTTTCGTTGTGAAAATAATTCGCTCTTTAAATTTATTTGTTTAATTCATAAAACATTCAGTAGATGGTTGATATTAGTACTAAATGATTAAGAATACTCACAAACGCCAAGAGGTGTATTATATGAATAAATTACTAGTTTCCAGACATTGACTAAATAGCCTTTGTTTAGTCAAATCAACAGTAAGATTTATAATGTAATTCTTTGTAATGTATTTTTGAAATGGCTCGAATTCATAGGCGTATTAATGTTATACAAGAAAAGATTAACTTCCTTAAAAGTCTCTTTGCTTATATTTCCAATAACTGATTGATTATACATTCTTATTGTGTAAACTACAAGTAATTTATTTTCTATCGTTTTATTTCCTAAATGGGTTTTCCAATGTGAAGTGTGATTACTATTATGTGGTGAAAGAAAAAGTAATTTGTATAATACAGTATGTATGATTAGGTGCAGAATTCATTCAACTTGTATTCATGTAAATGTATTTTCATATTTTGTAATATATATGAAGCTCACAAGCTACAAAAATCACTGTACTCTTAGCATACTGTATGTATTATTAGATAAGGATTTTCAGCGTAATTTAAGCTATAATACTTCGTACGCGTTTTTTTTTCAGTTATTTCCCAGACTTAAGCGTTTTATCACATAGTTCTAAGTACTTTTTCAATAGTTCTAATTTCGTGTATTAAATATTTAGATTATTTATAGTTGGTGTAGTATGAAAACATTATTGAATAATTCGCTACTATATGTTGTTTTTGAGATGCTGAGTCATACGATCTCTGATATTCTGCTGATGAAAGGCACATATAAGAGTAGTGGAAACCGGTGAAACGAAAACACAATAGACGAAGATGAAAGTGATATAAAGATTAGTAAACATTTTCAGGATCTCGATGATACTTACTTACTTTACTTCGGCTATCTCCAACGGGAGGATGAGCCGGCTTCATGAACATCTCGAATCATCGCTGCCCAGGCGCGGCCATCTGATTGTAAGAGAGTTCATGAAGTTTCTTGGGAATTTGGTACGAGTGATGTCCCCAGAATCGCTCGGCCTTTTGTTTGAGAGTGCAGCTCTAGCCTTTACACAACCAAGTGCGACCTACAAGGCAGTAGGAGTGGAGTAGGGAGTCCACTATCCATTGGCAGCCGGTGACCGGAGTTCGGTTCATACGCCTTTTTGAATGGGGACAGACACCCAACAAGCCCTTTGTCCATACGTCTGCCGGTGAGCTCCAGTGAGCTTCATACGCCAGTCGTTGGAGGTTTGGAATCAGGGTTTAGCCATCTCCCCTAGACTGTCATCCAATGGACAGTCAACCCGGTGAAGAGCGCCGGGCATCCGCTTTCGCCCTCTCACTTTGGTGAAAAACACTTCCGCCACGTGAAGGCAGTGGGTAGGACTTCCTCAGGAGAGGCTATGTAAGACGCCTGGTCATATGGGAGCATTTCAAGATGATGACAAAGACTGAATGCATTTGATATAAGAATAAAACTTGGGCACTGTGGTAGAGTGTAATTCCATTATGGGTAAATTTTATTTTGATAGAGTCTCACAGTGTTATACAGTAATATTTACTGATGACGTTTCGAGCACAATTTATTGCTCATAATCATATCAAGTTAATCACACGACTTCCTAAATTCATTTATATAGTTCCGTTGTTTTTCACTTGATTTGATTGGTAGTATTATTTTCCATATTTCAGGTATGAGTGATGATTCATTCCTGTTGCATGTGTTGGGTGTACACTCGATGAACAAGGATTCAGTAATCAACCTCTGTCTCCACCTACCTAGATTACTTTTTAGAATTTTAACCCTCTCCCACCCTATTGTGTGGTTGTGTGTTAATGCATGCATTGCAATTGCCGAGCTTTTTTCTAAATTACTTATCTTCTCTGGGTCAACCATTCTTACCTTAGCTAAATTCTTATGTTCTGGTAATAATAACGTAAATAAGAGAGAATATAAGTCATCTACAGTTATACCATATAAAGAGGGGACATCTGAGACCCTACGTAGGATTCTAAATAAAGCAGGAATTAGGGTGGTATTTAAACCTACAAACTCACTCAGGGACAAGCTCTGTAGGTTAAAGGACCCAGTGGACCCAATTAGACAAAATAATATAATTTACAAAATACCCTGCAATGACTGTGAGCTAAGTCAACTACATAGGTCAAACTAGTAGGTCAGGGGTAGTCAGATTGTCAGAACATAAGAATTTAGCTGAGGTAAGAATGGTTGACCCAGAGAAGATAAGTAATTTAGAAAAAAGCTCGGCAATTGCAATGCATGCATTAACACACAACCACACAATAGGGTGGGAGAGGGTTAAAATTCTAAAAAGTAATCTAGGTAGGTGGAGACAGAGGTTGATTACTGAATCCTTGTTCATCGAGTGTACACCCAACACATGCAACAGGAATGAATCATCACTCATACCTGAAATATGGAAAATAATACTACCAATCAAATCAAGTGAAAAACAACGGAACTATATAAATGAATTTAGGAAGTCGTGTGATTAACTTGATATGATTATGAGCAATAAATTGTGCTCGAAACGTCATCAGTAAATATTACTGTATAACACTGTGAGACTTTATCAAAATAAAATTTACCCATAATGAATGCATTTGCGCGATTGTAAACAATATTAAGCCATATCAAAAAGACTTCAGATATTGATTATCGTTGAAATTCGAAAATTTCCAACCAGACAGTGTGTTCAACTCACTGCCACCTGACTCATACCCATATATAACCAATTCATGGATTAATGCCGTGATTTTGATTTAACCACTCACTCCTAACTCTTTTCCAAAATAATTCTACTTCAGCTGTTCAAGGAAGATGGTCGCTCGACATATGAAAAATTGTTTTAGCCACTTGAATAAGTGGAACTTAAAAACCTCATCAATTGACTTTTTGTGCTAACTTAACACACAACGCTTAACCTATTGCTCCACTGAACTTGAGATGTAGGAGGTGCACACTATCTGGAGGATAGTGTCAATACTTGCAGAAGAGCAAAGTATGAGGGTCATGGACGAACAGAAGTACTTTGAGAGCACACGGAGTGTAGCCAGTTGCTGCTTCTTCATTGCTCACAGTGTGTGACGTGTCTTCCCCTTGGTGAAAAGTGTCGTAAAAGAGTAGAAATTTCAAAAGTAATAAATGGCAAATACATACATAAATGTTTTTTAACTGTGTCACAGACACTGTGCAATCACTCACCGCATACATTTTAATCCATTTTCAACGGGTGAGTGATTTACATCAAAGACGGTGACTTTATATAATTTGTAAAGTGAAGTCGGTCGGTCGGTTTTCGACATAGAACTTTGCACATATGTGCGGCAGTTCAAGTCGCCACACTCCATGTAGCACACAAAGCAAGAGAAGAAAAGTAGAAGAAGTGCATAGTAGAGACAGTAAACAGAGGTGTGAGACAAGGGAATAGTAATAACGAAGAACAAAGCAGTTTCATTGGAAATCATAAGTCACAAGGAGTGGATGCATCTGCGCCACTGAGAACGATTTTGAGCCATATCACCAATTGTTTCCAACCATTGATTTTTACCGTCCCGAGGACCCCAACCAGGAAGTCTACACCTTCCTACGTGGCTTAGACTAACTGCTGTAGATTTCATTGACTGGTGCCATGTTTTCGTTTGACCGCCGCTAGCTGTTTTCCATCCTGGCCCTATATCAGCTAACATTGCCCATTGTCGAGGAAGGCGATGACTAGGCATACGTAACATGTCCCAACCATCTCAGTCGATGTAATTTTACAGTCTCGTCGACTGATTTCCCCGCCTTACCTAGCACTCGATGCCTAACCTCAATATTGCTCACCTTATTATACCACTTGACACGGGAGATAGAACGCAGACACCTATGATCGAAGACAACTAATCTTTTCATGTCTTCCGCTCTCAATGACCATGTCTCACTCACAGTGATAAAGGAGGACGGAGCGGACTGTTGAGCAGTACACACGCCCTTTGGTCGATAGTCAGATATCACGTCTACGCCAGAGACGGCGTAAACTGGCATATGCGAAACTAGCCCTCTGTATTCATGCTGAGATTTCGTCGGAGATCAACCCGTTGGGGCTGATACAACTTCCCAAGTAAGTGAAGCGGTCGACATGCTCTACCACTTCACTTCCTATTTCTAATCTAGGGGTCGGTGCAGTCCAATCTTGCAACATCACCTTACATTTTACAGGGGCGAATCGCATGCCGAACATACGAAGATTGTTGCTCAAGGTGTTCAGTAGACTCTGCATTTTGTCAGAGTCCCCGCCTAGAAGGACTATATCGTCCGCATATTCTAAGTCAACGAGATTCTCCCCTGGTAGCAAGTCAATCCCTGAGTCGCTGAAGTGTGTTAGGGTTAAGTCCATTAGTACGTCTATGATGAAGTTGAATGGGAATGGGGATAATGGGCATCCTTGACGGACGCCACTAGTCGTCACCACTTCAGATGACAACTCGTCATAGGCCTTCACCTTAATCAGTGCAATGTATTTTCTCGGCATTCCCTTCACAGCCAAGCATCGCCAGAGAACCTCTCGGTCGACAGAATCGAATGCCGCCTTTAGGTCAAGAAATATAGTGATTGTCGGACGCCTGTAGGAATGCCTATGTTCTAGAATCTGTCGAAGGGTGAAGATATGATCAATACACCCCCTTCCTGGCCTAAAACCTGCCTGGTTTTCTCATGTTTGTGCCTCCCGAGCACCACTTAGTCTACGCAGTATTATTGAGCCTAGGATTTTAGATACTATGTTAGTGAAGCTAATGCCTCTGTGATTTTCACAAGAAAACTTGTCTCCCTTCTTGTATATCGGGATGATCAGTGACTTACACCAACCCGATGGGACTTACTCTGATTCCAGACGCTGCCTTAAACCTCAGTTAACGCAGACAGTAAACTGTCTCCACCGTACTTAAATACCTCTGGAGTCAGTCCAGAGAGATTTTGTTCCGTTACTTAGCAGTATTCTGTTGGTAGTGCCGTAAAGAATATTCAATAATTTTTCATTGTAGGACGAGCATTAGTTGACGGAGAACTGTAACAGTATATAAATCAAATTAGGTATCCTCACTACTTGTTTCTCACACATATTTCCCTTTCTTAACTAGAATAACGATTTACTAGGCGGAGCAACTAATTACTTTTAACCTGCTTCAATGTTAGTTGACCACATACGTGGAATGCAATGAGCAACTCCATTCTTCTCACCTAAATGCCTTCACTGAGCCACAGAAATATCAAAAGACAAAGACCACTCTTTGACTAAACTTTGTTATACAAATATATATATATATATATATGCCGGCGGTCCAGTGGTAGAATGCAGAAGATAGGGGTTTGATTCCCAGCCGTCGCACTCGTAAACCTCGTCTAGCCTGGAAAGGAGGGAAGGTTGGGCGTGAGGCTAGCAACTTTACCCTAATAAAGACAACAACCCTATTGAAACTTCGAGGCGTAAAATTCTATGCTCAGTCGGAACGCATTGGATGAAAAAATCACCATATCTGTGGATTCACTTCCAAAACATAAAACTGTGCTAGGTCACTGGTTAGGTAAACTAGTTTGATTGGTTGTATGTGGTAGAAAGTTCCCCCTAAAGATCATGTCCACGTAAAATATGAGTGTAAAATTCAAACACGGGATTTTTTACCTTTGTGACTAATGGCTCAAAATGTCGATTATATTTTTAGCCGCTTCCTATTAATAAGGAAGGAATTTTTGAAATAATGTAAGTAGATAACACCACGTGTAAAAAGTAAACCACATAAGCTACTTAACGATTATACATGTCGGAATAGAAAGACCTAGGTAGTTTTCAACCACTTTGTTGATTGATTATCTTGAGGTGTTTTGAAACATCTAGACATGCTTTGGTGATTCAGATGCATTTCGTGAAGAATCCTTTAAAAAGGCTGACACAATCTTTTTTCCTATTTGACCCAAAGAAATTTTTTTATCTGTGTTGTTGAAATTATTCGGCATTCATCTTTAGTCTCCCGAACAAATAAAATAAACTAGTAGTAGTAGTAGTCGGGTTACAGAATAACTGCATGATTTAGGTGAGACTGTCTCTATGAGGCTGTACTGATGATGTGTGGCGCTTCCAGGTGAAATGATAAGGTATGACGTGATTTGATGTTAGTTTTTACAATAGTGTATTATAAGCGTTTGTACCTGCTGTAAATTTCTTTTTTTACTTCTTTTACAGATACCGTGGAAACAACGAAAGACTAACTGTTGCGGTCTGTATAACGCACAAATATGATTAACACTTATTATCTACCATTGGAAATTGTATAAAAGTGCTTATTTTTGTATTAAATAAATTTATTTTAATATACCTATTTAACTTTTTACTATATAAACAAAGTCGGGTTATGCTTTGTACTCCGTTTGAGCATTAATACTTATGAAGCTATTTTTTATACTATAGTGTATTTCATTTAATATCTGCAATTAATAAGGTTGGTAGATGAGGTGAGCTTCTGATGTGAATGGGAGTTGAAAAGTAACTGCTTCAAAACTGATAACTTTGACGATCGCATCGCCTTCATTGTTATGTATAGTGAGAATCTATCTATCCATTAAACTCCACGTGCTATTTTCAATTACAGTTTGATACATTCGAAAATCTTACTTTTATGATAAAGCTATTCCATTGAACTTCAGTATTAGGGAAAAGTGAAGTTATAAGGTAGATTTGTTGCATCTTCTATATACCTTATAAAGATGATTCCACTAAACAAATTCATTACGAATCAAGTGTGATAAAGGTTGACAACGGTTGAATAATGCTGAAAATTTGTACTCATACCAGTAGTGGAAAACTGTTCGTTTACTCGATACCTTTTATCATTAGGATGCCGGAAATAGCTGTAGTAATTGATGAGAAGTTTTACGTAGTGTTATCTATATATGTTTAGATTGTTTTTAGTGATAAAGTGTCTTTGTGATAATTAATTCATTCTATGGACATGTGTGTCGGTGGCATAGCGGTTACGACGCTCGCCGACCATGCATATGGTCTGGGGTTCGACCTCCGGCCGACGCACTCCTTTACCTCGCTAAGCCAGAAATAGAGCTGGTAAAGAGGAAAGGTTGGGCATGAGGCTAGCAACCCCATCCTGTAAAAATATACACTGCTACAGAAACTTCAAGCCACTAGCTTGAAGCCCTATGTTCCCTTGGGGAACGTGAAGGAAAAAAATGGACATGTGTGAAGCTTTATACTATATTATTGACATTTAGTCTAAATGGAAAACATTCTCTGATATATATAAGTTGCAAAGCTGAACAAGAAAAGATTGTTTGAGCACTGACACACTGTACCCACAAATTTAAAGCCATAAAGTGATGGGAAAACTATTCTAGCCTGCTTTTAAATTACTCTAGGTAGTAAATATACACAGTATGTCAACTAAAACACGTTTCGTGATCAAAAATACACATTTTATGTCGATTTTGCTTTTTTTTTAGAAATGGGCCTATTTGTTACAGTATCAGCCAATTCTACGGGCTATGTACCTAGTCGATCTCAAGTTATTCCACCACTAAAGGGTAGTTTTCCTTTGGATCATCGTGGTGTTTGTAAAGCCGCAATGCTTGAATGGACAAAATGCATGAGTAAAAATCATTGGAACAGTTCCCTGTGCAGATCACAAGCAGCCGGTTATTTACGCTGTCGAGCAGAGAATAATCTAATGGATCCAGAAGAAATCACTTTGCTTGGTTTCACTGAAGAAGAATGGAACAGTACTGAAAGTTCAAGAAATTGAGTGTATGCCTTCTTAAACTTAATTATTTTTTTTTAGTATTAATTAGTTGAGCATTTCTGAGACACATGTAAATATATATATACTACGACAAAGAAAATGGGACATTTTTCTGTATTCGCAAGCTCTATTTCACAAAATGGGGGGAATAAACGAAAAAAGACAGTGTAACAAAGTTCAATAAGGATTAGTATTAGTTTAATATCGATTAAAATAAAATACAGAAAACAACAAGAACAAAAAAAACAACAATGCTATGTGTTGAGAAAAACAACAACAACAACAAAAAGGAAAAAAAGCGTAATTGATTAATTATAACTGAAATGAATATTGTATAATCTGTAAGACAAAACAAAATGCTTATTCACTTTCAGTTATTCAGATGTTTTTGGTCATTGTCTGTGCGTGTGTGTGTTTGCTCAACTTAGAAGTTTTCGGGCAGATGTTGGGGCTAAGAATAACAATAGCGCCTCAAATCTTTCTAACAGATAGTTGATTGGACTGAAAAACCAGTTGAGTGTCTACAAAGTGATGGTAAAATAAAATAGTTAATAGATAATGCATGGAATACGCTGAGGAGTATTCAAATATGTGATCTAGATAACGAGGAATATAAATCCTGTCTACATCTTCCACTTAAAACTACTTAAATTTTGCAATCATTTCGGATATATATATATATATATAAACTCGTGCAGAAATCTAAAAGCTGACTTCAAATTGAAGTAGGCGCTTAAGATGTTGCCTAGTAGGGCAATAAAAGTTTCGCAAATAAACCGTCCAGCTCAGAGAACACAACTACATCAAAACAATCCACCTGAGCTACAAATCTTCTCCATTATGTAAACATATATATGTATATATGCTTTTGTACATGTACATCGATAGAAAAATCAAATATTACTAAAATCTTAACTCTTAAAAAAAATAATTTGATGGCAGTTGTTAGGATGCAATTATGCCTATGTTGTTTTTTAAATAAATAATACGGCTAGTGAATCAAGCTATGAGTTCCATTACAGAACAAAATGACTGTCGTGTTTTACTAGGGTAACCTGGAGTCAGACTCACTTATAGCATTTAGTCGGATAAAATTCTCTGGCATTTCTACCACCTGTTATATGAATTTCAATAATTTTCTAAATGACGCTGATCTCTGTAGTTATAATATTATAAAAATTCAGCGAAACGAGGTTAGCATTTTAAAATGTTGTATAAACATTAAGTTTTTTTCGCCTCGGGAGGCAATAAGATCTCTACATACCTTATTAGAAAGTGATCCCATTTGTTCAGGATAGATGTGAGTTAAACATGTGAGTATGGCAGTTAAAGTACACAAAGCAGCAATAAACAGGATAAAGAATGGCACATCCTTCTTTGGATACACTGATAGAGTATGGAAACCTGAATGAAAGAAAAAGAAATAATTCAGCTCGTTAAATACTGTATTCAAACATTTAGAATTAGGCACATGAAAAACTCATTGCGTCCGTTAAGCAGTTAACTCGGATACAGTGAACACATCTACAGAACTATATATTTGCTGGTTGATACTACCAGGTTTCTTCAGATATATCTTTGGGGATGTAAACTAGCTTACTTAAGTTGCATCTTCCTAATTCGTTACTTTTCGCAAATATGCCACTAGCAATCCTTTGAAATTAATGTATTTGGGTGGTTGATCAGTACACAGTTAAACTAGGGAAACACTGTATAGCTGCATCACTCGCTCATAACGAGCCCCGACGAAACCAGCGAAGTAGCTATCCAGTGATTACTTCGATTAGGTCAGCAAACACTACTGGTTGATGTGAGTGGTTTCCAAATACTCATCAATCATTTGAATACTCTGTCTTGCCATTCAAGATACTAAGCATATAACATTATGATATGAATGTTTTGGGATTCTACACAAGACCGATAAGTATTGTCACCATACACTGTGTAATCTGCCAAAAAAAACACAGCGAATTTGACTGTCTGTGTTACCAGTTTGCCCAAATAGATATCAAGAATTCGGATAGTCTGAAGTAATTTGACTCTCCGGTTTTCTAAGAACAGAAATTGAGATCACTCCCACATACTACCCTTGTATTATATTGTTACCAGATTGTGAAAAAATTTTTGATTAATAACTAATTTGTAATATTTAATAAAAGCGCATAAGCTCTCAGTGTCACCACAAATGTCAGTTGTTCAGCGGTTTGCTTGATGCTTGTTAGAAAATATGTGTGATAATCGCTACAGTCTCAACTTTATGTCGAATTTATTTCACATATTGCTTTTATATCTTACTATCGGCACTGGAAAAGTCTGGCATTCGCCGAAATTACTGGAAATCATAAATAGTTTTACCGGTCACATTGCTTTCGATCACCCAAGTGACAGTTAAACATGAAGATGACAAATTACAAACTTCGTTGAAATGTATTTAAAAAACAAACAAATTTAGCAATTATGGCTAGGAAAACAGAATAATAATCGAAAAATGAAGAATTAAATGCACTTAGTATATATGTAAATGTAGCTCATGTACAGTCTACTCCTCGATCCATTGAAGTTAAACGCTGAATCTCAATAACACAGTGAACTGCAGATATATACCCTGTAAATTCTCCTACAGTTCTTTGTTATGAATCAGTAAAATAGAATCATCGTGGTAGAATTTCCCAGGGGAATTCATCAATTGCAAATGATAGGCTCTACGTTATTTGATTTACAAAACATTGACATATTGCTATAATCTAAACACATCAGATATCGTGAGAGTAATGAATATTTATCAGAAAATATAATCACTGAATAGTCATTCAAAATCGTATATATATTGTCATTGAGTGGTTTTTTCTTCAACACACAAATTATCTTTTTGTAAGATCAAATAAGTAATTCACTTGAGGTTGTAGAAACAAATCTAAGAATTTCAAAACGCAATTAGAGCGCTACCATAAATCAACACGTGACTACAGTTCACATCCTTCCTGAAGACTGATTGATAGTGCACTGAAACACACGCAGACAGTATGTTTAAATAAGTGCATTTAAATATTATTATTATTATTATTATGGAAACAAGTAACAAAAAAGCTTCATACTTGGCAGTAGTTCCCTATCAGTTGCTGTAGTCGAATGAGGATATGGGTAGAAAAGATTTCCTTTCTCCAATGGATACGGGATAAGGCGAAATGTCCCCTCCCATGTACAATATAATAAATTGATTGCACCGTCAACAGCCTTCCAATGGGCTAAATGGAAGAAAGCATAAGCTATAGCTTCTGAGTCTCCACGTTTCAATATATGCTCCGTAGGTAATATAAGGGGTTTCATTTCAAGTAAATACTAAAAAATGGAGAGAAAACAAAAGCATAAAATACATAATGAATTTTCTGTATACATTAGAAGTCACCAATAGTGGATATGGTTTAGTTGATTAAAGTTTGTACGAATAAAACCAAATGACACGCAGTTTTCTGTCTGTGTTTCAAGTGATAGGAAACTGTATGTACAAATAAAGGAATAAACATGTTAGCAATATGGTAATTCTCAATAAAAACATTGTCGATGTAGAAAAAAGGTTCCAGATAGTCAATCTGATGATTTAAATAGTACTTATGAATCTGATGACTGACTGGTTTCAACATACAACTTTACACAGATGTGCAGCAGTTTGAGTTGCTACACTCTCTTCATGTAGCATACAAAGCAAGATAAAAGAGGTTTGAAAGACAAATAATAAACAGAAGTGTGAGGGAAAAAGAATAGTAGTAATATGGAAAAACAATGGAGTTTTATAGGATATTACAAATCACAGAGTGAATAAATCTGCGATTTTGAGCCATATTACCAATTGTCTCCAACCATTGGTTTTTACCGTCCCGAGGACCCCAACCAAGAAGTCTACACTTTCCTATGGGGTTTAAACTAACTGTTGTGGATTTCATTGACTAATGAAGCCATGTTTTGGTTTGACTGCCATTTACCCTTTTCCAACCTCACCCAGCCTATGTCAGTTAACATTGCCCATCGGTCGAAGAAGGCGACATCTACGATAGGCATGCGTAACACATGTCCTAACCATCTCAATCGGCGTAACTTCACAATCTCGTCCATTTATTTCCCCTCCTCACCTAGCCCTCGACGCCTAACCTCAATACTGCTCACACTATTACACTACCTAACACGGGAGATAGAACGCAGGTACCTGTGATCAAAGACACCAGGCTTTTCATGTCTTCCTTGTTTTAATGGCCATGTCTCACTCACAGTGATAAAGGAGGGCGGAGAGAACTGCTGAGGAATATACACACCCTTTGGTCTACAGCCAGCCCCATATCACGTCTACGCTAGAGATGGCGTAAGTTGGCATATGCCAAGCGAGCCTTCCGTATCCTTAGTGAGATTTCGTCAGCGATCAACTCGTTGGGGCTGATGATTTATGAATCTATATAAAACGAAACATCTCACTGATCATTAATACGTATGACACACATGCTTAGTGGAATATTCATATGTCTGCTTCATTCTTGTATTCTTTCATGACTATAGCATATTTTACAGATAATCTTGCCAAATTTCCTCTTTGTAAATTGTTTTCAAATGTACTAGAAATAATAATGGTTAATAATAAATTAGGAAGGAAAATAAACTCATGTGTAAATGACAGTCAGGTTAAGAAAAATTATTCCCTCAAGTAAAATGTTACTGGTAATATCTTATTTAATACCGCTTTTTCACATAAAACCCAAATAGGGTATACTTGAAGATATAATGCTCAATCGTGTTTCTACTCACTTGTTTACTGTCATTTCAAGTTAATTACTTGAAACAGGGATATTTGATGAAATTTTGTAAGCATCAGAACATACTGCATAGTGGTAGATTGCTAACATTTGTTCGAAATGTCACAACATAAAGACATGAATGTACAACTAAAAAAAATTTAAATTTGATGGGAAACTTAATGACCTAGAAATTTAAGAAAACTATTTTAAATAGAAAAATCAGATGCAGTGGATTTCACGTAGGGATTATGCAGTCAGATGCATTAATCAAGGTTGTTGATAGATTTTGGCTAGGACGCAGTCAGTAAAAGAAGAGAATTTTAAAAAAGGCAAGTAAGTATGCTATAGGAAAAATATATATGCAGGAATTACGTACACTTATTATTACATGTTATTACTCGAAAACAAAAATTTGTTATAATTGCAATTTTAGATTTCCTTGCGAACCAACATCAGCTAGAAAGATAATTGAAAACCAGGGAGCATTGGACATCTGTTTCGCTATATTTCAGTTAGCCCCGATGAGCCTATCAGGGATCGAACTTAGGGCATTCAGGTTACAAGACCAAGCAGCCATTTGGACGAAACAGCTGTCTAGCGCTTCATGATTTTCAATGACCTCTCTAACTGATAGTGGTTAGTGACAAATTCTAACAAGTGGAAATTGAAATCAATCCAAATTACTCACAAGTCCAATAATCTAAATATTTATTAATCAATATCCAAGTGTTGTCAGTATAAAGAGGGAATCTGATTTCATTTACCGATGAAATAATCTTCGTAGATTGTAAACTCGTACTAATATCTAGTAAAAGACTTAACAGTGTGTTACTAATAAAGTGACTCAACAGTCGATAAGACAATGGAGGTGAGCGTTTGAAATCTGATAAGGTGAAATTCACTGCTAGATGTGGTTATGTATCAAGTTTTTCTTTTGTTGATTAACTGTCTATTTTGCGTAATAAATTTGAAATCTTAAAAAGTTAACTACACATAAGTAAAATGGACGCGAACCCTCCGAAGAAGTGATGTTGGTTACTTACTGGTTTCAACACAGAAACAAACATCAAATCCAGGTCAGTAATGCATGGGATTATAACAATCTGAAGCTTACAATACATGCCTACAACTGACATTGTGTGATTGAACTGATATGAACGGTACTGTTCATCGTGACGTTTGAATCCCCTAAACTTGATCACTATACGATCAGGTGACGTTTGCTGCTGAACAGATTCCAAAAGAGATGAGACGGTTGTTTAGTATCTCAAAATCTTAAGTAGTCTTCTAATGTAAATGCATTCGGAACGCAAAGTGGATATAAAAAAAAAACAAGTTTTAACTCACCTTGGGTACATGTGGATTAAATTCAACAGCTCGATGTATCGCTTCTACAGCACTAAGTTCAGCTGCATTTAAACCTCTACGTGATGCTAAATCAGGAGAAAACCTAGACAAAAAAAGGAAATTCAAAGTATTAGTTAACAAATGCTGTGAATAAATATACATGAAAGGTCCATTTAGATATTAGTTACTTCTTCTAACCGCAGAAACTATGACAGTCCATACCTTAAATCCTGATCTCTGCATACAAAAGAAGTTTGTTCAGACATCGGACTTACAACAGATCTTATTTCTCTCAACATTTGACGCGTACTTTGTTTATCATAATTTCTGTTTTCTAACCACTAAACTTCAACTCATTATGTCACTAATCTTGGTGTTTTTTTAAAAAGAAATTTCGTTGAGATCTATTCAGTCCTGTCAATTATGTTACATGACTCACTTTAATTGCTAAACTTTTCTCTGGTTTTTATCTCATTAATGTTTCTGCATTGCGTAATTTAAAATCTCTTGAAAGTTACTTTAAAGGTACAGTACATATATACATATATATATATATATATATATATATATATATATATATATATATGTACTTTATATATGAGAATAACAGCATCGAAAAGAGTAACTCTTCGCTGATCGCCTCCTCTTTTATTATTACTACTATTATTCTTAGTGTTACGAAGAGTAGTCATAATTGATTGCAGTATAAACCTGCATAGCCTTTTATAAAACTATAAAATGAAGAAAAGACCTGTATATAATTTGACATGTTTTATAAAACAGTTGATAATTTTCATTGTAAGTGGATAAAAACACTTTCATTATCGAGTTAGATATAAAATTTTATCTTATTCTATTCATTATGAAAGTTACTTGTACCATTGAATTATACTTACATCGAAACAATTTAACTAGTTTTATCACAGTGTTTCCAGTTCATTATCTACTAATTAGTTGCACTTGACTGCATTCAGTCATAGATGATTCTAGTAAACAGAAAACCACTTCTATTTTTTGAGCTATTTAACGCATCATTTAGAATATATCAGATGAAAATTGCACAGTGCTGACGAAATTTCCAATTCATATAAATTAATGACTGGCTACTCTATTAAAACTCTTTAAATTATTTCATTCAAAACATATTCGAAACATCAAAATTTACCTTACAGTTTGATAAGTTAAGAATAATATATAGTGACTGTATATGTAACAGCTAGTACATCTTTTTTATTCCTTTACGTTCTCAGTGGAACATAGGGCTTCAAGTTAGACCTCTGAAGTTTCAGTAGCAGTGGTGTTTACTTTTACGGGATGGGGTTGCTAGCCTTATGCCCAACGTTCCTTCTTTACCAGTCGTATTATTGACTTAGCGAAGTAAAGGAGTGCATCGGCCGGGAATCGAAGTCCACATCACATTAGTGGTTGGCGAGAATCCTACCGCTGTGCATTGACAGCTAGTACATGTCAGTTCACAATCAACCAAATCTATTCATAATTTAGTTGTCCTCCTTCGCTATGCTTTTGAAAACTCTTCAATGAGCGACAAGTTTCCATATTTATTCAGTAGTTTATAGAGGGTAATTCGAAATCACCTCCCCCCTGTATTTATTAATCACATGCTAGATAAAGTATATACTACCGACTGATACTGAGTAGTTGCTAATCACCGGTATCATCTTATAGCTACGGCCATCTAGATGAATAAATACCTTTTAGCTCATTTGGAGTAGTACTCATATGAGGTTAAATGAAAAGATTCAGTTTACTCAGCCTGGCGAGTAACTTTTCAAACAAAAACGCATACTTAAATCCAAAGCTTGTAAGTTGTGCAGCTTAAAACAATCTTTTGACACTGTCTCAAGTTCCTATAATCAGGAATTCGGTAGTTTTATTTGGATGCAAATCCATTTATTTAAGTACAGTAAAGCCATGAGTTGATCGATGAGGTTGTGAAGTTCAGTCGACTGAACTACTAACTTTCTCGACGAACAATCAGATACATAGATCAATCTTTTTATTGCCCATCCTTCAACTAGCTCTTTTGATAATATACAAAAGCTTTATGCTGAATAATCAATTACAAAGAAGAAAATTATTATCACACCAACATACTTTTCGGACACTTGTCGTGCTTTAAGTAGAGCTGCAGTATAGCATATGGTGGCTGATTTTGGATAATTGATATCTACAAATAAAGAAACCAGCAATCATTGAAAATTAATGATGATGAAAATCACGAGAAATCTCGAATCCACTGATGTGAATTCAATATGAATAATAATTTGACTGACATATTTGTAAGTGTTTAACTAATTACAGCTGAAATACAAATGGAAGTCTTACTATGAATTGACAAAGTGTGACTACGTCTTCACTTCAATCGTTTCCCAATTTTAAAGAGTATATTCTTCACATATTTCGTGATTACCATAATAACAACAACAAACTTTAATAACTGCAAGAACGTCCAAACGGATTACAGAAAAGGGTATTCTCTATTCAAAGCTACGTTAAACTTGTTATACGGGAATATTTACGAAACAGAATTAAGTGTTATTAACTAATTGCTGAATATACAGTCAAGTGGATAGTGGGTCAGATTGCGCCACAATTTATAATTCATTTAGAGAACATAGTGTTGATTTTCATTTGGTTGTCCCATAATAATAATAATAATAGTAAAGATAACGACTAACTTGTAATAACCGAAATGCATACTAGTAAGAAGTGAAGCTATATGACAATGCTACGTGTCAGGTGATCCACAACGGAAAACTGAGCGACGCGTTCGAAGTGAATAAAGCAGTAAGACCAGCTGGCTGCCTGTTATCACCGATGATATTCTTAATTGTGGTGGACTTGATTATGCGTCAGATTGTGCGTGGAGAGCGAGGAGACAGGAATACACTGGACCACAGACAAGAACATCTGGATTTCGCAGATGACATATGTCTAATGCCACACAAACTTGAAGACTTGCAAGCGATAGCCAACATGGTGGCTGAAGAGGTAGGCAGCAGGGACAGGACTTCACGTGAACATAGAGAAAACGGAGGTGATGAAGATAATCAACCAGTAGCAACAACGACAATCAGTACCAATCACCAACAAAGGGCGAGATTTAATACAGGTTACTTCCTTCACTTATCTAGGCAGTAAGCATTGTTTCAATCACAAGCAGTGGGAACACGTGAAGATGTCGAAGCTAGCAAGAATTGGAAAGGCAAGATACACCTTCATCAACCTGAAACTAGTTTGGAAATCTTCAGCACTCCACGGCATAAACAACAAAATTCGCATTTTCAACACCAATGTTACGTTAGTCAGTTCTTCTGTATGGGTCAGAGACTTGCGCTACTCATCACGTAAAGGATTTCCGACAGCCAGATGCAGACTTTTATTAACATCCACCTTCGTTGGCTCCATAGTGAAGAACAAGTGGACTACCGGCCAGAAAGAATTGGCAACAAGCAACTATGGGAACAAACTAATCAACCAAGAACCTATCGTTCAACAAATATGCAAGAGAAGAAGCAGATGGATCGGGCATACGCCAAGGAGGCCGTCAAATGACATTGCGCGCCAGGCCAGTGCTGGAGTGGAATTCCAACAGGGAAGCGACGAGTGGGTCGTGAGTGCGAGGATGACATGGAAGAGATGAGAGATTATGGGCAATCGTGGACCCAGTTGGAGAGGACGGCAGGAAATAGAACAAAATGGAGATGTTGTTGAAGCCCTATGTTTCACTCGGAACCCAAGGGAATAATAATAGCAACATAAGAAGTGCGTGTAGCAGTGTGTGCCAAAAAGAAAAGGATTTCAGTATCACACGAACAAAACAGATCAACGTATAACCAGATAATGAATTACATGCTTTTGTAAACCTTTTGTAAAAATGAGTTCTCGTTATCATCAATGCATACGAAATTGTGCGATAACTAATCTTCACCGTATAATTGTCTAATGTGACCACATAGAGGCGATATTCTGCCCCACTCAGTCAGGAAATAAAATCCTGATGGCTTAAGTTCTCTAAAGCTTTCAATACAACAAATACAATCAAGAAAATTAAGAACATAATAAAAGAAGAACCAAGAAAAGGTAATAAGACGCCAAGCAATTAGAGGGAGAAATAAGAATGCTTATGTTACTGCCTTGCGCAAACATTTTAATGCTGTTGTGCTTTCTAAGCCTTATAGTTTAATTGCAAAGATCACATTGTCCTCGTGGACATTTTAGTGCCAACTTTAATGTATAAACTGGAACCACAAACAGGGCTTATAAATATGCACCCAACGTTAAAAGTATGGTGAAGAATTATACACTAAAGCTATAGTGATTTAAACACTACATTAGAATTTTGAGTACAATTGGGTTTGTTACACCATACTCAATCGTAACTTTCGCATAATTTTATCTACAGTGATAGAAAGGATTTCTTTTAACGTTTGGAACTAAAGCAGCTTACAAAACAAGATTACTTTCTTTAAAGTATTAATCTCAGTAGAATGTCATTATGAATGTGTTTTAGTTTCACAAACACTAGACAATTTTGGTTAGGTATAATCGTCTTATCTAAAACTTCATAATAGGCCCGTAAACATTGTGACGTTGAGAGAAAATACCCTCACCTACTCGGAGTACTCTAAGTAGAAAAAAACAACACATCAATTAAATAATCAATTTCTGAACTAACTTAATATCCTGTTTCCTTACTACAATTAAAAGTTACTTTTTTGCGTGACTGTTGAAACAAGAATGAGCAGTTATATCATAACCGCTCGTAATTAAATTTTATCAAAGCATATTAAGATTAATCTCCACATAAAATAGTAAGTCTTCAACAACCGCATTAAACTTACTTCGGGATGATTGTCTAGAAATTTTAATTCACTGTAGTAAACAAAGCTTCATCGACTTATTCTGTCTTCGCATTAACTCTCGTCAATCAAGCAACGTAAATTTTACTTGTATACTGTCTGGATTCAACATAGAACTTGGCACAGAAGTGCAGCAGTTCTAGTTGCCACGTTCCAAATAGCACACAAAGGTAGACAAGAAGATGAGTGAAGAGAATCAATAGTTTTGACAAGTATAAGAGTGAAACAGAATGAGCAATGCTAGAAAAGAAAATGAGACTGAATACATCTGCGCCATTGACAACGATTTTGAGCCATGTCACCTATTGTCTCCGGTCATTGGTTCTTAGAGTCCCGAGGGCCCCAACCCGGAAGTCTGCATCAGTTTAACTGCCGGGGATTTCATGGATTGATGCCATGTTTTTGTTTGGTCACCACATACTCTTTTCCAACCTGCACCTATATCAGCTAGTAATGCCCGTCGGGGGAGGCGATGGTTAAGCATGCGTAGCACGTGACCTAGCCATCTCAATCTATGTAACTTCATAACCTCTTCGATTGATTTTCCCTCTTTGCCCAACACTCTACGCCTAACGTCAACATTACTTACCTTATTATACCACCTAACGCGAGAAAGAGATCGTAAACATCTGTGGTCAACAACAGACAATCTTTTCATGTCTTCCGCTCTCAATGGCCACGTCTCACCGCCATAGCGAATTGCTGAGCAGTACAGACGTCCCTTGGTTGATAGCCGGATGTCACGCCTACGCCAGAGACACTGTAAGTTAGCGAAAGCAGCCCGGGCTTTTCGGATCCGTGCTGAGATTTCGTCGCCAATCAGTCCGTTGGTGCTGATACAACTTACCAAATAGGTGAAGTGGTCAACATGTTCTATCATTTCACTCCCTATCACTAAGCTAGGAGTTGACGTAGTCCAGTCCTGTAGCAGCATCTTACATTTCACAGGGGCGAATCGCATGCCAAACACACGAAGATTGCTGCTCAAGGTGTTCAGAAGACTCTGCATTTTGTCAGCATACTCCCCTAACAGCACTATACCATCTGCGTATTCTAAGTTCACAAGACTATTCCCTGGTAACAAGTCGATTCCTAAGTCGTTAAGTTCAGTTAAAGATACTTCCATTAGCATATCTATGATGAAGTTAAACAGAAATGGGGAAAGTGGACATCTCTGACGGACACCACTGGTTGTTATCAATTCAGATAACAATTCCCCATAAGCCCTTACACAGCTACGTGAGTTTGAGTAGAGTGCCTTGATTAGTGCAATGTACTTTCTTGGCACTCCCTTCACAGTCAAACATTGCCATAGTACCTTTTGATCCACGGAGTAAAAGGCCGCCTTCAAGTCAAGAAATATGGCAATTGTTGGACGCCTAAAAGTGTGTCTATGTTCTAGGATCTGTCGGAGAGTGAAGATATGATCTATGCACCCTCTACGTGGCCTAAAGCCCGCTTGATTCTCCCTCGTTTGTTCCCTCCGAGTTCTGCTTAGTCTGTGCATGATTACTGAGCCTAGGATTTTACAAACTATGTTCGTCAGACTGATCCCTCTATGATTATCACATGAGGACTCGTCTCCCTTCTTGAATATTGGTATAATAAGTGACTTAACCCAATCTGATGGAACCGTCTCTGATTCTCAGACGTTACCTAGTACCTTAGTTAGACTATATACTAGTATGTCACCCCCATATTTAAACACCTCCAGAATAATTCCGTCGGGTCCTGCCGCTTTTGTGACCTCACTTGCAGACGGCGGGCCAGTGTCTATGTCCCACTCGGGTGTGTGCTGGACGGCGGGGAGGCTCAGTGTGGCTGTAGGCAAGTTAAATTTTTCTTCAAAGTGTCCTTTCCAGCGTTCAAGGCGTCTATCCTGAGAGCTAATTAAGGAGCCATTTTTCTCAGAAATAGTCTCACTTATGATTTGCCTTCACCCACCCGTTTACCTGAGGAGTCTAAAGAGTTGCCTAGTGTTGCCTATCGCCGATGCTTTTTCCATCTCTTACGCCTTTGTCACCCACCACTGTTCACGGTCCTTGCGGAGACTTTTCGTAAGTTTCCTTTTGTGCAGCTTTCGCTCCTCATTGAATTCCGAGCTCGCCGGAATAAGTCTTCTAGCATCTATCAGTTCGGATGAGGCAGTCGAAATCCAATGGTTTTTACTCACCTTTGGGCTTACCTTATTCACAGCTTTTACAGCTGTATCTATGGCTGACTGAATATTCTTCCAGGTTTCTTCAGGGTGGGCGCAGCTGTCGAACTCAGATATGTGTTTAGCTAGTTCTTCCTCAAATAGGAACTTAGTTTCCTGATCGAGCTGGGGACGTCATGGTTTTACCGCTAGCTGTTCAGTCGTAAGCACACACGAGCGCGGACCAGTGCGTGATCGGTATCTACACACGTGTTCCAGAAGGAGCGACAATCTCCTACCGACCCACGCCAACGATAGCTTATTGCTATGTGGTCTATTTGTGTCCAGCGTTGGTTTGATGATGGGGATCGCCAGGTCAAACAGTCTCTTCTTGTGTTTGAAGTTAGTGCTTACAAGAAACAAATGATTATCTGAACAGAACTGTAGGAGACGGTCACCGTTGTCGGTTCGCTGGCACGGAATTCCGTATGTGCCACCGACATCTTTCTCAGATTGACACAATTTCCCTACTTGAGCATTGAAGTCACCAGCTAAAACGACTATATCTGAGCGTTTAGCCTTTCGCAGCAAACTAGACAGCTTTTGGTAGAACTCATCCTTCGTTTCATCCAAACCGCAGTCAGTGGGGGCGTAGGCGGAGATTACAAAAAGACATCGGCGACTAGTGCAGTCCTTTCTCCTTTTCACTGATCTGTTCAGACGGACAGCACACATTCGGCTATCTACCGGGATCCAGTCAAGTAATGTCTTTTCTGTCCTAGTACTCAAAGCTATCCCAACATCAGCTAATCCTCGTGAGCTAGCTGTCGCATCTCCTGACACCCTCAAGGTGAATTTTGCAGATTCATCCTGTTGGCCAGGTGGGGTTAGGTGAATAACCACACTTGGGTCTTGTATGCGTGTTTCTGAAACACAACATACATCAATGGCTCGGGATGCCAGAGTCTTGGCTAGTGATGCCTGTTGTCCTATTTGGCAAAGTGTCCTAACATTAAATGCCCCTATATGAAATTGGTGACGTGACTTTAGGACACTATCGATGGTGGTTTTTTGGCTTCCGTCGTTTTCAGTGCACACAGAGTGAAGAGGAAGTGAAGAGCCATTAAGTAGAGGAGTTGCATTAGTAGAAGGAAGACAAGATAATAGAGATGAAGATGAAGACAAAGATGAGCGAGGATTAAAGGGGTTTCGCGTGCATTTCGGATTGTGAGGGCGATTGTTACTTCCCGGCTGCCCACACCGTGGAAGTTGGTTGCGTGACCGCACAGCCCAGGGGACAACTGCTTGAGGCCGGTCACACGCAGCCTGTTTTTGTTTGTTCTTTTTCATTTGATGTGTCTCAGTAGCATATTTATCACTTCTGCCCTGTGACACGGCAGCAGGAAGCGCGGTCGTTGTTAATCCGGGCCCCGACCGATCCGGCATGATATTTTGTGACTTACTTTGAGTCATAGCATTGGGTTGGGTAACTGCTTTTTGTCTAACCGCTATCCAAACAACCTTTCTGGCATGGTAGGACCTCAAGCGACATAAGTCTCAACCAGTATAGCTTGTTGGGTCATTGCGGTGTTCAAGCCCGACCACCACGTCAAGATAGCAGCTTTCGATCGGGACTTGTATACGGCTGATAGCAAATATAGATATGGAAATAATAAGAATACAAAAATTTCAACTAATGGACTACTACTTCAAACTCCGCTTGACCTACTGAGCTTTTAGAATCAGTTGCTGGAACTCATTCCGATGCAAACAACTGCACCTCAGTAAAGTATTTCCACTTTATGTAGTTAACAAATAAAAAAACTAATATTTCTGCAACTTACCATCGTACTTAGCCAAGAAAGCTTGAGCATCTGCATACTGTTGAGCTGCAAGATAGCATTCAATAAGATTCTCATGAATGTTGAATAAATTTAAATTCGGATATTCTTTTATAAGCTAAAAATTAACGCATTAATAAAAGTGCGACAACAGTTAGTACGACTAAGATTTAAACATAAAACTGAAAATAATTTACTTCTTACTATGTATGGTTGATGGAATTACTGAGTAAGCTTGCAGTGTACTTCACTACTAGGGCGATATTGACAAACTAACAAAAATAGGATGATATAAACATAAGAATAACACATTAAATAAGGAAACTGTAAACAGTGACCTTACATGACACGATGTTTTCATTCACTACGAACAAGTTGCCACGTCCATCATGTTCACTTCCTATACTTAGTATATGAATAAAACTCTACAACTATATTCTCTCCTTTACGTTAAAGAAATGTTCGGACACACAGTGACCCAAGATAATAATAGTCTATATAGTCAGTTTTAAAAGATATTTATTGATTAGTTTGTAAGAAATGCCATACAATATCAATCACTGATGCAAATTCAAATATCTGCTATCTTAAATTTGAAATATTCAGACAAAAACGCAATAATAAGTTACCCAGTGTAACTCCCTGATTCTGAAACATCAATTGATTGACTGCTTGTAATTTTAGAAAAAATGTAGTGTTAGCTACTAAAAACATTAACATTAAAAAAACGCAAAATTACTGTCCAGATAAAACACAAAATACGTACATCTTTCATGATTTTAATTGCTTCTTTTAACTTGCCCAGTTTTCTTGCACACATTGCAAGTCGGCGTCGAATGAAGACAAATGCATGAATATCCCTGCGATACATTGATTCATGTGCCGGACTATGATTTTGTAACTGTTGAGAACGACGAAGATTTGCCTCCGCCACTTTGTAAGCTTGTTTGTAAACTTTCTCTACCTGGAAGAGAATTATGCATGGACGATATTATATAACAGAAATGTACTACACGTAAGTAGATACACCTTAAAAACTGTTGATGAGCGCAAATTTATACGAAAAATGTCATAATAAAGCAATGAAACAAAATTATTTACTCTGACAACTACAAAACTAGTAATTTCCGGGGGTTGGTGTCACTTCAGAACTTGTTAGCTGAATAAATATGTACGGTAGTGAATATTAATATACTTTTAGTTAAACCTGAAACGAAGTTTTGTTTTTTTCTGAACGACCCTGATTCACTGGAACAATGAGCAAAGAGCATCTTTGCAAGGTATAGTCAGAAATTACCAGGATTTGACCAGTACAAACAAGGAATTATCAGATGGAAGATTAATCACCTCAATAAACTCACACTACAAACACAAGAAGACTCAGTCGTGTCAAAATGGCTAGTCGGGTTAGAACTGACATTTAACTTTTGCAATATAAACTTCTCTGGTGAGCGAGAAACATAAGCGATAAGGAAATGAAAACAAAGTGAATCGGTATCTAACTGAACGCGTGTCGAAACTCAGTCAGTCAGTCAATGTGACTAATAATAGATTCCATATAAGGTAGTTTCTTTTTCGAACGTCCTTAAAAACTCAGATATTTTTTAGAATACAGAACGAAACAAATTTCGTTCGGAACGTTACATAAAAATTCAAAAGTAGAAGCACCTATCACGAAATCTATACCATCTTACACTATAAATTCCACGGTGAAAATGCATATAACACGATCACCTAATAACAGAAGCCACTGACAGTGTTATTTCATATTAATTTCTATATAATACAGATCACAAATTAAAATAGTATTATCTACTGAATGACATTTTGATCACAATTTATTGTTCATAACCATATCGAATGTAATTCAACGACTTTGGAACTTAGTTATTCTTTCCCATCTGTTGCAGAAGTAGTTGAATTTTTTAGACCCCTAGGATATGCATTGATTTATTCCCACTATACGTATTCTCAGTTAATTCAATAAATAACGCCTCAGTTATCATTTAATCCCACCACACTGTTATGTTAGATTTTAAAAAAGTTATGTTCCATCCCACTGCATCGTTATGTGTGGCAGCATGCAATGTTACGGCTAAGCTTTTCTCTACATATTTCATCCTAATACTGACTTTCAACACAGAACTTTGCACAAAAATGCAGCAGTTCAAGTCGCCACATTCTATGAAGCACACAAAGGCAGAAAAAAAAGTGAAAAATTGAGGAAAAACAGTAACAAAGAGAAAGAATTAGGGTTTAATGGATATGAAAAATCACAGCGAATCCAGATTAAGGATGTATAATGCGTCTGTGAGACATGTTCACGTGATCCAGCCTAAGCAAAATAATGGGTCTACGGAATTTCCCCCAAGGAGATCATGGGCTCCTTCTGGTAGCTCCAATGGACTTCCTGGCGAACTAATTGTTTTGAACACTACAGCACGAAACTTGATCCTCAAGTGAGTGTTATTAAACAGTCAAAAATGTGTTGTTGAACGCATTTAAGAGAATAAGAAAAGACACTAACGCTAGTCGGTGCCTCTTCGTAAACTTAACGTAAATGTGCACCAACTTCAGCTGGGGAAAAGTAAAGGATGAATTTAAAGAAAAACTGTCTCGTTTGCTGCTAGAAGCAAAACATGGACAAATGTATCTTTGCGGGTGGATTTAGTGCTCAAATAAGAAAGTTGAGCCAGTTCAAAAAGTTTACTGGCGATACGTATGAAATGTCGTGCCGGAGAACTAAGAGTAGTGAACACCTTTCACGATTGTATATAGGTAACCAACTGTTCCTGGTTGGCAATAATCTAAAACATGAGAGGCATTGCATCACCTGATGACTGTCGACATCAAGTCGACAATGGGCATTATATATTACCTAGCTATAAGCAACCAATGACAAAGCCGGCAGAAGACTGTTGCTTCCGTTATGTATTAGTCCATGAGAGTTTATGCCGTCTAATTGCTGTTAATCTGAAGTACACATTACATACGATCTGCTTATCTTCAGACTTTTCTGCATTCTACATAGCCTGAAAAGTCTGAGAAGTCATTAATTTGACATAAGTTATAACAAAGTTATAACCTTGAATCCATCCAATAGATTCCTTAAATTTCCTTAGCAAAAAATGAACTTGATGGTGAGATTATCTGAAACAATCTCGGACCAGCAGACTATTGGTGTTATGGGTAGTGACCAAATATAAGACTGAAATCTGGGTCGACCAACAGCCTTTGGATCCACATAAAAAAATACTAGGTGACACAGTCTGATTTTTCTCAGACATATTCCAGAAATATTTTATCAGACCCAGCCAGGTCAAAACATAACGGTCCAGGAGTGCGGACGCTCCAGTTATCTTGAACGCATACTACTCGTTGGATAACGAGACTTACTATTACTATCATGCCACTATAGTGCACATTTCATCCCAGTCTCGTTCTTAAGTACTGTTTAGACAATAGGTTAATAGCTCGTTGGGGTTACAGTCACGATTAAGGATAGAATCACGGTTAGGGTTAGAAGCAGGATCAGGGTTAGGGTGAGGATTAGAGTTATGTTATGGTTATGTTTAGGGTTACGCTTAGGATTAAGTTTAGGGTTGGCATAATTTATTTTTATTATCCGTACTTTCCTAGTGAATATTTTTCGATCGTCTTACAGGAACTCATACTAATTCGATAGATGTCTTTTGAGGAAGACTGTAAAACACGATAAGAGCGATAAATAGGTCACAATAACAACTCATCAGTCACCTCAATGAATACGTGCACAGAAATTGGTATAACTTAAAAACTGATACTCCTGTTTAATGTATTTCCACGTATATCTCTTGTAAACAAACGTCATGCTATGCAAAAGCCACTATTTTTCCTGATTGGTTGGCTCATGCGTTCGCACTACGTTGACTGTTATAGTTTAACTTAGTCTCAAACACAAAGATTAAAAATATTATGTTAGGGATGGATTAATAAGCATTGAATTCCATATATAAAAACAGATACCTGGTTGGTCTTTAGTACATGGAACCACTTCTCAACATCCAAAATTAATCAAGCAACCTTATGACGAAACTTGCAATCAACTTACGTCTACTATGTAAGAACACTCCTCTTCCGCAAGTAAGATCATAGCAGTCGCGCATTCGGGGTTCTTTGATAATGCTTCTTTTGTCTTTTTAATTCTTTCCTCATGATTGCGCTCCCTCCATGAAAGTTGCATTACTATGAATAGGTTCAACTGAAGGCTAACCTACTTTCGTACTCAGGTTTTCCAGCATCTGCTTCACAAGTGAAAAATGTCTGGTGATCCTGTGCAGACAGGTTCATATCGTAATACGTTAGCGGATCTTTACCCGTCTCACGAAAGAACTTTCGATACTCTGCTCCTCTGAATAAACTGTAGGGATTTCGCCACACCTTACATTCTACAAAATATGATATGCCTATTAAAAACAAACCTTGAGTAGTTGTTATTGGACTGTTCGAGTCAACACTGTCACAATCGTTGTCTTCATCACTGCCACCAATTAGTGGGTATATGTGATTCCAAGAAATTTGCTCAATAAAAGATTTCCCATACTTTTTGAAGTACCACCACTCAAAAATCTAGAAAACGTGAGCTAACATTATCACCTATTACCAAAATAAGTCCAGATATCAAAGAACTCGTCCCAGTAAGCGCGACGTAAAATTTAGGTGAAAGAGTATTCAAAAACATGGTAACTAAAAACGTCAGATATCAGTAAAATAAGTGATATTCACCACATACTATGAGCAATCCTGTCAACGAACTTCACTGGTCGGTACAAGTAAGTAAATAGAGTGAGAGCAAGTAAAGAGGTACTCCAGAAACACCGTAAGTTCCACGAATATATGTTTGAACTAGGTTTAGATGAGTGAAAACATACAGCCGACCCGCACATAAGATACACACCAGAAATCAGCTGGTGTTTTTCAAAATTGGCGCATGAACAGCGAGCTCATCCGAACCATCCCGGAAACAAAGAGTTAAAATTTAAGTTAGAAATCAGTGAAATCTCACATAACAACATTTTTGACCTATTCAAAAAATAAAGATTTTAAGAGACTGACGCACCAACGTCTTTTTAGGGCACAACAGCATCAAGGCAGTTAAATCAGGTGAAAAATCACACTGGAAACGAAATACTGAAAAAGAATGCGAATATTCTGCATGGAACCTTTCTATACGCTCTTTGATTTTCTTTATTGTGGATGCTTTAATCTGTTTCTTTACTCTCATCTAAATTGGCTGGGTTGATGGTTCGTTTGTCCACTCCGAATTGATCTACTTTAACTTCGCCCCCGTTTCACATTTTGTTCTTATCATATTTCAAAGTAAATGAAGAAGACCAATACCATTACTGATTATTTCTTTCACACTATCAACCTGAGATCCCTGTTACTGATTGATCGTATTCCGTCATATTCCCGAAGCGTGTGATGAAACTTTATTTTTTCTTTTATTTTCGGTTTCAAGGAAGTTTCTGGTTAGAAGTTCCCACCAGTTGATTTTGGTTTTAGAATATCTAGTATTTTTCAACTAGCTTTTATAAACCCTATGATTTCTTGGATCTCGCTTCATGTAGTTTCCTGAAGACTTCTAGGCTTTTGGTTGGTTCCTGGATAACCTATCCCGCAACTTTGATGAAACAAAGAAAAGGTGATACATTAACTTATTTTGAAGAGAACGAACTTTCCGTACACCGGCACTGTATCTCCTGGAGCTTGCAGATTTTGCTTCGGCTGGCAGCCATCCACTTGGGACGAACGGGTACAGAGGGAATAAGTAGACAAAACACAGCGAAGGCAGAGCAAGGAGGATTGTATCACACGCAAGTCAATGGGAGTGAAGGGAACCTACAGTGGGGTATAATATGGCCGCTCAGATGTTTTAAGTGACTCAAGAACTTAGAAGGATGGGAAGATCAACCAAGCAGAAATTACCCTTTGTTTATTATCTTCAAGGCTTTATTATCTATTAAACGATGAATGTGCTTCCCTTTGTTTGACTAGGTATTCCTCGCTTCACTTGACCTCTGCCGTGCTCTCGAAAATAAAGCTTCATAAACACCACTGGTTTTTTCTACAGTACGCATGGGTGAACACTCAATAATCTCAGAACAAGGGACGAACGTTAGATCAATAATGGAGCAACTAGTAGAACATGTGGTAGATGACGTAGGTCACACAGTACAGCATGTTCCTGGTCAGGGAGTAGACCCGAACAAACTACATCAACAGGAAAATTCTGCTGGTATGACCTGGGGTTCGGCGCACGGTCAAAAAAGTGCAAGCAACCATGCATCTTGCCTAAACTACCCGACAAGCAACAAGGAAGTGAATGATCCCATCTCAGGTAGTGACTAGTGAGAAGAGATGCTCGAACAATTTCCTGTTCTACGTCAAAGATAAAAACCCTGATACAGACTTCTTGGTTAATACGTGAGCAAAACTCAGTATCACAGTAAAGCAAAGGCCGAGCCAGAACGACCAAAATCCTCTGTTACGCTTCAGGCAGCCAACAAATCCCATATCGCGACGCTGACGCTTGATTTTGGGTTTAAGGTATAACTTCCATGGTTTTTCGCTGTTTCTGATTTAGACCAAGCATTCACTGTCCCAGACTTCCTAGAAAGATGTGACTTACTGGTGGGTACAGAAAACGAGTTTTGACAGACAACGAGACCTCGTATGAGAATGGAAAAGTCAGCCTACACCATTTGTCTAGTCCGCCAGTATCAACTGGTAGGTTCCACGAAATACCAGCATAATTCCAAGCTCTGACATCAAGTAAACCCAAACTCCCAGGGTTGGTCAGAAGGCTACTCATTCTATAATGCCAAAGGGCACTCAGAGTTCCCTCAGCCAAGATGGTCGGCCCCATACAAACTGAAAAAGCGAAAGTCGAATCTGATTACTTGTTTCATCCGAGGGTTATTCGGCCCCCGAGTAGTTGATAGGATTCGTAATTACATATAATGCTCAAGAAAAGTCTCGCTGATTGGCAGCCTGGTGGTGATTACAGAACCCTAACTGAGAAAACTGTCCAACAGAGGTACACAGTTAAGAGGCCGACGGTATTGACGTTTGCGTATTGTATGGAGTATACTAACGCAAGATCTTACAACAAAAACTTCTATAGTATTCGTTCCTCGTGTACCAAAGGCAAAGCAAAAGACAAGAGTTGATCATCCAAACTACGAGATATATTTCGGGACCAATTTATGGACCGAGATGAATACTTAGCTGGCTAGTGATCGTGCACGAACGTGACACGATGGAGTGCCAAACGGCATGGATGCTTGACCGGAAGCCTTCAGCAAAACAAGTCAACTTAAACAGTGAGGGTCAACATCCAATGTTCAGTGATGATTACTGTGGTCAATAATTTTGGGGAATTATTTACCGCTACAACAATATCATACGTTCAAGTCTTTACTAACAGTCTTCGAAATACCACAGCAATTACTAGAATTTACTTTGTTCGTACCTATCACAATATTCCAGTGGCTGAGGAAGACTCGCCTAAAGCAGCCATTATAACCCCATTAGGATTATATCAATTTGTTCGGATGCTATTTGACCACCTGATTGCCACACAAACTTTCCAAACATTTATGGATTACTTGATGCGGGGATCGCTACTCGCGAAAGCATACAGAAATGGCCCACCTATTTCTGGCCACAGTTGAAACACACATGAACATCACATTACGGCAATATTACGCAAACCAGTAGAAGAAAACACGACAGTCAATCGCACTGAGTTTTTGGGCAGAAACAATAGAATTCATGGGATATGTCACCGGCAGTACCGGTATCTCACCCAATGCCAAAAGAAGTGAATTCCATCAAACAGCATCTCATACTCACATCCGCCACGCAAGTCGGAGTTTTCTGGGGTTGATCAATTTTTACCGACGCTCTGTACCCAATTGCATACAACACACGCAACCGATGACTCGTACATCAAGAGGGAGACCAGAAAACCTCCAGTTGTCACTAGAGACATCTGACTCAATTGAGTGGCTGAGAGAAGAGTTGGCGACAGCTAGAACCCTGAATTATCCTGATACAGATGCTTCTCTTGCAATAGTGGTAGACGCGGCCCTAGATCAGCTAGTGAAAAATTGCTGAGAACCGACTGCATTTTTCTCTGAACGACTTAATCATATGAAAATGGGGCATTCTACTATTGTCAGGGAGTTGTTCAAAATCTGCATAGCATTTAAATAAATAAATAATAGTATATTCTCATTTTGTACATGAGGGACGCCAGTTTGCAGGCATCATCAATATGATAAATTACACATACGATTAGTAAACATATTTAATAATGGTTATTTAATAAAATACATTTTTTCCTACCTGTGTAGGACACACCAATTGTACAGGCATGGATAAGTATTATTTAAATTACATAAATTTGGTTCATGGTTAAATTATAATGTTGCAGCCATTTTGTCTATGGGAACAATATGATAACTAGTCATTCAATGGAGAACATCAAGAAATATAGAAATATTGTCTTTGCATTAACACAAAACCCCAAGTATGTTTTGGATGGATTACAAATACTTGGGAAAAAATAAAGCTTGAAGTAATTCCTCCATATAACTTTAGTGTGTACGGCATCGAGTTTTATTCTTGATTTATATCCAAATTTGATAATAATTTAAAATAAGTAATACACTTGTATACTTTTGTCAGTATTTTCATCGTAACATCACAAGTGAATTGTACTCAATGTAGACTAATAATAATGAGAGTTTATATTTTCTTATAAACGGGTGTTTTCAAGAAATGCAAGCTATTTTTGCAGACAAGATCAGTTATGTTGTACGTTACAATCGTGAAGTATTATAAATCAATACTATTTTATTGTTATAAAGGTATATTTCACAACTGTAATCCAGGTTGCGTCGTTGGTGAAGGCAATGCGCAATTCACGAGGAAATTGTGAGATATGGGGCCAATAATGTTTGCAGATCATTTGTCATTGTAAATGGGCAAATATCTACATTCTTCATTCTCATTCAAAAAGTTAAATGGAAGCTGAAATGGTGAGAGACAAAAGAAGACAAACAACAAGAACGCAAAAGAAAGCAAGTGGAGTCTTGAAGGAGTGATTAATATGTATATATACATTTATATTCTGTTTAGTAATTATAGTTATTTTGGTGCACTAACTAACTAGTCCCGTGATGCTAACTTTTATATTGTGTGAACTAATATTATTGTCCTGTGTAAAAATGTCTATCATGTACTTCCAATAATATAAAAATTTATAATTGTAGTTTGTTGTAACTACACGTTTAATGAACTTAAAATATCTATGTTGGGCGAAAAAGAGGGTGTAATAGTCAGACGCAGAAGTGAATTCTCATCTCTGAACAGTCTGGTGACTGAGGAGATGAACACCGCAAGTGTGTTTGCATCGCACACATCAGCTAGTAGTCTATTCCAAATGACTGAAAACTTATTTAAGAAGAAATTATACCGCATGTAAGTCTGACAATGCTCAATAGCAGCTAGGTTGTGATGATTTCTAAGATTGTAACTGATGACAGCGGTAGGTTTAATTATTGGCTCGGAGGAGTGCACGAGCAGATTAGTTAGCGTGTAGTAAAAAATTAGGTTTAGCTTAAGACGTCTTTTCCAGAGTGGTTCTAAACTTAGTCTGTCGCAACGTTCACAGTATTCGAGACCACTCTCTAAACCAAGAATTCTTAAGGTGAATTGCCGTTGCACTCCCTCTAATTTAAGCTTGTCATTTTGTCTGAGTCCGCTAAGAATAAACGGGCAGTATTCTAAAATAGGTCGGACACATACTTTATATAATAAAACCCTAGTTTCACAACAAAAGAAATTGCGAGTTATGCATCCTAGTAGCCTTCGTGTTTTACGTCTGGTATAATCAGTTTGTTCAGAGAACGTTAAGTTACTAGAGTATCTGATACCGAGATCTACGATTGAGTTGAGCTTGGCTAGTTTACGCCCATTTATTTCAACATTCAGGTCAAGGTTACTGTTTCCGATACAAATCCAGCCGCATTTATCAATGTTGAACTTTAGACAGGATTCAGTACACCATGTTGCGAGACCACTTAGTTCAAGATGTATTTTATTTACCATATCGCTTAGTTCTTGAGCGTAGCAGGAGTAAACGACTTTGAGGCCGTCAGCATATAGGAATGATTTACCTGAGGTGAAGCAGTTGCAAATGCTGTTAATGTATACTGTAAATAAAAGTGGACCTAGGACAATACCTTGCACAACCCCACTTGTGATCTGCCTGGGATGAGACAATACAGATCCAACCTTGGTTATTTGTACCCTATTGCTTAGAAACGATTTTAACCAGCTCAGTAATGGATTGCGAATCCCACATGAATACAGCTTCTCAAAGAGAATACTGTGAGATACCATATCAAATGCCCTAGATATGTCGAAGTAGAGAACAACAACTAGCTTACGTGCTTCGCGACTACTGGTGATGCAGTTGAAAAAGTCGAAGTGGCAAGTAACGCAAGACCTATTTTTGAGAAATCCGTGTTGAGACCTAGTAACAAGATCTTCCTTAAGTAGATAGTCTGACAACTGATCTTTGACAACTTTCTCCATGACTCGCGAGACAACTGGGGTTATATTTGTAGGTCTGTAATTGCGGACGTTTGCCTCATCCCCGGATTTATAGTGTGGAATTATGAAGCTAGTTTTCCACTCATTAGGGTAAGTGCCAGTGTCCATAGATATTGAGAAGAATTTAAGAAGTAATAGGGGTGTATCACGCCCACTGTTTTTGAAAATTATAGAAGCAAGGCCATCTGGTCCCGCGCTAGTGGAAGGATTCAGGCTTTTAACTGCTTGTTCTATCAATTGGTTTGTGAACACTATGCTTCCGAGGAAAGAGCTAGTAAGGAGGCCGGTTTCACCAGGAATGTGCGTTTCTAAACCAAAGTTTGCAAACCACTGACTGAATATTTCACAGATGGTGGCAGGCACATTGTAGATAACTTTGTCATGAAGTAAATAGGGGATGTCCCTCGTCGACTGCATTCACTCTTTAGGAAGTGTTGTTAAGTTGTAAACTTTGGAGGTAATTTTAAGTGCCCTTATTTCTCCGTCGAGGTCATTTTGAGAGCGTTGGCGCTTGATAAATTCAAGAGACTCATGGATTGAGTGCAGTAGTGATATATCCTTAGTGGAATGGTGCTGTTTCTTCAACTTCCTTAACTTATTGCGGTATACCCTCGGAATGTATTCAGCTTGGTGTCTACTTAATTTCACTACCTTTTTAGGAGCAACAGTAGCTAGACAAAGGATAGCATTCCTGTAAGATAGGGACACTACAGCCTCCAGGGAGTCAGTGGTAAAATATTCATCCCAGTGACAGAGTCGAATGAGTTCTTGGACTAATCCATAATCTGTATGTTTGTAACTGCGACATATCAAGCTCCCTGAATCCTGTTTGTTTCCTGTATTTAGTGGTGAGAAAGGCAGAGAGTAGAGTACCATTCTATGGTCACTACTGGAAAATCTGTTACCAGCATAGGTGGAGACTGGGATTGTGTCATGACAAAACACAAGGTCCAACATGTTGTCACCACGAGTAGGTGTCTGGACGTGTTTCTGCCATCCATAACAATCGATAGTGGCAAGTAATTCGTCGAAGCGTTGGGGGCCGGAACTACTTAACCAACTGACTTCTGGAAGATTGAAGTCCCCTGCAATTATTTTGTAATTAGTACCAAACGATGAGGCGTGTGCGAATGATTTAGCTAATAACGCATCAGTTTCTTTGTTTGAGCTTGGTGCTCGATAAACGCAGCCTATGAGGTGCTTGTACTTATCTCCTTGTAAGACGACCCAGAGTGAATCATGTACCTCGTTCAGTATTTCATCTTCCACCTTACTGACTACGAATGAGTTATGTATAAAAATGAGACATCCTCCACCACGCTTGCAATCTCTATTTGCACGGTGTACAGTGGAATCATCCATGCCTATATGCACATCAATACAGAGTATGAGCACCATGATTCAGTAATCAGAGCTCCAGTAGGCTTGGCGATCAATAATAATGCCCTTAGTTCAGATATCTTATTGATTAAGGAACGTGCATTAAATAGCAATATCGTGAATAAGTCACGGTATACTACAAACTGGCTTAAGATATCACCATAACCCAATTCTGTTTGTGCGTCAGCAACGCAAGAGTTTTTGAATGATAGGGGGATCGGACCGGGTGTCTGTACATCGGGTTTACATTGCAGTGAGGTGGTGCGAGCTGCCATTGGTCGTACCAGTTATTCGGGACACTTGTAAAATTTACCATGTGTTCCTGGATATAAGGATAGTAGATGTTGAGCCTAGGTTGACGGTTAAAAAGCATAGCATCAAATGGTCTACCCATCCACGTGCTATCCATCATACCGGTACACACCTTCGTGTTGGTTTTATAACGTAAAGGAAATTGAGAGGGAAGGTGCTTTGGTTGTAAGACTTTGGGAGTTTTGGGGCCTGACTTTCTATGATGTGATGGTTGCTGTAAACCTCCAGATATACTAGTGTTTCGAGAGGAACTTTTCGTAAGACGTGAGGGTTTTTTGACAGTCTTACTCTCAGCAAGCTTATTGAATACAAAGTATTGTTCCCCATCATTAGTCTCAACCCGGCAAAATTTGTTCATTGTAGTGAGGTCACCACGTTTGGGTAAGAATTGCTTAGAACAGCTTGCAGCAATTCTACCTATTTTAACATCTTTCGGTGAGACGTTATTTACATGGGTACTGGTATCTAAATCAGTTCCTAGTTCCATTGCCATGCGTGGTTGTTGTGTAGTTTGCTGAATGCTAATGTCAGCATTAGGCGACTGTTGGTAAATCTAAGCTAGAGGAGGTGACCAGGTTATTACTACGCATTATTCTGCGCTGACACGATGTTTTATCCTGAGCTATGGTTATAGACTTATAACTGCTATTCAGTCTTAGGTGATCCTGACATTTAGTAAACTTACTAGAATCAAGGGAATTACTGAATTTAAAAATGATGAGACAATTAGTCTGGTTAGACTTTTTACGAAGTCTTTTGCATTCAAATGGAACACTAGCCATGCCGCAACAAATCAGGAGTTTGTGTTTAACGGTCTTCAGAGGAAGAGAATCTGGGACGTTGTAAACTATAGCCTGGTGAGAAGAGGTTATACACTTCATCACCTCCGCAGCCAAGCAGTCAATCAGATTTTCAGCCCTATTTAGGACGTCTGAAGACATTTTAGGATGTTTTCCTAACAGACAGGCTACTGGGTCTAAATCCAAAAGCTTGTTTTGAGTTACATCCAGTAAAGACTTAACCTGTCCAATATCAGAACGGCTCTCCGTGATATTTCAGATTGACAGTGATATGCTATCAAACTGACCTAATTTTTCCTGAAGTTCACTTACTTGCCACTGGATATCTTTCACAAGGAGGTTTAATTTGCAGAACTCAGAGTTCTCTAACAGAACACCTTTCCCCTGTATCACAGGAGTGAGAATCGCACTCAAGCCATTTTTTGAGCTAGTAGTTAATGCTGTATTTCAGGGTGGTAATGCAGTTATAACCTAGGTTGAGCCATTATCTAAAACTATTGTGTTTCTATGAACACGTTTTTTAGAGATTTGGACCATAATTTCAAGGATTATATGACTATAAGCAGTAAATGAATATCAGAGCAAACACGTGTAAAATGTCACCGATTTCGAACGTATCACCAGAGATCTATACTTTCGCCACATGATAGACACCAGATAAGTCATGACCTACACAGACCACAAGCCCGTGACTTACGCACCCAATGCGAAAACGGAAAAATGCTCACCAAGCGAAAATCTTCACCTTGATTTTATGTCGCAGTTTACAATTGATATACAACACGTTCAGCGGACAGAGAGCTGTGTGACTGACGCACTTACCAGAATGAATATGAATACATTGCAGCGGGTCACTGTGAACTTCAAAACACTGGCCAAAAAGGAATATAATGATGAAGAGTTAAAGCATACCCTAAGATCCAAACAATTACTATTAGCTTTAGATAACGACTTGATATATTACAATGCAACAAACAATCTCCCCGGGATGTTCGAGTCTCAAATTATGATTGGAGCCATAGTTAGAAACTTCCACTCACAATCACACCCTCAAGAAAGGGCTTCAGCCATAATAGACCTCTGCCAGCACAGTTTGTTCAGGAAATAGTAGACACGCTGACAATGTCTCATCTGAGAATCCTTTCGAACATAACATAGGCAGCCAGAAGTTAGGGACAGTAAGAAGAAAACCTACTGACTATCCTCCCAAAAACCCCGGTTTTCTGAAAATTATGCTCTTAAATGCTCGATCTCTTCTTAAAAAAATAACTTCCCTTCGCAGCTTGATATACATGAAACGGCTAACACTGATCCTGGTAACTGAAACTTGGCTAACTAATGATATACCTGACACGAAGCTGATAATTGATAACTATGACATCCACAGGAATGATAGAGTGAACGAAAGAGAAGGCGGGTGTCTTAAATACCCTTCTAAATCCACTGACCCCAATAATTTTACATACCTAACTATTGACAAACTCCCAGAATATAAGTGAATAAGCATCCACACGAATGAAAATAAAATTCTAATGGGATGTTTATACAGAGCTCCCAGCAACTCTAAAATGCCTGATACGAGTATCGTAGAAATACTAGAGCACGCACCTACTCTGGAATTCGACTAAAAACTAATTTGCAACGATTTTAAACTCCCCAAAGTGAACTGGGATACCTGCACTGAACCTATAATCCATGACGATCTCCTAGAAGCTACAGATGTAGGAGGATGGGAGCAGTGCGTACGCCTCCCAACACGACATAACAATATTCTCGACTTAGTCCTCTACCACAAAATAGAGCCGATCTCGATAGAGGTGAGGGGATAAACTCTACAACAGTGATCACAACATACTGTACTGCACCCTACCTCTTCAACTAGCAACTAGACAAATACCTGAAAATTCCCCGGTTCACTATCAATATAGGGGCTATAGAAATGTTGACTGGGAATTCCTACCAACGCTCTTGAGAAGCTCTGACTGGGATGAATACTTTTCCAATAATAACTCATAAGTAAAACTTAATGCCTTCTACAAGACAATCAGTTCGGTAAGAGACACTATTACACCCCTAAAATCTGCCTTAAAGATACCAACTCTATTAAAAACCCGCAAAACGCGATTAAAACTAAGGAAACTGAAAAGAAAAATTTATTTATATGAAGAATTTAGTGCACTACACCAAATGAAGGCACAACTCGAGGAAAATAAAGCCACAGGGCCACGTCTTAAACTCAGGGTCTCTCCAAGATCTTGCGAAAACGGCTGAAGAGGGGTGAAAACAACAATGTCAGCCACTTGGAACATGAAGATATAAGTTATGATCCCCAGATTAATAGTGTACTCTTCAGCCAGTGGTTCTCCAATGACACCATCCCCGATTCTCGACATAACCTGCAAAAATAACTACAAGTTAGGTGAAATCAACTTTAATATACAAAATATAGCATCAGCGGTAAAGACATCAAAATCTAACGGTAGTTGTGGGATAGATGATATACCATCTATCATATACTTCGAATATTTACCCTCTCACTAGTGACTGGGACCTACCGTGAAACTTGTAAAAACACGTATATATTACATAAGCACAAAGGAGGGGCCAAAACTAGTGCATGCAATTATATGCCTATCAATATAACACCTGTCACATCAAGAATCATGGAGAAAGTAATCCAAGACCAAATGTCAGACTACTTTCTAAAACATAAACTCATCAACCAGTCACAACACGGATTCCTCAAGAGAAGATCTTCATCACTTGCCAAATAAGGCGGCCTGCTTAAATCTTGGGCTGCCAAAAATTTCCATCCTACATATTGCATCTATTTCCTCGGATTTATTTTATTTTAATCATTCAATTATTTGTCGTAATCGTACTGTTTACTCTCGCGGTTATTTAAAACGTTTTAAATAAATAAATAAATTTATTCTCGTAGTACAGTCATGAGGGACGCCAGTTTACAGGCATCATCAAATTGTTACAGAAATAGAACCATATAATTCAATCACAATTTACAGGCAGTAGCAAGATATGCTTTACATGTTCGCTGGAGATTATACATACACTTGATAAATGTTAATCCCAGTAGTATAAAACAGCCTTTTCACTTACATACAATCAATCATTTCTGTGCACAGTTGGAAAAATCTGCTAGATCGTCAGTGAGTGCAACACATCAGGAAATACAGAAGTATTGTCTTCGCATTAACAAAAAACCAGGTCTTTGGTGGGTGGATTATAAGTGCCTGGGAAAAATTAAAGCTTGAAGTCAATTTTCATACATAACTTTATTTTATGCAGAATCCTTGAATTATAGTTCATTGATGTGTTATTTTGAAATCAGTGATATGTTTATCTCATTTGATCTGCAATGTCATTGTTGGGAGTAAATATACATAAGCTTCGGACGCATTAGTTAATGGATTTCCACTGCTTGTGGGTATTTTCTTAGCGTGAGGAAGGTTTATGAATTTCAGCTGTTCCGACAGGAGTTGAGAATATCAACTGCTCAGCAACATTATGGATATAAATTCATCACATTATCTAAGGAATGGTGGGTTGTAGTTGCTGAGGGATATATGGTGTCCAACGAGCGTGCATATGTCCATGTAATGTTGTGGTGAGTTATACCTTTTCCATGTTGTTGGTTTATGTCCATTTTATTCCACTTATTGTGTTGGGTAGAAGTTTTAAAAACGACTGACTTACTAGTTTCTAATCAACTTAAGAGAAAGCTTCATAGTGGATGGTAATGAGCTTTAAAGCGTACTCCAATGGATCTGATGACTGTTCCTGTGATTATGAGCATGCATTGCAGATATCTACCGAACCAAATTAATTACTTGCATTCTGTAGTATACTCAAATGTATATTGTAATGCTGGTGTAATTACTCTTCAAGAAACTTGCCTCCCCGATTCATATGACGACAATTTAGCCTCCTTAAGTGGTTTCGCAACGTACAGACAAGTCCGATGCAGCTCAAAGAAGAAGAGAGGTGGCAGTGTTGCCACTTTTCATTAATTCTCAGTGGTCTACTGCAAACAACGTCTGCTTCAAATTCTCAAATGACAACATTGATTGCATAACTGTTAAATGTTGACCTAAACACTTATCTAATTATGACCTCATTTTTGTCACAAATATCTATGTCACGCCTTGTTGCAGTCCCTTAGAACTATCGATCTTCCCTGACGAATTCACTATTTTTGCTGCTGGTTCGCTTGGTAACTCCTTATTTGTAGTGACTGGTGACATCAACTCCTGAGACTACAGTTTTATTACATTGCTGGGCCATGACAGTGCTGTTAACTTCCCGACTCGACAAGATACTTCACTTGATTTAGTATTTATAAATGATTCTGGAATATACGAAGCTTGTAAAAGAGCTCCACTCTTCAATTGTGATCACTGTATTGTTCGAGTTCTACCCAAAGTTTACGGAAAGTTACACAGTAAAGCCTTCTCAAACTTGTGTAAGAAAGTTGCTCACAGATGTTACTCAAATGAGAACGTACAACATCTTAGAAACATGCTCACTGACACAAGACGGGATCTTTTTAATGATGATTCACTTGATGACAGTATCTCTAACATTACATCTTATCTGAAATTCCGTTTTGAAATTCGCTGTCCGAAAGAAACACTATTCGTCAAATTTACCCGTTTCTCCTGGCCTCAACTTAAAAGGCTGCGTAGAGAGAAGGAAAAGCTATATAAAATGAAAGATAAAAGTGGTGTAAAAAGAACTAACTTCTCAATCAAGTTTGAAATGCAGAGGTTGAATGTAATATATAACCAGAAATTCATATCCTGCAAAAATGCTTCTAATATGTGGAAACTATTTAAGGAAATCACTGGTGGTAAGCAGATAAACAGTATTCCGTATTCCTTTGATGTATGTATTCTTAATAAATCTTTTATTTACTGTCCCTCAAATACCATGCTTCCCAGCATCGCTAGTGTTAATAACAGCCCCTTTCCAGGCTTTAACACAAATGATGTTCAAAAGTGCCTAAAGTCTCTGAACCCTTCCCAGAGCTTAGGTCCAGATTATGTACCTAGTATTATTTTTTTAATGTTCTGATATTCTGTGTAACCTTCTCACTGATCTACTTAACAAGTCTTTTTCCAGTAATATTGTGCCTGCCGTTTGGAAGGACATTAAAGTTGTACCTATACCTAAATCGTCTACTGGAGCATGTGTCAAACTTAGATCCGTTGCTATTGGCTCTCCTTTTTTGAAAACTATGGAGAAATTACTTTTACTTAGCCTTGTACCTTCGCTTAAATCCTTTAATGTCCCTAAACAATTTGCCTATAAGCACAGTAGAAGCACTTTAGATGCAGCTGCCGTCTTATATAGTACATAACATTGCCTCCAGTCTAGACAAGGGGGCTAAATTTGTTCGTTGTGCTTTCCTAGACTACACATCTACTTTTGACTCGGTCCCTAGGGACCTCTTATTAAATAAAATTGCTGCAAGTCAAACAGAATGTTGGGCTGTTAACTGGTTACATTCCTATTTCTCAGAAAGAAAGCAGTACACCGTGTATAAAGGGAAGTCTTCCACTTCATTGCCTACTGAGTCTGATGCCCTCAAGGCGCTGTCCTTGCTCCTTTTCTTTTATCTTTCTTCTTACATGACTTGCCTCACTCTGATGAAACAAACTTTGTGAAGTACGCTGATGATTTAACAGTTTCAATGGCTGTTAACTCCCAGCTAGATTGTACCAAAACAAATAGCTTTCTTGCGGGAGTCAGTAAATGGTCTGTGTCTAACGGTCCTAAACTGAATCCTTCTAAATGTTAAACTGTTAATTTCAGCTTAAGATGTAAAAGACAGTTAAAAGAAGCCGTCAGTTCTCATGGCAGTTGTAAGATTGACGACAATGATATAGGAATTAAATCAGAAATGAAGTATCTTGGACTTATTCCCTCTTCTGATCTCTCCTGGTCTTCCCATTTCCCAGCGATCTCCAGTAAAATATTCCGCCTGATATTTTACATTACGAAGTTAAGGCACTCGAGCAAAACTGAACCCCTCCCCTTACAATTCATAAACTCTTGCATCCTACCCTTATTCTTTCCTGGTTCGCTTATAAAGGACTATGTCACAATTCGTAGAATGCTGAAGGCTGTCAGTAGGGTGAGTAGTGTCACAGTGGAACACATAGTTAACGTCGTTGTCGATAGGCACTTGACTTCGTGCAATAAATTTGCAAAAGGGATTTTGTCTGACTTGGAGCATCCACTTCACCCTCAGCTTTCACCTTGCATCTCCTCGGGTAGAACAAGAAGTAACTTCAGATAACTGTGCTCATACGTCTGAGTATAAAAATTCTATGATACCATACTTGGCACGTATTTTATGTGATGAAAATAGTGTCAGGTAAGAATTAACTAACCTAGTAAATAGACAATTTCCTCCATCCATCCTTAGATACCTTCAAGTTTTACCTTTATTATTTCTATTTTATATATGGTCCTGTTGCTTATTTGTTTTACTTTGATGATTGCAAACACCAACTTTTCTCTAAGACTGCTGTGATCTTTGTTTTTCCCACTCACCATATCATGTAAAGAGAACATTATAGCCAACAATTTTAAACATGCTAGGGTTTCTATACGACATCGACAATACTGCGTGAAACAAGCCCATGGCAAATTTCACTTGTATTATTATTACCTTAGCTGTTATCACTATAATTATTTCCATTTTATATGCTGCATGTTTTTGACACTAACCATATTGTAAATGTGTAAAATTTTCTGTGTGATTAATTTTATTTATAATTTGGGGAAATTAGATGCAATATTGTGATTAATGCTGAAAATCCCATTCTGTATTATAAGTACTACTTTTGGAATAAAGAAAATTATTATTATTATAGACTTTCCCAACGAAATCACCTTCAGAAGTGACAGGTGAGAACTAGCAATTATCCTCTATGTTGATATAAGGAAAGCCTTCGACAGAGTCTCACATAGTCTGCTTGCCAGCAAGCTGTAGTCACTGTGGATACGCAACCCCCTCCATAACTGGATAAAATCATTTCTCAGTGACAGAAATCAGACAACAAAAATTGGCTCGATGATTTCCAGGCCTAGGCCGATTAGCAGTGATGTCATCTAGGGGAGTGTGTTGGGTCCCCTCCATTTCAAAATATGCATCAACAGTATATTTGCGTGCTTTAGTATAGGCAAGCCAATACTGTATGCAGATGACTTAAAGGTGACCTATACCTGAACAAATACAGATATCGGTACAACTATGAACTCCATACATGAAGAATTAACAAAAATGTATATATGGTGTGACACCTGGAGACTTGAGTTTAGTGTCGAGAAGTGTGGCTGGCTCTGCATAGTCTGTCCCAACCTAGAACTCGACCTAACAATTCAAGGCCACAAAATCCTAACACTCAAATCTGTACCAGACCTAGGACATAATCTATCATTTTCAGAGCATATCTCGAAACAAGCATCGAAATCACGCAGGCTTATTGGTTTCCTACTCAGGAACTTCTACAGAAGTGAATCCAGAATACTACTGTATAAGGTTTGTGTGCGCCCACTCCTAGACTATTGTTCATTCATATTTAGTAGTATACGCATAGAAAACAAACTGAAAGTAGAAGGAGTACAGAGGTACTTCACGCTAAAAGTACTCGGAACCGAAAACGGCACAAACTACTCTACCAGATGTGAAATTCTAGGACTAGAAACATTATGGTTAAGACGACTGCGACTAAATCTGGTACTCTTCTATAAACTACTTAACCACATAGTGTATACCCCGACTAATTGTACTCGGTTTTCAGAAGACACTGGATATAACCTTAGACACACTAAAGGTACGGTGGCTATAGAACAATGTAAAACAGCCACCAGGCAAAAGATTTTCTTGATTAGGTATGCCCAAATATGGAACAAACTACCTGAGGAAATGCGACTAGCAAGCTCACTGGTGTCCTTTGAAAAGGCACTCAATGACACACTAAGTGAGTTTGCAATGGTTACCAGTACTAATTCTCATGTAAGAGATTCAGAAATCATAGGCCCATTTAATGCATGAACTTAGAGACTACACCTGTTGTTTCTTTTGCCTTTATCTATGATTTCAGACAAAAAAGCAGCAGACATGACAATAACACCCATACAAACGAGAGTCGATCGGATTATGTCTACCTGATACAAAGCATGAACCATAACCAACATTGGAATGGAATATGAGAAAACAAGGTCGAAACTTACCATTAAATTGCTTAGAATTATATAAGTTACTTGGACATCATTTATGATCCACCAACTGGTCTCCTTCACAAAAAGAATGCGGCGGTATTTTATTCACAGTGGCGAGGAAATATATAAATCCACAGTTCCCGTTGTATACACTCAGTGGAGGTAGGAGCCGACAAAGTAATGCATTTAGAGCATATGTATACTTCCCATCATCACGGCGACACCGCGGAATATGTCAAAATCGCAGAGTAATCAAACCCAACAGGCGATGTAATTGAATAAATCCGAACGGCGAACAAGTTTTAATAATTTTAATAATAATAATTTTATATTTTCATATAGACATAAATTTACAAGAAAATGCATGCCATTTTTACAGGCACGATCAAGTATGATATAATGTAAAATAGTAGACTGTCTGCAAGTTAGTAATGTTTGACCAGCTAAATATTTGATATATGTATGATTACACTCTTTGTCTGACCCATGTCGTATCATTATTGAATTAAACAGCAGTCCTCTAGGTTGCGCAGGAAAATCGACTTCATTTCGTTTTCAACCCGTAGTTGTAGGCATACGATAACCAACCAATATTGAGGTAAGTACAACTTTTACAAGGGATAGTAAGCTGTTTTAGAAAAGTAAAGGTGCCAAAGTGAATCATTAAAGTGTAATGAAATAGGTAAATGCAATGTATCATTAATGTATGCATTCATAAAGGAAATACAATGGGAGACTATAATCATTAGGCTGACAAAGATCATTTGCAATGTATAATGCTACCCTATAGGTTTTACTATCATGTTGTCCACTTTTGGTTTAATACAATTATCCACAAGCCGGTTGTTTTTATTTCATACCTTTTTGTGTTTGGTGCACAACCGTACCCTGTAGAGAATAGGAAAAAAATAAGTCGAATCAAATTCATAAAGAGCTATAAAATGTCAGGTTTAGTGGAATATAATGAGCAAGTGAAGACGTTGTTAGAAAATGTATGAGATGAGACATTGTTAAGTGATATTCGAAGATACGACAAAGGAAAGCATGTTAATTTATAAGATGCCCCATAAATCTGTGCAGAGCCCACGTGGTGGCATCTCAGCAACAGGCTGACCGAATGGTATATGTTTAAAGGTAGAAGCATGATCTGTCCAGGCGATCATTATTATCTTATTCAAGATAAAGATTCAAGGCCTCATAGAAATCTCGAGCCATCAAATTGCGTGTTGCTGTTCCTGCAGAATGGGGCGATTCACCTTAGTGTCCACCACCATATCTACCGATCAGCATGCGCCACCCTCCCTCCTTGTAGTACATATTTGAATATTCATCAATATGACGATCATGATGACAAATCCAAATCACTACCTATGCAGCGCTAATAAACCTGGATATCTATGAAATAACGAAAATATGCTGAGAGCTGCATTTCAGATCCCACTGACTCACTCGATGGTATAATTCTGCTCCTGCATGCCTCTTTCGACATTTTGGTTACTGAAAGGTATTTATTTGTCATTTAGCAAAGAACAAGATTAAGAACTGCAATTATCATTTGTTGACATTCTGGAGACCATTATTCCGTGTTTCGCATTTAGTTATGCCTAGCCTGTGTCATTCTGCCTGACTTTCAGTATGACTTCGCAAAGAAGTCCAACTGTCCAGTTTACCACATTCCATGCACCACACAAAGGTAGAGACATAAAACTAAATGGAAGTTTAACGAGCGAAAATTTGAGGGAAAATAAATAGTGACAACATGAGTTGAATAGATACGTGAGATTACCCAGAGTGAATGCATCTGTGCCATAAACAAAGACTTGCAGACATGTATCTAGTAGTTCTTCTAGCTGACTGTCAACGATTTTATGAACCAATAGCAGTTTTTCATTCGACCGACCCAAACACATTTTGAACCTTAACATGTGCTGGCTAACATTATCGCTCGAGGAAGGCGATGGCTTGGTATGCAGTCACGTGTTATAGCCATCTCAACCTATTCAGCTTCCCAACCTTGAAGACTAACTTACCCTCCTCACCTAACACTTTATGCGTAACCTCAAGAGCAATCGCCATATTATACTGCTTTAATCATAAGATAGAACACAGACACCTATAATCAAACACCGGTATTCTTTTCATATTTTCCAGTATCAGGGGTAACTTCTCATAGTCTACATGTACAGTATCATCAGTAGACTGTAAGTTGATGATGATAAGTCTTTAAAGTCATTTATAGACTATCCTACTGATATATGTGTGATTGGACTGAAATGATATAAGGATGACAGTTTAAGAATTCAGCCTTGTGTTACATCCCAATTGGAAATGTGTTTTCTCGGATAATTCGCAAACAGTAATCACTGAATAGAAAACATTCTGTAGAATTTATGAAACTCATTAACTGACGCAATACTTCTGCAGGCATTATAGTGGTTCCTCAGTAAAGCGAGATTTGTATATTTCGGCTGCATAAAACGAGTAAGTGGTATCCTTGCAATACCAATGACTACAACAAGTCTTGGAATCATGCACCACAACTTTTACTTTACTGAATACTCCAGCAGATTTGAAATATACACTTGTCAAATATCAAATTTATACAGGAAGTCAGTAAGATTTACTAAAGAATGAAGAATGTAGATATTTGCCCATTTACAATGACAAATGATCTGCAAACATTATTGGTCCCATATCTTACAATTCCCTCGTGAATTGCGCATTGCCTTCACCAACGACGCAACCTGGATTACAGTTGTGAAATATACCTTTATAACAATAAAATAGTATTGATTTATAATACTTCACGATTGTAACGTACAACATAACTGATCTTGTCTGCAAAAATAGCTTGCATTTCTTGAAAACACCCGTTTATAAGAAAATATAAACTGTCATTATTATTAGTCTACATTGAGTACAATTCACTTGTGATGTTACGAAGAAAATGCTGACAAAAGTATACAAGTGTATCACTTATTTTAAATTATTATCAAATTTGGATATAAATCAAGAATAAAACTCGATGCCGTACACACCAAAGTTATATGGAGGAATTACTTCAAGCTTTATTTTTTCCCAAGTATTTGTAATCCATCCAAAACATACTTGGGGTTTTTTGTTAATGCGAAGACAATATTTCTATATTTCTTGATGTTCTCCATTGAATGACTAGTTATCATATTGTTCCCATAGACAAAATGGCTGCAACATTATAATTTAACCATGAACCAAATTTATGTAATTTAAATAATACTTATCCATGCCTGTACAATTGGTGTGTCCTACACAGGTAGGAAAAAATGTATTTTATTAAATAACCATTATTAAATATGTTTACTAATCGTATGTGTAATTTATCATATTGATGATGCCTGCAAACTGGCGTCCCTCATGTACAAAATGAGAATATACTATTATTTATTTATTTATTTAAAAGCACTTTCGGTTTACATAGGAGTTCTCCATACCGAATTTATTCCTCCGAGGGCCCACACAGATTACAACTTCAATTAAATAACATTGACGTTGAAGAAATTCCATCCTTCATTACTAAACTTAATGATAATAATAATGTATTTTATTCTGGAAACAGGAGCATTCGTAATGTTTCACTTTATGTAAATGCAGTTACATACAGTTGCACTAAGAACTCAATGCAACTCGGTGCACAGTAGTATATACACAAATAAACTGAAAAATAACGTCCTCCTTACCTTCTTAACAACTTTTCCTTATTACAGGATAATAACTTTCTTTCACGTATGAGCCTGAGATATGTCTATGAAATCACAATATTATATCAGTTAAATCTCGCCCCGAAACCAAGGCCACTTGAAACCAATAGCAACATAGAGACAAACGTCACTGAGGGGATATGCAATAAAGTCGCTCTTGATTCGAGGTCATTCTGGTTCCAGACCGAAAAGAATCAAAAATCCAACAGTTGCTGAATCATTGGTATTTCTCGGCATTTTTCACTGGATACTAACTGCTGTGATGGGCCTCTTGCAGATTATATTGCTTGAAACATCGTCCACGGTAAACTAGGTACCGTTTTATAAGCCATTTTTATATTTTTGTGAGTAGCCCACCATATCGACCGAATGTAACGCAACACTCAGTTGTTTCGCTCATTTTCGACAAATTCAAACAATAATGGTGCCTAGGAGTATGCCATGTAAACTGTTTTAACTTATGCAAAGTGTGCTTACTGTCATTATTTCATTGTCTTCCTTTGTATATAAATATATATATATTGTGTCAGCGAAAAACTTTAAACATGCTTACTCCATGTGTATGTTATTACCATATTGATGATGCCTGTCAACTGGAGTGCCTCATGTGCATAAAGTGAGAATATATTATTATAAAGACGCATTTTATTGTTATATGAGGGAATTGACTTCAAGCTTTATTTATTTTCCCAAGTATCTGCAATCCATCCAACGAATACTTGGGTTTTTTGTTAATGTCAATGTCACTATCTCTATATTTCTTGATGTGTTCCATTGAATCACTAGTTGTCAGATTTTCCCCACAAACTAAAGAAAAAATGGCAGCAACCATGTTATTTAACCCTAAATCATGTAATTTAAATATGTAACTTAAATAATACTTATCCATGCCTATACAACTTGTGTGTCCTACATTTGTAGAAATAAATATGTACCTTATTATATTATCATTACTTACTATATTTATTACTCGTATGTGTAATTTATCGAATTGATGATGCCTGTAAACTGTCGTCCCTCATGTAAAAAAATGAGAATATATTATTATTAAATATATAGATGACAGCCGTCTCAATATTAGAATGCCAGGAACATATTTGAAGGAATTAATATTGGGATGCACTCTGAACCTCCGTTTCACATTCAACGACATCATCTGCAGACAAAAAATGAAATCGGCTTGTCCGGAGATAGGAGGCTAGCCTCCGTAAAGCACCACCCTTCTTGTGGTGTCCAGAGCGCTCCTGTCGGCCCTTGAGCAACCGAGCTAGGCAGTATAATTTTCGTGGCATGCCGTACCCATATCCGCAGCATGTCTCCAAGGTGAACAGACTCTGACAATTGAACAATGTAGGTAAGGGAAGTCGGCAAATTGTATCCGTAACTTCGGGAGAAGAATTGGCTCTGGGGGCCTAGTCAGACGGCCTGAGATCAGATACGTGTCGGTCTAGCTGGAGGCTGGTTTCCTTGCTGCTTTGTGTGCTTCGGTGCGCATTGTTGTGCAGTTACTGCACTCTGACCGCGATCGACCATGGGCGGTTTCATCTGTTAAGGTTGCATGGCTAGCAACGCGCGTGGAATTGCTCTGCGTTGCTTTAAGCACCTGTGCTTCCATTGTTTGGCACGTGACAGCTAACTCAGAACTGGCAGGAAGCAGGAGAATGCGACTGTCTAATTGAAGCAAAGCATTGCGATGTCCACTGACTGGTTATGGCGCAATGTGATTTCTGCCCAGTGCTCTGAGTGTCAAAGTGAAGAAATTCAACTAAGCATGGGTGAACGGTGGTAGTAACCATGACTAACTGCTACAACATGCGTTAATCCTTATCATGAGCCATTTACGCGATCGGGTATTATCGTAGCAAATCACAATTGCGGCAGCGGCTTCCGATTCTGCTATGTTAGCGGCATTGACATGTAGCTATGACTGGTGTCACGAATACTGGTCGAAATAGGACCTGTCATTCGCCGAAATGATGCGCAGCATTCGAAATATAAGTAGAAGTCATGAATTAGGGTCCTTTGAACGGCCCATGACAGTGTCCGTCACCGGCAGGCCCTAGTTGCTCGAGAAGGTGAAATATACACCTTTTCCGGCTTTGGAGCATCTTGTCAAAGTTGAGGGATGTTGAGTAGACCCGGCTTCTGCCGAGGTAAAGTACGCCTCCTAGAAATTATGGGTTGTCGTATCAAAATACCCATCCCGAAAGATGGCTCTGAGCCTTACGCTCGAAATATATGTTAGGGTTTGCAGTGAAAGACACCTGTATGATAATCAGATATTAGTATTTAAGAGATATTAGTATCCGCGTTTGGTGCTGACACTGTGTCAGCTATCTTCCAGGAAATATACTTTGCCCTAGCTGTAGACTGATCGCTGTGCCATCAAAGGGTTGATCCGATATCATGCGTGCAATACGCAGGATGCCATGTGTTTCTGTTAACCGACGCCGGTTAAAATCCCGCTCGAAGCGGCTAGTAACAGTAGTGTTCTTGTTAAAGGTGTAGTCGAAATGAGCATTCGGTAATTTGTTGCCAAAATAAGAATGAAGTGTTGGTATCTGTTTGGGGTAATTTACAGACCATAGCAAGTTTTGTGTAGACATCAGCACATGCTCCCCACTTAACAGATAAGATGCATCAGTGGGTTCTCTGGGCTTGTTTGGCGTATTAAACGTAGTCTGTGGCCGATGCTTGTGGAATTTTCTATAACTTTCAGCTGATAGAGCATTAGAAGGAGGCTGGCTAACAATGGGTCTGCGTAGTGTATGTGCAGAATCATACCAGTTACCTCGCTGAGAACTTTGTCGAGAAGTAGTGGTTGGATATAATAAACTTTCTACTCGATATCAATATATATTTCCAGGTGCGTAAAATTACAGGAAATACTTGAATTTAAATAAAATTCTCGATAATTTTTCCTTAAACCAGTGGTCTTCTGTTCCAATATTAATTAGCGAAAAATGCTTTGATATGAATAGATGATTAGATAGCAAAGTGGTATGCTCTTTGTCTGAGTAGTAGTCAATTTGCAATCGATTAATTTCACGCGTCCAAATGTATTAACCTGTTAGGCATACGTATTTCATCATGGAGCATTATGATATCTACAAATCAGAGGAAATTTATTTTCGGTAGAAGTATTGTATAATTATTCAAATAGTGCGAAATACAGATACGAATATTAGAAGGAGAAGAACAAGAAGTTCAGCAAAGATCTCTTCAGTGATTTCACTTTTAAAAGCTGTACAGTCGCATTTATATACATAAGCGTACATAGATACCATTATTATTTATTTAATTCCACATAGTAACGGAGGAGATTAAGCGTCATAATAATTTTCAACTTGATCTGAAAGTTTGTAAGTTCGAATATGGATTGCAAGGGGCTTAGAGACAAGATTACATGGGATTAGAAAACAGTTACAATGTATGCAAAATTTATATTTGATAACTGGAGAAATAATTTTAAAGGCGAATAGAAGGTGACAGTTATATTCAACCTGATATGGATCACGAGAGGCTCAGAAACGAAAATTACGCAGGGATGGAACGAATTACGGAATGAGAATGGAAACAAGTTGAAATAATAATTGTCAACTTGAAATGTGAATTAGGTGTGAATATACATTACAAGGGGATGGGAAACTAAAGTCCAACGTGTCCTGACAAAGGAGCACAAACAGCAGCTAGGTGACTTGAAAAACAACAAAGATCTAGTCATTACACATCAGGACAAAGGTTCGGGAGTGATCCTTATGGATTGGGATGTTCGAAATCACTGGTACGACCTATGGTAGTTAGGACTCATCGCACTCTAATTTCGATGTATGGACACCTAGTCCGACCTTCTTATCATTCATAAACTCTTCTAGTTCTGACGCACAAACAGAATTAGTTTATGGTGATATTTTAAGCCAGATTTTAGTATCCCGTGACTTATTCACGATATTGCTGATTAATGCACGTTCCTAAATCAGTAAGATATCTGAACTAAGGACATTATTATTTATGTCTCAGACATAACTCTGGTGGTACGTTCGAAATCGGTGACATTTTACACGTGTTTGCTCTGATATTCATTTACTGCTTATAGTCATATAATCCTTGAAATTATGGTCCAAATCTCTAAAAAACGTGTTCATAGAAACACAATAGTTTTAGATAATGGCTCAACCTAGGTTATAACTGCATTACCACCCTGAAATACAGCATTAACTACTAGCTCAAAAAATGGCTTGAGTGCAATTCTCACTCCTGTGATACAGGGGAAAGGTGTTCTGTTAGAGAACTCTGAGTTCTGCAAATTAAACCTCCTTGTGAAAGATATCCAGTGGCAAGTAAGTGAACTTCAGGAAAAATTAGGTCAGTTTGATAGCATATCACTGTCAATCTGAAATATCACGGAGAGCCGTTCTGATATTGGACAGGTTAAGTCTTTACTGGATGTAACTCAAAACAAGCTTTTGGATTTAGACCCAGTAGCCTGTCTGTTAGGAAAACATCCTAAAATGTCTTCAGACGTCCTAAATAGGGCTGAAAATCTGATTGACTGCTTGGCTGCGGAGGTGATGAAGTGTATAACCTCTTCTCACCAGGCTATAGTTTACAACGTCCCAGATTCTCTTCCTCTGAAGACCGTTAAACACAAACTCCTGATTTGTTGCGGCATGGCTAGTGTTCCATTTGAATGCAAAAGACTTCGTAAAAGGTCTAACCAGACTAATTGTCTCATCATTTTTAAATTCAGTAATTCCCTTGATTCTAGTAAGTTTACTTAATGTCAGGATCACCTAAGACTGAATAGCAGTTATAAGTCTATAACCATAGCTCAGGATAAAACATCGTGTCAGCGCAGAATAATGCGTAGTAGTAACCTGGTCACCTCCTCTAACTTAGATTTACCAACAGTCGCCTAATGCTGACATTAGCATTCAGCAAACTACACAACAACCACGCATGGCAATGGAACTAGGAACTGATTTAGATACCAGTACCCATGTAAATAACGTCTCACCGAAAGATGTTAAAATAGGTAGAACTGCTGCAAGCTGTTCTAAGAATAAAGTATAATTATATTTCAACAGTTTACACACAATTATATGTTTTGTTATTGGTAATATTTCGAGCAAAATTACCACCCGTGTTCACACCACTGTTGGAATTGTTTGACTCCGGTGTATAGACACCCAGTCCGATCCCCCTATCATTCAAAAACTCTTGCGTTGCTGACGCACAAACAGAATTGGGTTATGGTGATATCTTAAGCCAGTTTGTATTATCTCGTAACTTATTCACGATATTGCTAATTAAAGCAAGTTCCTTAATCAATTATTATTATTATATCCTTTAATTAACCTCGCCTAGATTACTAGGTCACTAGTATTCTAGCCGGTCCCAAGCCCGGATAAAGAGGGAGGGTTGGGGCGTGGTGCTAGCAACTCCACCCCGAAAACTTAATCAAATTGCTACTAAAACTTCAACGCACAAATATATTAAAAATTCTACAAATACAAACAATGACATTATTTTTCGCTGGAATCGGGGAAGTGAAATGACGCAGGCTGGTGAAAGCCTTCGGGAAGCCAGTCAGCCGATGTGCCTTCTTTCGATGAAAGCAAAAATAAGGATGGGGACGTGGAATATTCGTACAATGTACGAAACTGGAAAGGCTGCTCAGGTAGCCGCAGAAATGAGGAGATATAAAATAGAAGTGTTGGGAATCTGCGAGAGCAGATGGAACGGATGCGGAAGGTGCCAACTACCAACTGGAGAGACAATAATCTACTCCGGTCACCCAGAGGACGATCACGAACACACCGAGGGAGTAGCCATCATGATGTCACCAACAGCGGCTAAAGCTCTCATGCAGTGGGAACCAATCTCCTCCAGGATAATGACAGCCAGGTTCAACCGAAAAGGAAAGAAGGTTACAGTCATTCAATGCTACGCGCCCACAAACGTCTCAGAACAAGAGAAGAAGGAGGATTTCTACAGTCAACTACAAACAGTAATGGACAACGTCCCAAAGAGCGATATCAAAATCCTGATGGGTGATATGAATGCGAAACTGGGAGGAGACAATACAGGAAGAGAACTCACCACGGGTCGCGAGGCCCTCGGTGAAATGAACGAAAATGGTGAACTCTTCTCAGACTTCTGCGCCTTCAATGATTTGGTGATTGGTGGCAGTGTGTTCAAACACAGGGATATACACAAGGCAACATGGATCTCACCAGATGGACACACCAAAAACCAGATAGACTTCATTTCAATCTCAAGGAAGTGGAGACGGAGCCTACTGGACACAAGATCGAGGAGAGGAGCAGATGTGGGTTCAGGCCACTATCTAGTACAAGGGACTTTCAAGGTGAAGCTGAAAGCCTCGAGGATACCTGGGGATAGACCACAATGCAAGTTCAACACCCAAAAACTGAAGGACACAATCACACAGGACATTTTCACTGCAACGGTCAGAGCAAAGCAGGAAACACTACGTGGCACCACTGAGGAATCATCCGTGGAAGACCATTGGAACTCTCTGAAGGTAATTTTCAACGAAACGTGTTCAACGGTTTTAGGAAGAAAGAAGAAAAAGACAAGGAATGGCTCTCAACAGACACTTGGAAACTAATAGAGGAGAGGAGAATGGTGAAAGAAAAAATGATTCAATGCAAGGATGGACAAGAGAAAGTGACGCTGAACTCAACTTACACAGCACTGGACAAAGAAGTGAAGAAGAGTGCCAGGAAGGACAAAAGACAATTCTACGACAACCTGGATACCGAAGCTGAGAATGCAGCAGGCAAAAGGGACCTAAGGACACTATATCAGATAACCAAGTCTCTATCCGGGAAGAGTACTTTGTGCTGTATACAATGAAACTGTCATTGATGTATATTTCTAACAGCAGCGATTCGCTCATTTTTATTTTAAGATCCCGTTATTCAGGCTGGCCATGAAGCAGTCTGCCAAAAGTGGGCGAAGGGGAGAATCCACAGCGATCGCATTTTTCTGTCTATAGATAACATCGTTGAATGTAGACTGTAGGTTAAGTGCGCACCTTAAAAACAACTCTCCTAAACACAAGTTTGGTATTCCGATGCCCAGATTCCTGTCATCCACATATGTGCAAAGGAAACAATGCGTGTCTATGAGTGGCACATTCGAAATTAGAGACTCTTCATATAGTGGTAACATTCTTTCGCCATTCACATTCAAGTCTTTTATGCATTCGGCAAATTCAAAATTTTCTCGGATAGAATACTTAAAGAGTTGTTGTCTCATAGGCTGCATAATTTTGAACGGCCATTTGGCGATCGGATGACAAATCGATCCTGCCATGTCATAAATCGGTCGAAGTGACATACCTCCATTGTGGTAGACAATAGAGTCTGGGGACAATTTATTCTGTTGGTCTCAGGCATTCAGATAGGCTCTCAGTTATGAGGCAGTCGTCCTTCGTTCTCCTTAGCGCATCTGTTAGTTGCTGTTCAATAAATTCTATCTTACTCTTCTCATTGTCTGGTTTTGAAAATTTACTATCATCAGAGATTAGAGCTGTCAATTTAATAATAATAGTAATATATTTTTCATTTTTGCAAATGAGGGACACCAGCTTACAGGAATCATCAATATGATGAACTGCATTTACGGTTAGTAAACAAATTTGACAATAATAATTTAATAAAATACACATTTATTCCTACCTATGTAGGAAACACCAATTGTACATGAATGGACAAGTGTTATTTAAATTACATTAATTTGGTTCATGGTTAAATTATATGGTTGCAGTCGTTTTCGTGTTTGTTCTGTGGGAACAGTGTGATAACTAGTCATTCAATGGAGAACATCAAGAAATATAGAAATATTGTCTTCGCATTAACAAAAAACCCCAAGTATGTTTTGGATGGATTACAAATACTTGGGAAAAAATAAAGCTTGAAGTAATTCCTCCACATAACTGGTGTGCACGGCATCGAGTTTTATTCTTGATTTATATCCAAATTTGATAATAATTTAAAATAAGTAATCCACTTGTATACTTTTGTCAGTATTTTCATCGTAACATCACAAGTGAATTGTACGCAATGTAGACTAATAATAATGATAGTTTATATTTTCTTATAAACGGGTGTTTTCAAGAAATGCAAGCTATTTTTGCAGATACGATCAGTTATGTTGTAAGTTACAAGGTATATTCCACCACTGTAATCCAGGTTGCGTCGTTGGTGAAGGCAATGCGCAATTCACGAGGAAATCGTGAGATATGGGGCCAATAATGTTTGCAGATCATTTGTCATTGTAAATGGGCAAATATCTACATTCTTCATTCTCATTCAAAAAGTTAAATGGAAGCTGAAATGGTGAGAGACAAAAGAAGACAAACAACAAGAACGCAAAAGAAAGCAAGTGGAGTCTTGAAGGAGTGATTAATATGTATATATACATTTATATTCTGTTTAGTAACTATAGCTATTTTGATGCACTAACTAACTAGTCCCGTGATGCTAACTTTTATATTGTGTGAACTAATATTATTGTCCTGTGTAAAAATGTCTATCATGTACTTCCAATAATATAAAAATTTATAATTGTAGTTTGTTGTAACTACACGTTTAATGAACTTAAAATATCTATGTTGGGCGAAAAAGAGGGTGTAATAGTCAGACGCAGAAGTGAATTCTCATCTCTGAACAGTCTGGTGACTGAGGAGATGAACACCGCAAGTGTGTTTGCATCGCACACATCAGCTAGTAGTCTATTCCAAATGACTGAAAACTTATTTAAGAAGAAATTATACCGCATGTAAGTCTGACAATGCTCAATAGCAGCTAGGTTGTGATGATTTCTAAGATTGTAACTGATGACAGCGGTAGGTTTAATTATTGGCTCGGAGGAGTGCACGAGCAGATTAGTTAGCGTGTAGTAAAAAATTAGGTTTAGCTTAAGACGTCTTTTCCAGAGTGGTTCTAAACTTAGTCTGTCGCAACGTTCACAGTATTCGAGACCACTCTCTAAACCAAGAATTCTTAAGGTGAATTGCCGTTGCACTCCCTCTAATTTAAGCTTGTCATTTTGTCTGAGTCCGCTAAGAATAAACGGGCAGTATTCTAAAATAGGTCGGACACATACTTTATATAATAAAACCCTAGTTTCACAACAAAAGAAATTGCGAGTTATGCATCCTAGTAGCCTTCGTGTTTTACGTCTGGTATAATCAGTTTGTTCAGAGAACGTTAAGTTACTAGAGTATCTGATACCGAGATCTACGATTGAGTTGAGCTTGGCTAGTTTACGCCCATTTATTTCAACATTCAGGTCAAGGTTACTGTTTCCGATACAAATCCAGCCGCATTTATCAATGTTGAACTTTAGACAGGATTCAGTACACCATGTTGCGAGACCACTTAGTTCAAGATGTATTTTATTTACCATATCGCTTAGTTCTTGAGCGTAGCAGGAGTAAACGACTTTGAGGCCGTCAGCATATAGGAATGATTTACCTGAGGTGAAGCAGTTGCAAATGCTGTTAATGTATACTGTAAATAAAAGTGGACCTAGGACAATACCTTGCACAACCCCACTTGTGATCTGCCTGGGATGAGACAATACAGATCCAACCTTGGTTATTTGTACCCTATTGCTTAGAAACGATTTTAACCAGCTCAGTAATGGATTGCGAATCCCACATGAATACAGCTTCTCAAAGAGAATACTGTGAGATACCATATCAAATGCCCTAGATATGTCGAAGTAGAGAACAACAACTAGCTTACGTGCTTCGCGACTACTGGTGATGCAGTTGAAAAAGTCGAAGTGGCAAGTAACGCAAGACCTATTTTTGAGAAATCCGTGTTGAGACCTAGTAACAAGATCTTCCTTAAGTAGATAGTCTGACAACTGATCTTTGACAACTTTCTCCATGACTCGCGAGACAACTGGGGTTATATTTGTAGGTCTGTAATTGCGGACGTTTGCCTCATCCCCGGATTTATAGTGTGGAATTATGAAGCTAGTTTTCCACTCATTAGGGTAAGTGCCAGTGTCCATAGATATTGAGAAGAATTTAAGAAGTAATAGGGGTGTATCACGCCCACTGTTTTTGAAAATTATAGAAGCAAGGCCATCTGGTCCCGCGCTAGTGGAAGGATTCAGGCTTTTAACTGCTTGTTCTATCAATTGGTTTGTGAACACTATGCTTCCGAGGAAAGAGCTAGTAAGGAGGCCGGTTTCACCAGGAATGTGCGTTTCTAAACCAAAGTTTGCAAACCACTCACTGAATATTTCACAGATGGTGGCAGGCACATTGTAGATAACTTTGTCATGAAGTAAATAGGGGATGTCCCTCGTCGACTGCATTCACTCTTTAGGAAGTGTTGTTAAGTTGTAAACTTTGGAGGTAATTTTAAGTGCCCTTATTTCTCCATCGAGGTCATTTTGAGAGCGTTGGCGCTTGATAAATTCAAGAGACTCATGGATTGAGTGCAGTAGTGATATATCCTTAGTGGAATGGTGCTGTTTCTTCAACTTCCTTAACTTATTGCGGTATACCCTCGGAATGTATTCAGCTTGGTGTCTACTTAATTTCACTACCTTTTTAGGAGCAACAGTAGCTAGACAAAGGGTAACATTCCTGTAAAATAGGGACACTACAGCTTCCAGGGAGTCAGTGGTAAAATATTCATCCCAGTGACAGAGTCGAATGAGTTCTTGGACTAATCCATAATCTGTATGTTTGAAACTGCGACATATCAAGCTCCCTGAATCCTGTTTGTTTCCTGTATTTAGTGGTGAGAAAGGCAGAGAGTAGAGTACCATTCTATGGTCACTACTGGAAAATCTGTTACCAGCATAGGTGGAGACTGGGATTGTGTCATGACAAAACACAAGGTCCAACATGTTGTCACCACGAGTAGGTGTCTGGACGTGTTGCTGCCATCCATAACAATCGATAGTGGCAAGTAATTCGTCGAAGCGTTGGGGGCCGGAACTACTTAACCAACTGACTTCTGGAAGATTGAAGTCCCCTGCAATTATTTTGTAATTAGTACTAAACGATGAGGCGCGTGCGAATGATTTAGCTAATAACGCATCAGTTTCTTTGGTTGAGCTTGGTGCTCGATAAACACAGCCTATGAGAAGCTTGTACTTATCTCCTTGTAAGACGACCCAGAGTGAATCATGTACCTCGTTCAGTATTTCATCTTCCACCTTACTGACTACGAATGAGTTATGTATATAAATGAGACATCCTCCACCACGCTTGCAATCTCTATTTGCACGGTGTACAGTGTAATCATCTATGCCTATATGCACATCAAGTACAGAGTATGAGCACCATGATTCAGTAATCAGAGCTCCAGTAGGCTTGGCGATAAATAATTATGTCCTTAGTTCAGATATCATTCATTCACTATAATGTGTATGTATAACTGCAGAGTGATTTGCATAGTTACGTAAAACTCTGATTTTTGTGGAATATCTTGTCAAAAATCTGCAAAACGCTATTAAAATTATTTGCCTCTGAAACACTGAATCTTTGGATATAATATTGTACATCAATTATACCTATAACTATTTGCCACTCTGTGCTTGTTTAACACTAACTAATACCTATGATTGAATATATATTGATGGAATTACATGTTCAAGTTGGCTCAAGTCAGTGAGTCTATGATTTTGGTATCATTTTGGTTAACTGTAATTGACTGTGATATTATTATTGTTGTCGCTTGTTACCCTTCTTGTTGTGAATTATTTTCCCGTACTGGTGTTGTTCTGCTTGTTTTATTCCCTGTTTTTCTGGTTTTAAGGGGAGCAACCCACAAGGTCACTTCTCTCTAAATCTTAATTTAATGTAACAGTCCCTCTCTCCAGGCGTGGGGCTAGCAACCCCACCCTGTAAACAAACTTGCTACAGAAACTTCAGCACGATGAATCTCCTTGAGACAAAAGAAAAAGTCTATATGGGGAAACAGAATGTCCGCACCATGTACGAGATTGGCAAAGCTGCCCAGATCGCAAACGAAATGAAAAGATACAAAATTCAAGTACTGGGAATATGTGAAAGCAGATGGAACGGAAACGGACTCACCAAATTGTCAACGGGTGAGTCAGTGATCTACCCCGGTCACCCAGAAGATAACCACTCGCACACTGAGGGCGTGGCTATCATGATGTCACCAACGGCAACGAAGGCCCTAATGCAATGGGAGGTGATCCCGCCCAGGACAATGACCACCAGATTCAACTCCAAAGGAAGAAAAGTATCAATTATACAATGCTATGCACCGACAAACAACGCAGACCTCGAAAAGAAGGAAGAATTCTACAGACAACTACAGGCAACAATGGATAATACTCCAGTCGGCGACATTAAATACTAATGGGAGACATGAACGCCAAACTGGGACCATACAACACAGGAAAGGAATTCATCATGGGTAGAGAAGCTCTCGGAGAAATGAATGAAAACGGAGAACTCTTTGCCGACTTCTGCACCTTCAATGAACTAGTGATTGGTGGCAGCGTATACAGACACAAGGATATCCACAAGGCTACATGGGTGTCACCAGATGGGCGAACCAAAAACCAAATCGACTTTATCTCAATCTCAAGGAAGTGGACGCGCAGCCTGCTGGACACAAAAGTAAGAAGAGGAGCAGACATTGGCTCAGACCACTATCTCGTACAAGGGACAATCCAAATCAAATTAAAAGCTTTCAGAGAATCAGGAGCTGCAGATAGACCACAAGCCAAGTTCAACACTCAGAAACTGAAGGACCAGGACACTAAGGACATCTTCACTGCAAGCATAAAAGACAAAGCTGAGACACAAATCAACACTGGCGAAGAGGTCAGCGTCGAAATGCACTGGAACAACTTGAAGACAGTGTGGAGTCAAACCTGCATGGAAGTTCTAGGCAGAAAGAAGAGATAGGACAAACAGTGGCTCACTACGGACACTTGGAGACTAATAGAAGAGAGAGGGATGGTGAAACAAAAGATTATCCAGTGCACCGATGAGCGACGAAAACAGGATTTGAATGCAAACTACAAGATACTGAACAGAAGAGTAAAGAAGAGTGCCAGAGAAGACAAAAGAAAATATTTTGAAACCATGGCAAGGGAAGCAGAACAAGCTGCAGGCAAAGGAGACCTCGCAACACTCTACCAAACAACTAGGTACCTATCGGGTAAACGTTTGACACAAATCAAGCCGGTGAAGGATGACAACGGAAAGTCACTCACCAAAGAGGTGGAGGAAAGGAAACACTGGGCTGAGCACTTCAAAAGACTCCTCAATCGACAACCACCGACAACGCGCCCAACAATACCAGCAACGGAGACAGAACTACCAGTGAACACCAACCCACCGACGAAATCAGAAGTCCTGAAGGCAATCAAGATGCTGAAAGCTGGAAAAGCAGCAGGACTAGATGGAATCCCAGCAGAAGCATTGAAAATGGACCCAGAGACAACAGCGGACTTGATGACACCATTACTGGAGAAGGTGTGGAAAGAGGGCAAGGTATCTGCGGATTGGAAGAAAGGATACTTATTCTGACTACCAAAGAAAGGAGACTTAAGTCAATGCAAGAACTGGCGCGGAATTATGCTCCTGTCCATCCCAAACAAAATACTAAGCCACATCATCCTGGAAAGAATCAAACATGTCATGGATGAAAAACTTCAACCGGAACAGGCTGGATTCAGGAGAAACAAGTCATGCATTGATCAAATAACCGCCTTACGGATCATCGTTGAACAGAGCCTGGAATGGCAGTCACCTCTCTACCTCAACTTCATCGACTTTGAAGAGGCCTTTGACAGTGTCGATCGAGAGGTGATTTGTCAACTACTACGCTACTACGGAGTGCCACCGAAATTATACATGTCATCCAACAGCTGTACGACAATGCTGCATGCCAAGTAATCCACAACGGGAAACTTGCGGAATCCTTCGAAGTGAAGACAGGAGTAAGACAAGCTGGCTGCCTACTATCGCCAATGATTTTCCTGATTGCGGTAGACTGGATAATGCGACAAACAGGCATAAAATGGACTCACACAAAAAACTTGGAGGATCTGGACTTCGCCGATGATATATGTCTGATTTCCCACAAACTGGAAGATATGCAAGTGAAAAGCAACAAGCTGGCAGAAGAAGCATCAAAGATAGGACTTCAGGTGAACATAGATAAAACAGAGGTGATGAAGCTTTCTGGGCAACACCAACAGCAACAACAACAGACAACAATCAACATAATTGGGAGGAACCTGAAAGAAACAACCTCTTTTACTCACCTTGGTAGCATCGTTTCAACTACAGGCGGAACTGACGAGGATATCAAAGCAAGAATCGGAAAAGCAAGACAAGCTTTCACTATTCTCAAGTCTGTGTGGAGGTCAACAACACTCAGCATCAAAAATAAGATCCGGATTTTCAACTCCAATGTGAAGTCAGTGCTACTATACGGATCAGGGACTTGCACTGCGCGTCATAAAGAGCATCTCAAACAAACTACAGACCTTCATTAACAGTTGTCTTCGCTCAATACTACTCAAGATCAGATGGCCAGAAAACATTAGCAACAGGGATCTCTGGGAGCGAACCAACCAGGAACCGATTGTGAAACAAATATGCAGAAGTAAATGAAGATGGATTGGCCATACTCTGAGGAAACCATCAAGTAACATCACTAGACAAGCCCTTGAGTGGAACCCGAAAGGGAAGCGGCGAGTTGGTCTACAGTGCAAGGGTGACTTGGAGGTGGTCACGAGAAGAGGAGATGAAAACGTGTGAGCAGACCTGGAGCCAGGTGAAGACTATAGCAGAGAACCGAACTCAACGGAGACGCACGGCTGAAGCCCTATGTTCCTGTAGGAATTAAAGGATATTATATTATTATCATTGTTCCCTTGGGTTCCTAGTGAAACATAGGGCTTCAACTGCACGCCTCCACTTGCTTCTGTCTTTTGCTGTACTTTTCACTTGCATCCATGTTAGTCCATACTGTTTCACTTCCTGTTCACACGATCTCCTCCATGTCACCCTTGGACGTCCCACTCGCCGCCTCCCTTTCGGGTTCCACTCGAGCGTTGGCCTGCCGCGCGATGTCACCCAATGGCCTCCTCAGCGAGTGTCCAATCCATCTCCACTTTCTCCTGCATATTTGTTGGGCAATTGGTTCCTGTTTTGTTTGTTCCCATAATTTCTTGTTTGTGATTCTTTCCGGCCATCTAATCTTCGGTATAGAACGAAGACAGTTGTTGATAAAGGTCTGCAGCAGGCTGTTGGAAATATTCTCGGTGACCCTCCAAGTTTCTGATCCGTACAGCAAAACTGACTTGACGTTTGTATTGAAAATCCGTATTTTGTTGTTTATGGTGAGTGACGAAGATTTCCAGATTGGTTTCAGGTTGATCAATGTGTTTCTCGCCTTCCCGATTCTCGATTTGTCATCCTCGTCCGTTCCTCCTGTGGTTGAGACAATGCTCCCTAGATAAGTGAAAGAAGTAACCTCTTTCAAATCCTTCCCTTTGATGGTGATTGTTGCTGTTGTTGTTGGTTGGTTGTTTTCATAACCTCCGTCTCTTCTATTTTCACCTGGAGTCCTGTCTTTGCTGCTGCTTCGACCACTTTGTCGGTTTTCGCTTGTAAGTCTTCGATTTTGTGTGACATCAAACATAAATCATCCACGCGCGAAATCCAGGTCCTCTAGGTTCTTCACGTCCGTCCAGGATATCCCTGTCTTCTCGTTTCCCACTGTCTGACGCATAATCCAGTCGACCACTCCAAACGCCTCGCTGAGTTTTCCGTTGTGGATCACTTGACATGTGCCGTTGTCGTACAGCTGTTGAATAAGATTGATGAATATTTGGGAAACGCCGTAGTACTCGAGTAGTTTCCAAATTACTTCGCGGTCAACGCTGTCGAAGGCCTTCTCAAAGTCTATGAAGTTGAGGTAGAGATTTGATTGCCATTCCATGCTTTGTTCGATGATAATGCGTAGAGTTGCAATTTGGTCAGAACATGATTTGCCTTTCCTGAATCCAGCTTGTTCTGGTCGGAGTTCTGTATCCAGTGCGTCCTTTATTCTCTCCAGGATGATGCGACTCAGGATTTCACTTGGCGTCGACAGGAGCATGATTCCTCGCCAGTTCTTGCAGAGTCCTAAGTCGCCCTTCTTTGGTAGTTCGACAAGGTAACCTTTCCTCCAGTCAGTAGACACCTTTCTCTCCTTCCAGATCTTTTGCAATAATGGAGTCAGCATATCTGCTGTTGTTTCTGGGTCCGCTTTCAGTGCTTCCGGGGTATTCCATCTGGTTCAGCTGCTTTCCCAGCTTTCAAAAGCTTGATTGCATTCAGGACTTCAGTTTTCGTTGGAGGACTGGTGTCAACTTGCAGTTGTGTACGTGCTGTTGCTGGTATTTCTGGACAGGTTGCAGGTGGTGGTCTGTTCAAGAGTCCTTTGAAGTGGTCCGCCCATTGTTTGATCTGTCTTTCTTCTTTGGTAATTGGGTTCCCTTGGTTGTCTTTTATAGGTTTCACTTGTGTTGATCTCTTCCCGGATAGAGACTTGGTTATCTGATATAGTGTCCTTAGGTTCCTTTTGCCTGCTGCATTCTCAGCTTCAGTAGCCAGGTTGTCGTAGAATTGTCTTTTGTCCTTCCTGGCACTCTTCTTCACTTCTTTGTCCAGTGCTGTGTAAGTTGAGTTCAGCGTCACTTTCTCTTGTCCATCCTTGCATTGAATCATTTTTTCTTTCACCATTCTCCTCTCCTCTATTAGCTTCCAAGTGTCTGTTGAGAGCCATTCCTTGTCTTTTTCTTCTTTCTTCCTAAAACCGTTGAACACGTTTCGTTGAAAATTACCTTCAGAGAGTTCCAATGGTCTTCCACGGATGATTCCTCAGTGGTGCCACGTAGTGTTTCCTGCTTTGCTCTGACCGTTGCAGTGAAAATGTCCTGTGTGATTGTGTCCTTCAGTTTTTGGGTGTTGAACTTGCATTGTGGTCTATCCCCAGGTATCCTCGAGGCTTTCAGCTTCACCTTGAAAGTCCCTTGTACTAGATAGTGGCCTGAACCCACATCTGCTCCTCTCCTCGATCTTGTGTCCAGTAGGCTCCGTCTCCACTTCCTTGAGATTGAAATGAAGTCTATCTGGTTTTTGGTGTGTCCATCTGGTGAGATCCATGTTGCCTTGTGTATATCCCTGTGTTTGAACACACTGCCACCAATCACCAAATCATTGAAGGCGCAGAAGTCTGAGAAGAGTTCACCATTTTCGTTCATTTCACCGAGGGCCTCGCGACCCGTGGTGAGTTCTCTTCCTGTATTGTCTCCTCCCAGTTTCGCATTCATATCACCCATCAGGATTTTGATATCGCTCTTTGGGACGTTGTCCATTACTGTTTGTAGTTGACTGTAGAAATCCTCCTTCTTCTCTTGTTCTGAGACGTTTGTGGGCGCGTAGCATTGAATGACTGTAACCTTCTTTCCTTTTCGGTTGAACCTGGCTGTCATTATCCTGGAGGAGATTGGTTCCCACTGCATGAGAGCTTTAGCCGCTGTTGGTGACATCATGATGGCTACTCCCTCGGTGTGTTCGTGATCGTCCTCTGGGTGACCGGAGTAGATTATTGTCTCTCCAGTTGGTAGTTGGCACCTTCCGCATCCGTTCCATCTGCTCTCGCAGATTCCCAACACTTCTATTTTATATCTCCTCATTTCTGCGGCTACCTGAGCAGCCTTTCCAGTTTCGTACATTGTACGAATATTCCACGTCCCCATCCTTATTTTTGCTTTCATCGAAAGAAGGCACATCGGCTGACTGGCTTCCCGAAGGCTTTCACCAGCCTGCGTCATTTCACTTCCCCGATTCCAGCGAAAAATAATGTCATTGTTTGTATTTGTAGAATTTTTAATATATTTGTGCGTTGAAGTTTTAGTAGCAATTTGATTAAGTTTTCGGGGTGGAGTTGCTAGCACCACGCCCCAACCCTCCCTCTTTATCCGGGCTTGGGACCGGCTAGAATACTAGTGACCTAGTAATCTAGGCGAGGTTAATTAAAGGATATAATAATAATAATTGATTAAGGAACTTGCTTTAATTAGCAATATCGTGAATAAGTTACGAGATAATACAAAGTGGCTTAAGATATCACCATAACCCAATTCTGTTTGTGCGTCAGCAACGCAAGAGTTTTTGAATGATAGGGGGATCGGACCGGGTGTCTGTACATCGGGTTTACATTGCAGTGAGGTGGTGCGAGCTGCCATTGGTCGTACCAGTTATTCGGGACACTTGTAAAATTTACCATGTGTTCCTGGATATAAGGATAGTAGATGTTGAGCCTAGGTTGACGGTTAAAAAGCATAGCATCAAATGGTCTACCCATCCACGTGCTATCCATCATACCGGTACACACCTTCGTGTTGGTTTTATAACGTAAAGGAAATTGAGAGGGAAGGTGCTTTGGTTGTAAGACTTTGGGAGTTTTGGGGCCTGACTTTCTATGATGTGATGGTTGCTGTAAACCTCCAGATATACTAGTGTTTCGAGAGGAACTTTTCGTAAGACGTGAGGGTTTTTTGACAGTCTTACTCTCAGCAAGCTTATTGAATACAAAGTATTGTTCCCCATCATTAGTCTCAACCCGGCAAAATTTGTTCATTGTGGTGAGGTTACAAGGTTTGGGTAAGAATTTCTTAGAAATTTTTTAGGAATCAAACAATTCCAACAGTGGTGTGAACACGGGTAGTAATTTTGCTCGAAATATTACCAATAACAAAACTTATCATTGTGTTTAAACTGTTGAAATATAACTATACTTTATTCTTAGAACAGCTTGCAGCAGTTCTACCTATTTTAACATCTTTCTGTGAGACGTAAATTTGCAGGGGTAATGGTATCTAAATCAGTTCCTAGTTCCATTGACAAGTGTGGTTGTTGTGTAGTTTGCTGAATGCTAATGTCAGCATTAGGCGACTGTTGCTGTGCACGATCCTTTTTTGGTAAATCTAAGCTAGAGGAGGTGACCAGGTTACTACTACGCATTATTCTGCGCTGACACGATGTTTTATCCTGAGCTATGGTTATAGACTTATAACTGCTATTCAGTCTTAGGTGATCCTGACATTAAGTAAACTTACTAGAATCAAGGGAATTACTGAATTTAAAAATGATGAGACAATTAGTCTGGTTAGACCTTTTACGAAGTCTTTTGCATTCAAATGGAACACTAGCCATGCCGCAACAAATCAGGAGTTTGTGTTTAACGGTCTTCAGAGGAAGAGAATCTGGGACGTTGTAAACTATAGCCTGGTGAGAAGAGGTTATACACTTCATCACCTCCGCAGCCAAGCAGTCAATCAGATTTTCAGCCCTATTTAGGACGTCTGAAGACATTTTAGGATGTTTTCCTAACAGACAGGCTACTGGGTCTAAATCCAAAAGCTTGTTTTGAGTTACATCCAGTAAAGACTTAACCTGTCCAATATCAGAACGGCTCTCCGTGATATTTCAGATTGACAGTGATATGCTATCAAACTGACCTAATTTTTCCTGAAGTTCACTTACTTGCCACTGGATATCTTTCACAAGGAGGTTTAATTTACAGAACTCAGAGTTCTCTAACAGAACACCTTTCCCCTGTATCACAGGAGTGAGAATTGCACTCAAGCCATTTTTTGAGCTAGTAGTTAATGCTGTATTTCAGGGTGGTAATGCAGTTATAACCTAGGTTGAGCCATTATCTAAAACTATTGTGTTTCTATGAACACGTTTTTTAGAGATTTGGACCATAATTTCAAGGATTATATGACTATAAGCAGTAAATGAATATCAGAGCAAACACGTGTAAAATGTCACCGATTTCGAACGTACCACCAGAGTTATGTCTGAGACATAAATAATAATGTCCTTAGTTCAGATATCTTACTGATTTAGGAACGTGCATTAATCAGCAATATCGTGAATAAGTCACGGGATACTAAAATCTGGCTTAAAATATCACCATAAACTAATTCTGTTTGTGCGTCAGAACTAGAAGAGTTTATGAATGATAAGAAGGTCGGACTAGGTGTCCATACATCGAAATTAGAGTGCGATGAGTCCTAACTACCATAGGTCGTACCAGTGATTTCGAACATCCCAATCCATAAGGATCACTCCCGAACCTTTGTCCTGATGTGTAATGACTAGATCTTTGTTGTTTTTCAAGTCACCTAGCTGCTGTTTGTGCTCCTTTGTCAGGACACGTTGGACTTTAGTTTCCCATCCCCTTGTAATGTATATTCACACCTAATTCACATTTCAAGTTGACAATTATTATTTCAACTTGTTTCCATTCTCATTCCGTAATTCGTTCCATCCCTGCGTAATTTTTGTTTCTAAGCCTCTCGTGATCCATATCAGGTTGAATATAACTGTCACCTTCTATTCGCCTTTAAAATTATTTCTCCAGTTATCAAATATAAATTTTGCATACATTGTAACTGTTTTCTAATCCCATGTAATCTTGTCTCTAAGCCCCTTGCAATCCATATTCGAACTTACAAACTTTCAGATCAAGTTGAAAATTATTATGACGCTTAATCTCCTCCGTTACTATGTGGAATTAAATAAATAATAATGGTATCTATGTACGCTTATGTATATAAATGCGACTGTACAGCTTTTAAAAGTGAAATCACTGAAGAGATCTTTGTTGAACTTCCTGTGCTTTACCCTCTAATTTTTTATATGTTTACTGTCTTTGAGTTGTGATCAAATTCAGCCGCTGTGTTGGTAGAACATATACCTCTTTCGTGTAGATGTGGATATATTCACTTTATTTTACTAGAATATAATCTTTTTATCAAGAGAATTCTTAAAATTTCGCTTTGTAATTCAAAGGTATCTTTAAAGTGATTCTTTGGAAGGTTGCCGTAAGTGGTAGCCTTCTGAGGGACCAGTTGTAATCTATCTACGTATCCTTAGGTAATGCGTTATAGAACCAAGTACCTTACGTTCACTCTGTCCAAATATATAATAAACGTTTTATTATTGGTTAGATTGCATTTCTTGTATTCTATACCAAACAGCCTTATAAGCGATGAGTGCACAATACAAATGTTTACTTTGTTTTGCATAGCTAGATTATAAACATTATGCCCACATTTGGTACTCATTTAAGATTGGTATGCCGTGTGGCTAGCTTCGCAAAACACGCTACTATCACGACTAAAACGAGAAGAAAACATCAAGAAGGAAAAAGTGGCCTCATTATAGTTTGTTAGTTCCGGTATATATGCCCACTTTGTCGCTATGGGACGGTCTCACACAGAGTATTCCCGGATAGCAGTAATAGCAAGCCACTTTTCTGTCTCGACATAGTCTTATTCAGAGTTTTAACCGACAATACTAAATCAGTAAAACTAAGCGAACACCATAAACAGAACACTCCAGCCCTAATTTACATAAACTGAAGACATATAAAGTTACACACATCGAGCATTCAACTAGCGAATTCGTCGAAAACAAGCTTGTAGGAACAGCACAAGGACCACTTGCATCTGCTAGTGAACATGGCAACATAACGCAGACTAGTCTGGTCTTGATGAAGTCTTAGGTTGCATGCCTTACAAAGAAGGTCAAGCAGTCAAAGACCAAATCGAATTCTGAAGTCTATAGATCAAACACTCTTATCCTGTCTGATGTACCGGTGTGCAACAGTAGTCTGCTTCAAGAAAGGGCTCTATCTGATCGACAACAGTGATCCACAATGTGCAACAAATTAAGGCTGGACATCACTTCAGCGAAATTCTGCAGACTACACAAGAGTGTTCAGGCACCACTAGGTGACGGTGACACTGGGCTCTGCCGAATAGTCTGAATAAATGCTGTTACTGGCTCAAGTATTAGTTATCGACAGAAGTCCCATTATAATGGTGAGGCATGATGGGCCATGAGCTAACAGGCAAATGGCGAGGGAGTCACTGGAACTGATGCCTTCTACCTCCTTGTTGATACACGGTGTTCCGGAACTGAAAACTGCCACTGCTTATGAAAAACAAATGCATGACATACAGTAATGGAGATAGCTGTCATCTCAGATTACCCCTAGCGCCTCTGGAGCAACCTCGATTTTCCAGGTACCTTGACCCACTCATCTCAAATTGATTAGCCCGCCAAGGCTGCTAAACGTAAAATACAACCCCCAGGAACAGTAGGCCCTAGTACTTCATCGGTGGTACGAAACCGATGATAGATTTGGGGGACACATCCGATGCTGCGAAAGCAGACTTCGGGCCATAAGGAGGCAGCAGTTTGAAGTCTTTATATGTCTCCAAGGTTCAGTGACAGTATAGCTAGTCGGCGCTGAGAATGACAGTCATTGTCACCCAACCTTCCCACCTAAATTCAAGGAAAAAGAGATAACAGATGGTTTCCATCAGAATCGGCCAACTAGTCCCAATATAAAATCCTTTTAGCAGCATACGTAGCATAAACTATGCTGCAGCTCGCTGAAGTGATGAAACTACCTGTTATCTGAATTTACAGCAATGTGAGATGGCTGAGGGGAAAGGTAAGCGAACTCAGAAACCTCCAGTCACACCTACACCTCAAAATAAGAGTCCTGACTGAAAATTGACTAGCCTCCACTATCGCCGACAACGTGATCAGTATAAGTGATATGGTTCTGGTCACGCAGGACAGGGACAACATGGAAGATGAGAGTTACCAGGCACTTTGAAAAGCAACTCAAATGCATACGTGCCACGGACCCAACACCTACCGAATTCCCAGACTCACTATGGTGTAATTTCACAGTAGACCATACCAAGTATTTGCTGGGTAGCATCTTCTGATCACTCCCTTCTGTGGTACAGAGCACAACCAGTTACTGCTCACCACCACAGAGATACGGGACCTGGGCTATGATCAAATCACCATAGCTGGAGAAATCAATGCCCCATCACTGAACATTGGCTCGGAGTATGCCCAGGTAAAATTCGGTCGAAATCTATTGCAAACCATTCAGAATACAAGACTGACTGAGAATTTATGGAAGACACTAGGTTGGGCCCTAATGGAAACTAGATTATATTCCAATTAGTGACCAACTATTCTTCAAAAAGGTTCAATTCATGACTCCACTACGAAGTAGTGACCATGCAGGCGTAGGATCCGATCTTGTTCTTCGTGACCATTTGAAGTGAGACGCAGGCGATCTGGTCTGTGCTATAACAAGACGGACTATGCTGAAATGAGAAGGCTTTTGTCCGACGCAGACTGGCCCTTAACATGGGGTAAGTTATCTCTAGATAAACCCTGGGGAGCAGCAAAGGTGATTATTCACACATCAATCTCAGATACTGTTCCCTTAGTCACCACACAGCCGAGGAGTAGACGCTCGCGGTTAAAGAAAGGTGCTCAACGAATTCTGTAAACATTGCTCAGCTCGGTCTACGTGGCGAAGTTTCATAAGTCACACTGACCACATTTCATACCTACAACCCTGGAAGCGGTGACACTCAAGAGTTAGCGTGACAGGAGGTCATTTCAGGCGAACCCTGACGAACACACACCCGGAGAGCCGCAAAAGCTTGTACCGATTAGTTTCAGAGAGGGAACCCGCCAACCAGTATGAATGCGCCTTAGTGTGTCCAAACGGTCAGTATTTCGCAGCTTTGGAAATGGCTGAATCATCCAGTTCTGCCTTCGCCAAACAGTTAAGCGACGGCGTGGTTATTACCCGGATAGGCAAAAAGGATAAACTACGGAGAAGTTTACCGAAGACCAGGAACCTTCACCTCACAACAAAGAAGCGAGCACAGAGATCAAATTGGCTTACACTAGCTCGTAAAAACCGATATTTGATGTAGAAAAGTGAAGCACCACGATTCCTTCACAGAATATCGAGATATATATAGGAATCCGCTTATACTCAAATTTAAGAGTGACTTTCCCTTGTTTTGTAAATCAGATAATACAAGAGATGTTTTAATTGAGTAAAAGAAACGTCAAGAAACGTCGCCAAAGCTTACGGCACTTTACACTTTATGCATAGGCAACTGGGAGCTCTTACTCCTGAACTATTCCTAACGTTGTATACGACATACGTGAGGCCACTCCTTGAGGTGCATAATATCATTGCTCCTCCGCTACTCAAAAGGGATACTAACATGCTAGAAAGTGTCCAGAGACGAGCGACAAAATGGGTGATCGGCCTCCGCAACAAATCATATGAGGAGAGACTAAAGAAATTAAGTCTTTTCACACTTAGTTACCGTAGTCACAGGGGAGACCTCATCACCGTCTATAAGATCCTAAATGACCAGGCCCATCCTAACAAGAGCATCCTGCCATTAAGTGATTATAGGCTTCCACGAGGTAACCCGCTAAGGATAGCACACCAGAGACCAAGGACTCGAGTGCGTTCACATTTCTTCTCGCTTCGAGTTTGCCGTCTCTGGAACGCTTTACCGGCGGCCGTAACTACAGCTCCATCTGTGGAGATTTTTAAGCGGAAGCTGGACAATCATGCAGAAATGCATGGTTTGTGTCTCAATGGCTTACCCTCTTAAAATTTGAAACCACATTGTCAATGGACAAGCATACAAGCTAAATCTTCACGACCCGTCCTGTCTTCTCCCACTGTACCGACTACTCTATCTTTCTTTCTTTATCTTTCTTTCGTTATTATTTCACTTATCTCAACCTATATTATCTACACTACAACCTATTATTATCATTATCATTATTATTATTATTACTCTACTTTTATGACTATACCGAATGACCGACGGGTGTTAGGTCAAACTCCACTCACGGCAGCAGCTGAGTCCTAACATACTGCACACTACAAACCACAATCTTGACCAATCCTCGCATCACTCCTCCTGGAGTCTACCAGAGCTAAAGCAGTCGAGTGGCGGGATTTACTACGCATAAGTTCACCGAAGATCTGGAACCTCTACCTTAAAATCAAGAAGCGAGCTCAAAGAAATCACTGGTTTATACTAGCTCGTAATCAGGATATTGGATATTGGATATTGGAAGGTCAATATTTTACCGTGGTCGAGCGGTAGATATTTAACTTGCTATGCAATACTGTGGTTTTCCCTTCTGATAACTTAATCTCCAATCTCCAGAAGGATACCTTCAGTAAACATCAAAAATCAACCTCGAGTTATACAGTCTCATTAAAGGATAATAACTCTAAGGCACACGGTTAAAGTGTTTCAACAACATTATGTTCATGAGAGAACTTTTCAATACAAATCCACATAACATAGCTCAAATATCCAAAACCAGACAGAATTTCGATGTACTCAGATCGCGAAAATCCCTTGAGAATAACAATGCTTCTTCTAACAGCTTATACTGTAACATGCTAATCTCAAATATGGCTGGACGGCATTACTCACAGAATGAATCCTTTTCTTTTTCAGAAACACCTCTTACCCACCATAAACTGTCTGACTGCAGTTTAAGAGTTATCTCTACGCAAATAAGAAGGATTCGAGGGATGTGTACTTATTTATCAAAGAATATTAGTTGTCCAGTTCTCTATGAAACATACGGACGTTGTATATCGAAAGGTGAAACTTTCACCAACATACCAGGAATGTGCTTTATCTTACAAGAAATCGGTCACAAGCAAACAGTTAACTGCGCCTTATATGACTTTGATGAGATACTACCTGATATTGAGGTTGGAAGTATATACAGGTATGTTCAATTAAATTATAGAACAACTAATTAGTTTGCGAAAATATCGTTTTGCACACGTTAGAAGATTAACTTAAATGCCTTTTATGTCAGAAAATTATGTCTGTATCAAACACAAAGATGAAGGCTTTTGTCAAGAGCTGCTTCATACAGATGCCTTCTGAATTCTTGTCCATACATTCAGTCACAAAACATTGCATGCTAGCTTCTATAAATACCAATGATAAGTGCAGATAATGAAATATTAGTTGCATTCGCTTCTGTAGGATAAAAAATTAAAAACAATCCAAGATAAGTATTTGAATAGAGCTGGTTGTGATCGTGTACTCTACACAACTGATGCCACAAGCAGTGACGCTCTCAGGAAATCCTCACCAGATTATTTTACTTTGTGATTATTTCTCCTCCTTTATGGCTGTCACTCGAAAATTAGTGACGTTTTAAGTTTTCGGAATGGCAGGCATTGTGCTGGCAAAGCAAGAGACCACCAGAAAGCTTGCATGCTCTTAACATTCGAAATAACTAATGTAAAAACTAGCGAGTTATAGTGACCTGTAATCTATTTCTGCCTGAAATCATGTATGCATTAATTTGTTCTGCTTAGAAGAGTTTTGGACGAAGTAAGAAAAAATAACTAGGGTAAAATAACTTCTTTATATTTCGTCGGTTCTTTACAACTGTATATAACCATAAAGAATTTTAATACCAATGTACAAAATATTCAAATACTCTAGTCATTTATCACAAATATGAAGGACAATAGTGTAACGTTATTAAATATCATAATGGAAGAAAAACTAAAGTTGTTATGCTCGTAAGTGTGCATAAAAACAATCATAGAATATTCTAGAACTACGAACGAATGTTTCAAATAGAACAAAAGTGTAAATCGACAAAATATTTAAGTACGGGTTAAGTAATTTAATTAAACAGAGGACAAAATGTGTAAATGAAGACAAAATTAAGAATGTGAAATTAGATTGTCAAGACAAATTTAACTGGATTAAAAAAACTAAACTAATGGCAATGTCAGACTAATAACACCATTATGGATAAGATTTTATTTTGATAAGTCACACAGTGTTACACAGTAATATTAACTGATGACGTTTCGAGCACAAATTATTGCTCATAATCATATCAAGTAGCCCACACAACTTTTGTCCTTCATTTATATACATGTGTGGAATTGACTAGATATTTAAATAAAAATCAATATAGGATAATGTGCATCCAGAAATAGTAATAGTCAATTCCACACATGTTTACAGTTTACAATTTATTTAGGATAGTAGGCTATATGCCTGTGTTAGTCCTTTCGATTTGTTGCACACAGGAGGTCAAATCTCGCCTTGAATGAATCAACGGATGGCGCTGATACGACGTGTTCCGGTAGGGAGTTCCAATGGTTCACAATTCGACGCGAAAAACGGATCTCCAGACGCAGACGATTCGACCGAGGTTTTTGAACCTTGAGGTGATGTCCTCGCAATTGGTTGGTGCTAGAAGGAAGGAATAAATTAGATAAATTAGCTCCAAAATCATTTCTTAGGATACGGTATGCTAGTATTAGGTTACCCCTAGGTCGTCTGTATGACAGTGGAAATAAACCCAGTCGACTTAACCTCTCCTCATATGAGAGGGTTGAGAAACCCTTGATTAGCTTAGTTCCTATTCTTTGCACCCTTTCTAATAAGTCTATTTCGTATTTGAAACACGGGCTCGCTGCCTGGATCCCATATTCCAAATGAGGTCTGATATAAGTCGGATATAATATACGAAATATTTCAGCGTCAAAATTCGCAAAAGCTTTGCGTATCGCCCATAATATTCGAAAACCCTTAGTGGCTGCAGCTCTACAGTTTGTTGCTGCTTTCAAGTCATGCTGCACAACCACTCCCAAGTCCTTGTACTCAGTGACCACTGGGAGAGCAATGCCATTCATTGAATAATTGTGCACGTGACTATGAGATACATGCATAACTACACTCTTGCTTAAGTTAATCTCCAAGGCCCAGTGCTTACACCAATCACTTAACAAGTTTAAATCTTCCTGCAAAGCAAGTTGGTCACTGTCATCGTGTAAAGCCTTCCATATCTTGATGTCATCAGCAAACAGTAAGCAGGATGACTTAACTAACGATGGAATCTCATTAACATAAATCAGGAAAAGAATTGGGCCTAGAATTGTACCCTGAGGAACGCCACTCTTAACCGATTCCCAAGTTGATAAAACCCCGTACCTCGTACTCTTTGTCTTCTGTCCTTTAGAAAGTCTTGAGTCCAGTCGGCAACCACTTTATTGATTCCCATACTACCTAACTTTACTAGAAGACCTGAATGAGAAACCCTGTCAAACGCCTTGCTAAGGTCGATGAATATGGCATCCACCGGTATATTAGCATCAGCTGAGCTTGCCCAACTTTCTCTGGCCAAAAGAAGGTTGGTCAAGCAAGAATGACCTGCTCTAAAACCATGCTGTTCCACAGCGAAAAGTTTGTTCCCTTCAATGAACTGAATGATAGCATCACGAATTATTCTTTCTAGTAGTTTAACAACAATACTGGTCAAACTAACAGGACGATAGTTCTGAACTAAGTTTCTAGATCCGGTTTTGAAGACCGGACTAATGATGGCATCTTTCCAGTCTCTTGGACATTTAGACTGGTTCAGAGACATATTGAAGATTACCGACAATGGCTCGGCTATGTTTTCAGCCAATGCTGTTAATATACGTGGGTGGAGTTCATCAGGGCTACTGGACTTACCAGGGTTGAGCCTTAGAAGCCACTTTAGGACAGTATCCTTTCCAATGTATAAGAGTGCCATTTTCAAGTTACCTTCTGGAAAAGTTACAAAGCTGGTATCAATATTATCAGAGAATACTTGACTAAAGTGCTTGGACAAAGCCTCAGCATTAGTCAAGTTATCCTCAGCCATGTTTGTCTGGTCATCTTAAAGCATAAGAGGTGGAATAGCATCACTCTTACGCGTTCTTCTCTTGATATATGAGAAGAGTCTTTTTGGGCAGCCTGGTGAACTTTTAACTAACTGGGTTTCGTAAGCTATCCTTGACTGGTGAATCAAAGTTTTACACTGGTTTCTGGTTTCACAGTATTTCAGCCGGAACTGCTGAAGCCCAGTAGAAACAAAGAGACTCCAGAACCTTTTTCTCCGTCTTAGGAGTGTTATAGCTTGTCTATTTATCCATGATGGCCGATTTGTTGGTCTTTTGGGAACCCTCCAGGGAACGAAATCAGTGGTAGCCCTCTCAAGTGTATTCTTAAATCTATCCCATTCATCTTCAATGGATGAGACAATATTGACTGACCAGTCGGTTGTTGAAGCACGTTCCTTTATAGCGACTATCTCAGCATGTCAAACACTAGGTCGGGATTTGGGTTGAAGATCCGAATCTTGTACTACCTAAGACATGTTGTGTCAGGGCATTTTCCATGGTATTCAAGAGTAACCGGCTGTCAAACTTATTAGCGGATCCTGGAGATGTGACAGCTACCCAGTCTATATGAAGAACAAAAGTTGTGTGAGTAACTTGATATGATTATGAGCAATAATTTGTGCTCGAAACGTCATCAGTTAATATTACTGTGCAACACTATGTGACTTATCAAAATAAAATCTTAACCATAATGGAGTTATACTCTACCACAGTGCCCAAGGTTTATACTTATATCAATAAGACTAATAACAGTTTTTATCTTAAGCCATACTTAACGAATTGAAACTCCCCTGAACTTAAATTATCTCAAGTGATTTCAACACATCACTTTGATGATTACCATTAAATAAGTGGTGGACGATCGCATCTTTCGGTTGGAGGTATCTTGGAATGTGCTCAGATATATGGTCACAAATTCTTCTTCTTCGTCCGATGTATGTGTTTGGCACATTCATGTAAATTGCTTTATTTAGTTAAACGTAAGACTACTTGTCAACTACATATACTCTGTGAACAATTTGTTCGGTAAGTTCTGACTAACCTGGCAACTGAATAAGTTCATTTGAGAGCAATCTTCATTCGATGTTTAATTATTCCAAATACTCCATTACCGTGGAAAAGAAGCTCTAGGAAAATCAATTTCTCCTCAACTGTATCAAATTTTCCTTAATATGTGGTATTCTATTGTTTTTGTAAATTAGCTTCTGAAGATATTTACTGTCCATTTAGCATTTTTCAATAATGGCAAGTTCATAACTCTCCTTCTTTCGAATTTTTTCAGCGAGGTACAACAATTTCCACACCAAAACTCTTTTGTAGTTTATTAGGCAAAAACAACTGCGAATCAGATACAGTCAATTGCAGAATTCTTTACAATGAATATACCTTCGTATATTTTTTGTTTTTCATCTGTAGGCCACCCATATAACTCCTTTTTATTATTGTATGAACAATACTTCTTGTAGTCACTTGATCTATTTCACTAGCTTATATACTCTTCCTAGTTAGACTTTGTTTCTATCCAAAGTTTTGAACTCTGGTCCTTTCTCCAAGAACATTCGTCTAATTATACTATAAAGAGTCGATCCTCTCAACACCTAATAGATAACTACTAACATCATTCTGGACTCATATTACTTGGATTTTTTATTAATAACTCATGGTCAATGCGAAAAAAGCAGTGTTCATCTATTAAAAAAAATTAAATTTTAGTACTGTCAAGCTTATAGGTAGTTGAAAAGAACCCATGGAATAATAAAAATAAGCTCATTATCCCGTTACACTTATTGATCCTGCTTGTCAAAAGAAGCTTCTTTGGTGAAGTCTTTTTGATACTTTTCACTCGAAGCACAGAAACACATAACTGAACTGCAATTATTCCGACTGAAAAGTTAGTATTGAAAAACGAATATTTTGATTTGTTTTGTTTAAATATCCGAATATTAAGGTTTCGAGTTTATTTTGACTAGGTTAGCATTATGGATCCCAAATGAGTGTTAGATATTAACATCTAAATACGTGTGAAGTCTAAAATAAAATATTTTTGTACCTAACAGATGCGTTGGGCGATACCACTGTCTAAAGCTTATATTCCAGTGCTTCACTGTGGAGAAACTGAATGAAAACGAAATAAGCCTCATGGAGTCCTTCCAATACCAGTCAAACTTAGAACTGGCAGAACTAATGAAACCAAACAAAGATGCACAGAGTTCTAGAAAAGTTCGCCGAACAGCGTGGAGACCCAACTCAATAGCTAATCCGCCTACTCCTGAACACTTTGTTCACTTTAGACATTCAAAATTGCCAAATACATATGTTATATGAAACGAATAAAAAAATTTTGCAGTTCTTTAGTTAATAACATATACAGACTTTTTTCAAACTGTTGAAAGTGAACTTGGTTTGGCTATATGTGATGTATCTAGTAGAATAACACACGTGGACATTAGTAAGTTAATAAGAAAACGAATCCATACAGAGATAATGCAAAATTGCAATTACGTTAGTAATAAAATGGAAAGATTATCATCAAAAAACTAGATAATAGGTACACAAGGCAGTAGAGAGTAGAAGTAAATCAATTAAAATAGAAACCAAAAACGCCTATATACACATCACGCATGACATTATTCCCAGAATTATACGTAAGTTTATCAACTGCGCGTAGATTTCACAGAGTCCCAACCTTGTAGAGCTGACGAAGATACAAGTGATCCACACGCATCCCCAGAAGCACCTGTGACTCGAAAAGTAGCAGACGTCACATAAATACTACCACAAGGTATAGTGACGGTCATCGAAGAATTCATCCTTGAAAAGAGCCAGCTGAAACAATAATAACGATATTAGGTAGGCCAAACTCCCACAAACATATATACCAAGAGGGGAAAACAGAAGCAACTGCAAACATAAATGACGAATTAACTGTATAAGCCATCGTCTGGTAGCCACATCATTTCCCAGCAAACTACTGAACGTGCCATCTATGAGGTGTTGTGGCAAACACGTTCGAAGAGCATCACGCGCTCTGAAATAAAAATCAGAGGTAAAAATTATTATATTTAGGCATCGGTAACGTCTAAGTTATTACTTAACATTAAAAAGTGATAGTTGTCTGTAAGACACATAATTTATTTTTTGTCTTATCAACATTTGCTTTCAATGCATAAACTCTCGGAAGATTGTTGAGATGCGTTAAATTTGAAACTAAGAGATAAGTGGCTACTAAAACGTACTATGGAAGTTGTTTTCTATGTGATATGAATAACATTCTGCTCCCAATCGGTTACTAGTAAGTTTTCTGTGCAATTACTACTAAATATTTCTCAAAGTTTATTAGTTCTGTTATTTTTAAACAAATCAACAACTACAGATTTTGCAGAATAAAATGGTACCATATTTTATTTCGTCGCCTTTTCTTCATCTGCTTACAGGGCAAAAACATTATTAAATGTATCTACAATAACAATTCAACATACTTACACAGAGTTCATTTTAAACAGAAATCAATCGATCGATATACACATACACTAATAATATGTACATATATGTATATATATGCAATCTTGAACACAATTCCGAGCATTAATAATCATACAAAATGAAAACTTTTTAGTATCTCGCATTAGGATGAAAAATATCCAGTTACCAGGGCAAAGAAAGACTGATAACTGCTTCTTTCTGAACGCACAAATCAGGTTTTAGGCGCTTGATGGAAAAGGCTTCGGCAAACTTAAGGAGCATTGAACTCTTTTGCTTATTGATAATTTTGAATGACTTTTCCACGTCCACCTCATGACCCGTGTCAAGAAGATGCCTGGCGATGGCACTGACTAAAGCATTTGTTCCCTTTAGACGTAAGCTTTTTGGTACATGTTCAGAAAATCGTAGATATGCTCTTCTTTCTGTTCTTCCAATGTAACTGCTCCCGCAGATACATGTAAATTTGTATATACAGTTGGAGTTAACATGAGAAGGATATCTATCGATTTTTGATTGCATCAGAGAGCAAGTTGTTCGAAAGACGGGAACGAGCTTAGCTGCAGGATAGGCTATGGCTAGTGATGTACTCAGCCTTCTGTTGATCATCGCTGCAATGTTTTCGCCTTTATAATCAAGCTCAAAGTAGATTGGCTTTTTTCTTACTGTGATTAGTTTTTCATTTGCGACTGCAGATCTTCCATACTTATTGATAAACCTTTGAGGGTACCCATTGCTCTTCAAAGTCTTTTCAAGAAACTCAAATTCTTCCTCTAGTTTCTCTGTAGAGCATATTCTTCTCGCTCTATAGTACAAAGTCTTGACCAGTGCTCGTTTATAGCTATTTGGACAAAAGCTATTAAAATTTAAGTATTGTCCTTTCCATGTGGACTTACGATAAATTGACTTTTGAAGACTACCGTCTTCTAGGCGTTCCATGGCGATGTCGAGGAAGTAGAACTTCCCGTCACTTTCATGTTCCACAGTGAATTTGATATTGGCGTGTGCATCATTGAATAATCTTAGTAGGTGTGAAGCATGACTATCATTTTTGCACACTATAAATGTGTCATCAACGTAACGACAGTAGGAAGTTGTTTCATCGATTGCATGCTTCAACTTTGTTTTCTCGAGATTTGACATGAAGATATCTGCTAAAACAGGGCTAAGTGGACTGCCCATAGCTACACCATCTATTTGTCGGTAAAGAGTGTTGTTAAACTGGAATTGTACATCCATGGTACACATTAGCAGTAGGCGTTTGAATTCTAACTCTGGTAGTGGAAGCAGATCAGACTGTTGACAAATGATTTCAATGGTTTCATTGATTGGGATCATTGTGAACAAGGATGTTGCATCAAATGAGACCATGAACTTATTTGAAACGTTCATATGATTCACGCTTTCGGCGAAATGAAATGAGTCTTTTACGGTATGCACAGCTAGACGTCGGCGAATGGGTTCCAACTTCTCCGCAAGCCAACGGGCAACCTTATGTTGAGGAGAGTTGATCATCGAAAGTATTGGTCTTAGAGGGACTTCTTTCTTGTGTATCTTTGGAAGGCCATACACATATGGCAAGCGGGACCCTCTGGGTTTCAATTCATTGTACGTGTTGTTGTCAATCAAATTCTTCTTAAGAAGATCTCTCAGTACATTTGTGACGCGTTTTTCAGTTGCATCTGTCTTGTCTTTCTGGCAGTCGTCGACTTTAAACCTCAATGGGTCATTCAGCACAGTTTTCATTTTTTTCGATGTAGTCATCTTTATCCATCAGTACCACTCCTGAGCCTTTGTCAGGTCGCAGTATGACAATAAGTATGGAAGATCTGCAGTCGCAAATGAAAAACTAATCACAGTAAGAAAAAAGCCAATCTACTTTGAGCTTGACTATAAAGGCGAAAACATTGCAGCGATGATCAACAGAAGGCTGAGTACATCACTAGCCATAGCCTATCCTGCAGCTAAGCTCGTTCCCGTCTTTCGAACAACTTGCTCTCTGGTGCAATCAAAAATCGATAGATATCCTTCTCATGTTAACTCCAACTGTATATACAAATTTACATGTATCTGCGGGAGCAGTTACATTGGAAGAACAGAAAGAAGAGCATATCTACGATTTTCTGAACATGTACCAAAAAGCTTACGTCTAAAGGGAACAAATGCTTTAGGCAGTGCCATCGCCAGGCATCTTCTTGACACGGGTCATGAGGTGGACGTGGAAAAGTCATTCAAAATTATCAATAAGCAAAAGAGTTCAATGCTCCTTAAGTTTGCCGAAGACTTTTCCATCAAGCGCCTAAAACCTGATTTGTGCGTTCAGAAAGAAGCAGTTATCAGTCTTTCTTTGCCCTGGTAACTGGATATTTTTCATCCTAATGCGAGATACTACAAAGTTTTCATTTTGTATGATTATTAATGCTCGGAATTGTGTTCAAGATTGCATATATATACATATATGTACATATTATTAGTGTATGTGTATATCGATCGATTGATTTCTGTTTAAAATGAACTCTGTGTAAGTATGTTGAATTGTTATTGTAGATACATTTAATAATGTTTTTGCCCTGTAAGCAGATGAAGAAAAGGCGACGAAATAAAATATGGTACCATTTTATTCTGCAAAATCTGTACTTATTGCTTTGTTTAAATTCATTAAGGGCAACAAATGCATGAAATTTCTGTTATTTTTGTTAGAACGGAGTGTTACTGATTTATTGGTTGTTGCCCATTCTGACTACAATGCGCCTCCAGACAACTGACCACTTCGAAAATAGTCCCCACACTGAGTAGACACACAAAAGTCAAATTTAATTGAGACAACTGCAGCAGCAGCAACAACAGGTTCATTATTCACAATACAGAGTACACATCAACAGGAACTTAAACCATAAATAAATAATCAATATCTGATTGATTGCATTAATCATGACTTTACGCCTGACATTATGTTGTCCGTCCTAACAATAATATTCAGAAAACGGGTACAAGAAACATATAATGATGGTATACTTTAAATGACAACACGATATTTCTCAATGTAAACATAACCCTGCTTGTTAAGCTGAAAATACTTACCGCAAATCACCTGAATGACGTAGGTAGCACCAAATCACGTGTTTTAAAAGGTGAAATGTAAGTGTTAAACCGTTGAAGCATAATTTTACACTAGCTCAGCTGTTGTCCATTTCAGGACCCACTCGCACCAGAATGGTGTATATGGTATATGAGATATTATGCTCTATCAAATCTACAGCCAAATCAGGACAGCTGGCGCATTGAGTTGCTAATATTTGAACCACTTCATGAATACTAGACAAAGCCGATGGTGTTAAGGTGAGCAATGATTGAAGACTGGTTAGTAAATTACAACTGTTGACAATGTCCCTCAAGAGATTTGGTTCAAGTCGACATGCACTTATCAAGCGTACGAAACAATTGCAAACACGTTCAACACAACGAGGTTCTGATTCTTTTAAATGTTCAGCTAATGTAGGAAGACAGTTTGAGATTAGGTCTCAAATGATAGTCAGCTGGTTGAAAATTCATAAAACAGTTGTTCACCATTGTCAGGCTAGTACGATGTTGTGCTGACGTAACGAATTCGTAAAATCCTAGTAGAGTAGAAACTCCATCAGATTTCATTAATTCCTTCCCATGACGATGTGATATTTGCTCCAACAAGTTAATAATCCTTTACAATATGTCACCAACAAAACTAGAAGACATAGTTGTAAGAAGGATAGACAAAGCCGGAACAATAGCATCTGAACTCCGTGGCAGAACATCCATCATACGGGTTAAAGCATTGCAAATTAGATTTTCCAATTCAGCTAAATATTCACCTTGTGACTTTATTGATTTCAGACACGATGCTAAGAGCTCTACGATCTTCAGCAGACATGAGTACATGACTACTCGCATAGTCAATGTCCTTCTTATAAAACTTTTCTAACATAACCTCATTTCTTTCTGTAGATAAAGTATAACTCACTAAATCAGTTCCTCCAAATATCTTATTGCATGGTCTCAATAATCTCCATCATAAGGGAGTTTTTATGGCACGGGGTTCATTAGCTCCACCGAACCTTTTATCGGTCGTCACATGTACCTCCAGCATGCTACACCCAATAAACATCTTAATCACTTTATTACTAACGTCCGGTAGGACTACGCCATGTAAGTGGCTCCATGATGACATCTGGTCTATTATCGGCACAACTCTTTGCAACTTGGGTAATTCTTTTAGACACAGTAAGCTGAGTAGAGAAATCTATCGGAGAAACTTCCAGTGGTACCTGCCTGCATGATGAAGTGGACGGTGAACCCAGTGTCTTCAAAAAACTTGTCTTACTTGTTCCTCTTAAACCGAAATCTCTTGCCAAATCCTCTGCAACAAGCGTCGCCTCTAACCCACTATCCAGAAAGGCGCATATTTGAACAATTTTACCGTTATATCTAGCTAGAACTGGTACTATAGAAAACGCTACTTCACTTGACATACTCTTGCTCAATTTCATATGACTACACTGTTGGAAGTGGATGTGCACATCATTTCTTGTGTCGTCCGATAACACTTGCCTTCGGTGCAGCAATGTGTGGTGTCTCGAGCCACAACCATCAACCGTACAGGATCTTGGATGGTTAGCCTTCAAACATACATCAAATAGTTTTCTCTTGGAAATAAAGTCTAAACGTTCATTGAGGTCTTTACCTTTAAACTACAGGCATTGATCTAATAAATGTTCTCCTGAACATAATATACAAAGTGGAATCAATATACGCGTCTGCTTCTCAGGACCTTTATTTTGGTTTCCAACATTATTATCTGAAAGTACTGAATCAAGTAATTTAACTTGGCCCGATATACGATAGCATCGTTGTCAACTAGGTCTTCAAAATTCTTAATGAAATTCCAATAATTTATAGGATTGCCATCAAACTTAACTATCTCCCTTTTCGGCATATCCAGAAATTTAGACATGGTTCTCGCAAATTTATTATTAGAAAATGTACCAGCTACAGGAGAGGTGGTGTAAGCGCTGGGCGACTTCTAGTGACCGGAGCATTCGCGACCTGCCTGGCGTAACCTTTCTAGCTCAATTTCTTTCTCCATTTGTGTAATACGCATTTTAGCTAGTTCTAGCTCTATCATACGATTTGATTCATGATCATTAATTCTAATTATGTACGCTTCGTTACACCTTTCTGATTGTGGAGATAGACGTGGCATTAAATCGTACTTTTCATCTGACAACATACTGTTTGAAACTTTGTAGGATTAATTTTGTCTACAGATCTTGTCCTCACTATCAATACTGACGATACAGAATCTCGGCCTTGTTATAGTTAAAACTCAGGTGACTTAACATAAACTTTATCTATTTCTAAAATATAAAGTAAATAATCCAATTACACAAAGGTAACAACACAAGGGAAACTGTCTTTCAAATAAAGGTAAAAACGTACGGAACAGTAATGACGTGTGGAACAAAATGACTAGCAAATTACTTTGCATACATATAAAAGACAGAATACAACATCCGTCCATAAGTGGTGGACGTTTACATTAAATTAAACAATAATCACGAGACAGGTCAGATCATACTGATTGGTGAACTGTCACATATCTGTCTGTTAACATTAACAACAAGGAAAGGTCATATTGATTGCTGTACTGTTATAAGGTGTCTGTCGTGACTAACAGCAGATCCAACTGAAAGAACAGACAACTGACGAATTAACTGTATAAGCCATCGTCTGGTAGCCACATCATTTCCCAGCAAACTACTGAACGTGCCATCTATGAGGTGTTGTGGCAAACACGTTCGAAGACCATCACGCGCTCTGAAATAAAAATCAGATGTAAACATCATTATATTCAGGCATCGGTAACGTCTGAGTTATTACTTAACATTTAAAAGTGATAGTTGTCTGTAAGACACATAATTTATCTTTTGTCTTATCAACATTTGCTTTCAATGCATAAACTCTCGAAAGATTGTTGAGCTGCGTTAAATTTGAAACTGGGAAATGGGTGGCAACGAAATCAAATGATCACATTATTTAATAAACATAAAAACGAGTGTGGAATTGTTAAAATTATAAAGCACATTTACGTGATCGGCCTTACCATGCATTTATAAATTTACAGTCCTGGAATGCTAATATTTTACTTTCAATTATCACGGAGACATTTTTGTTATGCCACAGAAAACCTTATCACGCTCTCGTTCTGATTCTCTTCCTGGTGTGACTGACGCTCATTGTGTTACAGTCTACGTTCTTTAATGCTCCTCAAACTGGGACGTCAGCTTCCGGTATGGTGAGTGTAAGCAAGTGGGTATCATGGCAAACAAATATGGAAACCCGAGAAAGTGCGCTACTTGAGCTTTGGTGTGTTGATGTATGTTGAGCTGTCAAGAGTTTTTAGGAAGCAAAATGAGGGAATCTGTACCTGAACTCGCCCCAATACTTTGGTTTTTTGCTGCCTTACTTTAAGAAAATGTTCAATTTATCCCTACATAAATCCCCCTAACTTAAGTGTACTTTGTTTTTTTTCCATTTATATGTATATATATATAAGTGGCAAAGGACACTTATGTTAGGGGGATTTATGTAAGGATAAATTGAACATTTTCTTAAAGTAAGGCAGCAAAAAACCAAAGTATTGGGGCGAGTTCAGGTACAGATTCCCTCATTTTGCTTCCTAAAAACTCTTGACAGCTCAACATACATCAACACACCAAAGCTCAAGTAGCGCACTTTCTCGGGTTTCCATATTTGTTTGCCATGATACCCACTTGTTTACACTCACCATACCGGAAGCTGACGTCCCAGTTTGAGGAGCATTAGAGAACGTAGACTGTAACACAATGAGCGACAGTTCCACCAGGAAGGTGGTCAGAATGAAGAAAATCAAATAGCGCGGGTCAAGCCTTCACAAACAAGAGCACTCTGAATGTCATCATTGATATTGAACCCTGTTAGATGTTCTGAATCTTGCTCCATGGAATAGACTCTTAGGTGTTCTTCTGAAATGGGAAAAGAAAACAGTGTGAAGTACTCTATCTATAACATTTTCTATAATGTTGCATGACGTCACCATGTAGCGTATCTTTGAAGTTCAGCACACTCTGTTTACTTCCCTGTAATTATGAATCTTCAGCAGACAAAGGAAATCTTTAAATTTTATAGTTTCATAGGTATTTTGCGTCTGTGTAGCTTAACGTGGGCCCGAAAACTCGATGTGACTACCATGACTACGGAAAGCTGTTTGATTTTTAGCTATCCTCCTCTCTTTTGTTTCCAAGTAGCACCTTCTAACTGTCCTCTCTGAGATTTGTGAATCTGGAGTTACAGTCACTTTTAATGATGAAAACAAATGAACATCATTTCAAACTAGGGTTATTCATTTCACCTACAGGGATTTTTCGAATGCCTCATACCCAGGGTGGTCTACTTTTCCACTGGAATCGAGCAATTATAAGCTCCATCTTCAAAGAAGAGAACAACATAGATTCCAACCAGGATGATCCCCCCTAACAAACTTATTGTTAGCTCAGGGATAAAAGCCTTCTATCAGATGTTTCTTTTATAGGTCTTAGTAAAGTTGTAGGTTAAGTATCTCTTTTTGGTTTCCTTCGTAAACTAAAAGGTTTCGAACTGAAACAGTGCCAACGTGAGCGGTTTGTGAACTTCTTAACCGACAGAAGGCGAAGGGTAAGGTTTAGTAGCTTACTGTCAGTGGGGAAAACCATATTCCCATTGTAAGTAAATGAACTACCGAAAATTCTTACCTCATCTCCATTACCATTTGCGGACGATGGTAAGATCTAGAAAACTGTAAATAGCGTTGATTGTTGGGTTGGTCTCTTAAAGTTATGTAGATCAGCTGAATGGTCGAACCTCTAGAGTCTGGAAATTAATTTCAGGCGTGGCAACGCACTTCGGTTAGAGGCCTAACACTTCGTACCTCCTGGGGTGAACAGAACTGCCAGATGCTAAGGATGAAAAAGACTTAGGAATACTCGTGTGCCATGATTTGAAAACAAGTACAAAATGTAATGGGGACGTAGCTAATGCTTTCGGAATGCCGTGAACATTTGGAAGGGCCTTCAAACAACTGCACGAGTCTCTGTCCAAAGTACTATACAGAACATATGTCAGGCCTCATCTCGAATATCGCATACAAGCAGCGAGTTCATGCTTCAAAAAGGAGGCACGTATCCTGGAAACAGTATACGATGTAGGAAAGAGATTAGTTAGTGGTTTCTCACACCTTCTTTATGATAAGAGGATGGAGCATTTAAATCTCTTCCCATAATCACACCGATAAAGGAGACGCGATTTCATTTTGGCATGCAGTACATTAAAGCGCGATTCAAGAGTCGACCTTAATAAACTTCTCACTCCTTCTAGGATATTTTTACGAGGTCTACACAAAAAGGTGCTCAAACCGAGGCCAAATGAAATGATTACTATTATTCCCTTGGATTCCAAGTGGAACATTAAGCTCCAACAACACACCTCCATTCTGTCCTATCTTCCACCATCCCCTTCAGCTTGGACCAAGATGGTCAACAATCTCTCACCTCACCCTCATAATATCTCCTCCATGTCACCCTACGATGATGCAGTCGTTGTCTGCCATTTGGATTCTACTCAAGCTCTAGACTGGCACGCGATGTCATCCGACGACTTCCTCAACGTATGCCTGATCCATCTTCATCTTCTCCCGCATATCTGTTGAACGATCGGCTCTTGGTTGGTTTGTTCCCAGAATTTCTTGTTGGTAATTATTTCTCGCTGGCGATTTGATCTTCAGTCGGCGAAGGCGGCTGTTGATAAAAGTTTGGAATTTGTTGAAAGTCCTTTTCGTGATACGCAGTGCAAGTTTCTGACCCGATGAAAATTTGAATCTTGTCCTTTATGCCTTGGATTGCTGAATATTTCCAAACTTCTTTCAGGTTAGCGAAGGCGTATTTTACTTTTCCGTTTCTGACTAGCGTTGATATCTTCATCCGTTCCGATTGCCTGTGGTTGAATCAATGCTTACTGCATAAATAAGTGAAGGAAGTTACCTCTTTCAAGTTTCTGCCGTTGATGGTGACTGGTGCCGGTTGTTGTTGGTGGTGGTTGGCTGTCTTCATCACCTCCGTCTTCTCTATGTTCACCTGGAGTCTTGTCTCCGCTGCCTGCCCGTTCAGCCAGTTTCTTGCTTATCGCTTGTAATATTTCGCGTCTGTGTGACATTAGACATATATCGTCTGCGAAATCCAGATCTTTCGTTCGAATAAAAGACGTGTTTAATTGAGATTCTCTCAGAAAGTGGTCAGTGACTGGAACTCCTTACCTGATTCAGCAGTAAAGGCTCCATCCGTAAACGCTTTCTAAGAGAAGCTAGATGGCTGCATATATATATGCTGCTATGATTGACACGGGTAACACGGATCTAGTGAAACTGCATTCTCCATGTTACAGTGTGAATCTACATCACAAGCAGAAAATCTTTCGCCCCGTAAGCTAGTTGCCTGAAATGTCCATCATAGTCTTGTTTGCTTCTTGTTTGTTTGTAACTTCTGGCAGTATATTATTGGGGACGGTAGTTTTAACACGCAACACATAGTACCCTGTATATATTATATATAATTATCTGGACGGCTGGTCAGACACGACTCCTATTCCAAGAGATTGGAAACACTTCATGAGGAGAAGTTATAACGGTGAACACAGTTTGGTGGCACAGCTATTAAGACAGACCAGGGATAAACAGGTAAGGCTTATGAGATACCAAATCCTATCGTATCTGCCAGGCTACCACTTTCGATGAAAATTCAAATGTCTGGAAAGATCATGGAACTATTTCAATATCTTGAATTATGGATAATACAGCTAGGCTGCAGTATAACAGACGCATACTGGTGTGTGGGTGAAAGGTCAGTGGAAGGGAAACGACCGTTTGTTGGTGGAATGTGTCCGGAAGGACAACAAGGGCTCGAACAAATTAGCTAGTCAGGGCTCTACTTGGCTGGTTATAATTGTAGTAATAATTTTTATTTCTCGTAAAGAAATATGCCATCGCTACAGGCGTAGGCAGCAGCATATCACAAATCAGTGTTAGGAATTTAAACATGGATTCTTAGTACAAAATCAGAACGAACCGCAGTTCAAAAGTCAAAATTATTGAAATGAGTGTGAATAGTTGGGTAAATGTTGGATGAAATTGGCTTTTAGTTCAAAAGGTCTCGAGAAAATGGGTTATATGAAGGTTTTAAGCTACAGTGTATCCATCGCTCGTCAACTTTACGAGGAATCTTCAAAAGTTGGACTTGTAAGAAGATGATTGGTGGTTAAGGGACACATAAAAACTCCAGAATTTAATACATTATCAGTTCAGTATGTAGAAAGCAGACGCCATAGACTGAGGCCCTGGATGTTGCGTTTAGGAACTGTGGAAATTCCAGTCTCTAGGGGTACAATATACTATTATTATAATGTTACGGTGATGCTGACCGTCACTTTGGATCAAATTCAAACTGACTGAAAAATTTCGTGATGAATGTTAATCCGACACTTACCAGAAATGCTTACTATATTCTGAATATGAGTAAGGCCCAGATTATGATGATATCAATAATCCATGGAGTGCTAGTGTAATGGATAGAACTACTTTCCCGATTCTATGGTCCGGAATAGAACCTGTGGAAAATGAAGACAGATGAAAACCTCAGGAGAAAACCACAAGTAACTACGGGGCTTACTTCTTACCGAAAATTTACAGTTGTGAGGTTTTATACTGTTTCTCAGTGATGATTAGTTTTAATGTATAGTAGTGGAAAAAGGAAGACTGTCTCCACCTACTCAGAGTAACTATTAGAATAGGTTCTTAAAAAGAAGTTAAACCCGAAAATCAGAGTGCAAGAGGTGAGTGGAAGAAAGGCGGAGGTTTAGTAATATCTATACTGCTGTCCTGAAACATAAAAGTAAGTGTTTCCTCAAGTAGCCAACTCATGCCATGTGTTTGCATAAGGACGGTTTATATATATTCACTGCATTTTAGGCAGTGTCTCTCTTTTTCGTGAGGAAGTCACTCGGATCCAGGAGCCTTAGTGAAAGAGTGCCAATCCAAAAATAAGGGTGGTTCTCACGTATGCCAAAATTTACGTTCACTGAACAGCAGTCACCACCCTCCAACACTGCCGTATGTCCGTTAACGAGGAAATACCAAGAAAACTTCGGAAGATTTAGTGCTGTGAATTTGGAGCCTTAGATGGTCCAAATATGGAACATTAGGAAGAGAACAAATAAAGTGTTGCAAGAAGCTGCTGAGTCCTTCAAACTGTCTGATGTTCACTCTGAAGTGGAAATAACGAAGGAGCACAGGTGCCCTAACTATCCCAACATTTACGTAGTTTTAATAATAATTTTCTTAGGCACAAGCGAGCCGGGCAGAAACATATGCACACCAATTAGAACTTATAAAAAATATGATATGACGTGTTAAAGTAAAATTAGTTTGCACAGTGGTTCACAGGACAGATATAATGAAAAAAGCCCAAGTAACTGGATGGGTAAATTTTGAAATATGCTTTGAGTGGAATGAGTTATAAAATATTAGCTTATAAGAAAAGTTAAAGCCAGATAATGCCCACTGCATTACAACATCAAACGGGATATGTAAATGAATACGTCTGTAGGAGGAAAGGAGTATTCTGATACACACATGCCAGAGCAGGATACATAGGATGCAGCAGCTACAATAGTTATAAATTTAATATGAATTCATTCCTGTTGATGTAGGAACAAACCAGTTTTACTGGTATGGATAAGTATTATTTAAATATTGGTTATTGTCAGGCAGATTTGCCTTACTGCACCCACGTCAGCCAAAACCGCCATTTGTCGCTGCACGTTTGTTCTGTACGAGTAAGTTGATTTGCAGGTAGAAAGCTATTTGTAAGCCATTTAAGATAATAATAAGACATTTTCTCATTTATGTACAGAGGGACGCCAGTTTACAGGCATCATCAATTCGATAAATTACACATACGATTAGTAAGTATAGTTAGTAATGATAATATAATAAGGTACATATTTATTTCCACAAATGTAGGACACACAAGTTGTATAGGCATGGATAAGTATTATTTAAGTTACATATCTAAATTACATGATTTAGGGTTAAATAACATAGTTGCTATCATTTTATCTTTAGTTTGTGGGAAAAATCTGATAACTATTGATTCAATGGAACACATCAAGAAATATAGAGATAGTGACATTGACATTAACAAAAAACCCAAGTATTCGTTGGATGGATACAGATACTTGCGAGAATAAATAAAGCTTGAAGTCAATTCACTCATATAACAATTAAATGCGTCTTTATAATAATATATTCTCACTTTATGCACATGAGGCACTCCAGTTGACAGGCATCATCAATATGATAATAACGTATACATGGAGTAAGCATGTTTAAATTTTTTCGCTGACACAATATATATATATTTATATACAAAGGAAGATAATGAAATAATGACAGTAAGCATAAGAGGCAGACCGTTTACGTGGGTGGGACTTTGGTGAAAAGTGACAGTAAGCACACTTTGCAATTTATATTATATAATCCTAGGCACCATCATTGTTTGAATTTGTCGAAAATGAGCGAAACAACTGAGTGTTGCGTTACATTCGGTCGATATGGTGGGCTACTCACAAAAGTATAAAAATGGCTTATAAAACGGTACCTAGTTTACCGTAGACGATGTTTTAAGCAATATAATCTGCAAGAGGCATATCACAGCAGTTAGTATCCAGTTAAACATACAGAGAAGTAGTAATAATTCAGCAACCGTTGGATTTTTGATTCTTCTCGGTCTAGAACCAGAGTAACTGCGAACTAATCCATACAAAATTGTCGAAAGAGGCATGCAGGAGCAGAATTATACCATCGAATGAGTCAGTGGGATCTGAAATGCAGCTGCCAGCATACTTTCGTTATTTCATAGATATGCAGGTTTATTAGTGCTGCATAGGTAGTGATTTGGATTTGTCATCATGATCGTCATATTGATGAATATTCAAATATGTACTACAACGTGTTCGCCGTTCGGATTTATTCAATTACATCGCCTGTTGGGTTTGATTACTCTGCGATTTTGACATATTCCGCGGTGTCGCCGTGATGATGGGAAGTATACATACGCTCTAAATGCATTACTTTGTTGGCTCCTACCTCCACTGAGTGTATACAACGGGAAGTGTGGATTTACGTATTTCCTCACCACTGTGGATAAAATATCGCCACATTCTTTTTGTAAAGGAGATAAGTTGGTGGATAATAAATGATGTCCGATAACTTATATCCTTCCATGTGATGTTGTGGTAGGTTTCGACCTTGTTTTCTCATATTTCATTCGTATGTTGGTTATGGTTCATGCTTTGTATCAGGTAGACATAATTCGATCGACTCTCGTTTGTATGGGTGTTATTGTCATGTCTGCTGCTTTTTTGTCTGAAATCATAGATAAAGGCAAAAGAAACAACAGGTGTAGTCTCTAAGTTCATGCATTAAATGGGCCTATGATTTCTGAATCTCTTACATGAGAATTAGTACTGGTATTCCTTGCAAACTCACTTAGTGTGTCATTAAGAGCTTTTTCAGAGGACACCAGTGAGCTTGCTAGTCACATTTCCTCAGGTAGTTTGTTCCATATTTGGGCATACCTAATCAAGAAATACTTTTGCCTGGTGGCTGTTTTACATTGTTCTATAGCCACTGTACCTTTAGTGTGTCTAAGGTTATATCCAGTGTGTTCTGAAAACCGAGTACAATTAGGAGGGGTATAAACTATATGGTTAAGAAGCTTATAGAAGAGTACCAGATTTAGTCTCAGTCGTCTTAACCATGTTTCTTGTCCTAGAATTTCACATCTGGTAGAGTAGCTTGTGCCGTTTTCGGTTCCGAGTACTTTTAGCGTGAAGTACCTCTGTACTCCTTCTGCTATGCGTATACTACTACCAACGTCATCTGTTGACCATCTGACAGCTCTTTAATTCGCTCAAACGTTTGCTGTGCCTCTTCCGTCCACATGAATTTTGCGTCACTCAGCAACGTATATAGCGGTTTTGCTATCTCATTGAAATTTTTGACAAATCGGCTGTAGAATGCCGCTCTTCCCAAAAACTGTCTCAGCTTTCGCTTTGAATTTGGCACTTCGCTGGTTCCGACCGTCAGGATTTTCTCCGGCAATGGCCGTATTTCCCCATTTCCCACCTTGTAACCCATGGGGACAACCGTGTTTTTAGCTATTTGGGACTTGTTCTTATTAATCCGCAGTCCAAAGTCATCAGTTCTCTTTAAGATGGCTTCGATGTGGTCTATATGGTCGCTTTCCGTCTCACTGTACACCACCAAGTCATCTCCATATACTTCCACATTCTTCAGACCCTTCAGTAATAAGGTCATCAATCTTCTGAATGTAAATGGGGCACCTACCAATCCAAATGGCATTCGTTTAAACTGGTATTGTTTCTGCCCAACTGTGAAAGCTGTTTTACTTCGGTGAGGCTATTCAGCTGTCTGAAATCGACACAAAATCTATATTTCCCGTTCGCTTTCTTCACCAAAAGGATTGGAGAACTGTACGGGCTGTCGGCTTCTTCGATTATTCCGTCGTTTAAAATTTCTCTGACTTGTCGGTTAACTTCTTCTTCAAGGTGAACCGGAACTCGTCGCGATGAGAAGACTGTCTTCCCCGGATCCTTCAGTGGGATGTTATGCTTTACCTTATCACAGTAACCGTACGGGTCTCCATCACTAGTGAATAAACCGGCATATTTACTCATCAACGTGGTTAGACGTGGTGCATCTTGCGGAACAATGGTTGTGGTTTCCACCTCAGCGACTTCACTATTCTCATGTATCGCGAATTGCCCGTGCTTTGTGACCACTTTTCTATTCTTCATATCGACTACAGCTCCTACTTCTCTGAGAAAGTCTGCTCCCAGAATCGTTCGTCTGATATCAGAAGTTACAATAAACGGATATCGTATTTTTCCTGCTCCAATCTCTCAACGCAGTCTGAAACGCCAAGAATGTGCAACGGATGTCCTCCTACCGTCTGAACTGCTAATGTGCACGGCCTTATTTCCTTACACTGTTCTCTATCTATCAACGAAATTGTGGCCCCTGTGTCGATCAAACAAACTATTTCTTTTTGGTTCACTCGTAATCTGCCGTACACTGAACCTCTTTCGACTAACCCGACCACCCCCAAACGCGAGCGAGAAAAAGAAGGAAGACTGCACCGTTTGAAGTTTTTCTGCCTTCGTTTCGGGCAGTTTCTCTGCCAGTGACCGGTTCCTCCGCAAGGAAAGCATCTGTTGTTTGTTCTTTTCTTTATCCGCCACCTGTTGTTTCAACTCTTCAATCTGGTTTTCGATCTTCTTAGAATCCTGGCCCTCCGACATCACTGGAGCAACATGCGAAGTCATTATCTGCCTTGTCACCTTGGCTTGAAGTCAATTCTATAAAACTTTGTTGTGAACAGCATCCATGAGATAAAGTTTATTGATGTATTATTTTGATTCAATAATGTATTTATTCCATTTTTGTCAGCAGTCTAATCGTAGTTTTATAATAGGAAAGAAATTGGATCTTTGATACGAAAATTAGATAATTTCATGTTGGATTGTTTTACTGCATCAAATGGGGCCGAGGTCGATTCTAGAACTATCCATTTGCGCCATTTGCGTCAGCATGGCAGACTGTACATGTAAGTTGGGTAATACATTGAAAACTACTTGAAAACCAGTTGTTTCTTTATATCATATCAAGAATACTCCTTGTACAGAATGTTATCCAGCGTTTTCAAGTGGTTGCAACGGATCGTTCATGGAATTTGAGTTTGAATTTACTTAAATGGTCATTTCAGTTTAGATGATGGGTTGTTCGACCTCGACCAGGAGATATATAGAAGTGCAGGCTCAGGATATAATAACAGAAAGAGAAAGTATGTAAACATGAACAGTACGTTAATATTTTATGTATATATAAATGTTTATAAATGTATATCATTGTATAGTAAACACTACCTATAATCTAGTTGTTCTTTCATGTATTTTTGCGAAGTCTTAGAGTTTATTTAGTGTCATAATATTTAGTGATGAGTCTAGGCGTTATAGTGTTCTAATAGCTGATGCGTTTTAGAAATAAGTGGTGCGGTGTCATTGGCATAGTCATTTGGATGAAGCAGTTCATATAGCAAGCGTTTGAAGGTTATGATAGAGTGACAGGTCCTTATTTCTAGGGGTAAACTGTTCCAGATCTTAGAGTACATGACTATGAAGAAGTTTGCACGGCGTGTTGTCTTGCAGTTTTTCCTAGATACTGTGCACGTTTGGTTACGAAGATTGTAAGAGCCTTCCGGTGAAAACTGTATCTCCTTGCTGTCTGAGAATGATATTTTATGCAAGACTTTAAAGAAGAATGTTAGGTTAATGCTCAGTCGTCTCATCCAGAGTTGGTCGATACCTAGAGTTATACACCTTGATGTGTAGTCCTTTTCGCAGTCAAATCCTAGTAGTTTAGACGTGAAGTATCGTTGGACACTTTCTATTTTAAGTTTGTCACTTACGCGAGTGCTGCTGAGAATAAATGGACAATATTCAAGTAGTGGTCTGACACAAGTTTTATATAATAATAGTTTTGCTTCGAAGCTGTGGAAATTCCTGAGTATGCATCCTAAGAGCATCCTCGATTTACGCGTCTGTGTCGCCACTTGCTAAGAAAATGTCAGGTCACTAGAGTACCTGAGTCCTAGGTCAACAACACTTTGGAGTTTAGGCAAGTCGATAGATTCAAGTACCAGTTTAATATTTATTGAGGGTGCACCGAAACAGATCCAACCACATTTTCTGAGGTTGAATTTTAGGTTCCATGTGGAGGACCATGCAGTTACTCGATCTAGTTCTTCCTGAACAGCTTTCTGAAAGTACCCTAAGTCATCACAGTGGAATGTGTAAGCTACTTTAAGATCATCTGCAAAGATGAATGGTTTGCCAATTGAGAAACAGCTGCATATGTCGTTGACATAGAGAGTGAATAGGAGGGGGCCTAAGACGCTACCTTGAACTACTCCAGAAGTGACTGGACTAGGTTTAGAGTTTACAGAACCCAGTCTAACTACTTGGGACCTATTGTTAAGGAATGATTCAAGCCATCCTAATAATGGGTTACTTATTCCTATGGAGTTTAGCTTATTTATTAGAAGCAAATGGTCAACGCGGTCAAAGGCTTTGGATATGTCGAAGTAGATGACTAGTGCTAGTTGTTGTTTGTCTCGGCTGCTAGTTATGTAGTTAAAGAAGTCAAGGTGACATGTCATGCATGATCTCGATTTCAGGAATCCATGTTGGTTTGGACTTAGAATATTGCAGCTGAGCATATGTTTGAGGATATCATCTTTAACTATTCGTTCAATGATTCTAGATACTATGGGTGTAATATTGATTGGCCTATAGTTGTTGACTTCAGTTTTTGATCCGGATTTGTGTTTAGGTACTATAAATGTCGTTTACCATTTATCTGGATAGGTTTGGCTTTCTAGGGACATTGTAAAAATCTTAAGTAATAAAACGGAAATGTCAGAACCACCGTGTTTATAAAGATACGATGGTATACCGTCAAAACCGGCACTACTAGAGCTTTTAAGAGTATTAACGGCTTGGTTAATATTAGAGTAAGTGAAATGAACTGTAGTGATTTGTTTCAGCGTTGAAGATGAAGGGAGTTCTATTTTAGATTGTAAACCGAGAAGTGGACTTGTAGGCTTAAGGTAGTTAGCTGCAAACGTCTCATTAAACAGTTCACACATGTCTGCATGGTTGCTGTATAGTTTGCCCTTGTTTATAAGGAGAGAAATTTTATGGCTTTGGCGATTCATTCGTTTCTTTAGTATTTCTGTGAGAGCACCTACTCTGGTGGTGCTGGCTAGTGCCGTGCATTCTTCATTTCTCATACGCAAGTTATGAGTTTGCGAGATGGAGCTAAGAGTACTGAGTATTGACCCTAATGTACTAAAGTCGTGTCGCCTGAAGTAACTTGTTGACAGTCTTTTCAGTTTCCTACGATCCTTTGGCTTTATGAATGTCTTTCTATGTGGGGAAAACTTTAGTGTTTGAAATGGGATGACAGCATCTAAGCATGTGTTGGAGTTATAGTAAAAGATGTCTAGAGCTTTCGAGAGGCTATCAGTATAGAAGTACTCACTCCATTCTGAGGATCTTAGCATTGATTTTACTAGAGTCCAGTCTGCCTTACTGTAGTTCCCGTAAGTTATTTGTTGTGAAGTAGGGGTATGGGTTGCATTGCTACTTGACGGAAGTGGCAGTGCACACAGCACTGTTTTGTGGTCACTCCCTGAAAACTCAGAACCTACTAGGGTAGAAAGGGGACTTATATTGTGGCAGAAGATTAAGTCTAGTACGTTATTACCTCTTGTAGGGGTTGTGACAGTCTGCTTCCAGCCAAGTATATCCAGTGTGCCTAAGAACTTATCAAGTTTAGTTGGACCTGTGGGTATTTCCCAGTTGATTTCTGGTAAGTTAAAGTCTCCACATAGGATCTTATGATCGTAGTGTAGGGTGGATAATTGTTCCAGAGTATTAATAAGTTGGGTCTCGTAATTACTAAAGGTGCCAGGTGCTCTGTAGGTGCATCCAATTAATACTATTGCGTTATTTAAGTGTAAGTTAACCCATAAAGTCTCAGGCATGTTAAGTGTACTACTTTCTAGCTGTGATACAGTAAGTGCATTCAGAAAGTACATAAGACAACCCCCTTCCTTACCACCTTCCCTGTCACACCGAAAGTGTGTATAGTTATCTAAGCTTATCTCTTCATCCAGTATGTTCGAGTTACACCAGGATTCAGTGATGACAATTATAGGGGGTTTGTATATTACTGTGAGTGCTCTGAGCATCGGTAGTTTATTTAGAACGGATCTAGCATTTATGAGGATTAGGTAAAGATGAGATTTGAAATAGCATTTGAAGTACTTAAGTTCGTTAATCAGCCCCGAATGTGGTTCAGCACCCAGTAGTACTGTTTGACATGACGACCCTATGTTAAGAGGAGTTTCAGCATCATGTTCACCTATGTCTATGGAGTTGGTGCGTGCTGTTTTCGGTGAAGAATTGAGCGTTGGAGTACTGGATGTGCTATAGGCTAAGGCATTTTTATTTTTAGTTAAGCTAGAAACGGGGGTAGGGATCTTTATTTGACCTAAACTTGTGCATGTACCAAGTGTGCTTAGTGGATGCAGGCGAACTAGACTGTTCCTACATTCATGCAAAGGGGGAGCCAGCGCTAGCGGTTTAGGAGTGTTAGCATCCCTACCAGCTGTTTTTTCAACGCTGACAGGGGCGCAGGGGATAAAAAATGATTGGGACCTTGTGAAGACCATGGTCTATTATTCCACCTATTGTTAGGTACTAGTGGTGTCCTTGTAAGGGTTTCGAATGTACTGCTTTGTGGGTTAGTTCCCAACAGACTTGTACCGTATATCCGATCAAAATTTATTAGCGTGCCATACTGTGAATGCCCTGAGTTGTTGGTGGCCGAGTTCTGACTATTGTCACTTGTACTCTTGAGGGTGGCATTGTTTCGGCGTTGGTTATCAGTGTGGGCCATGGTGCTATTTCGCACGTTGTGGGTGCCAATACTATTGACCGTGGGGAATGTGGGCTTACTTATACTGCCATTGTTGTTGTTGGCATGATTTCGGGTCATATTCTTCTCTTTTTTACCAATGGACTTATGGCTAGGAGAGGAAAGGGTCAACTTTCGGGGGATTTTGACTTTTTTTCTTGGATTATTTAGTGACATGTCTAAATCTACGGTGGTAGGTGGTATGGTTTTATTGGCTATTTGATTACAATTTAGCGGCCTTTCGGTTGGTGTCACCCTCTGAGAAGATAATTCTGTGTGGTTAGAGAGGGGTGGTGCGGTGGATTCTACGGTGTCTCTCAAAGGGTTGGGTATAATTGCTGCTTGCAATGTCCTATTGTTTATTCCACAATTGGTCTCAGTGTGATAATTATATACGCGCCTTTCTATAACGGTCTTGTCCACCGCAACCTTTATTAGTTTGTAATTTCTGGCTTGCGATAGGGTGTGTTGGGAGTGTGTAAATTTTCTGGCCTCAGCAGGTGTTTCGAACTGAAAACGAATAGGACAACACTTGTCATGTTGACTCTTCTTCAGCCTGTAGCACTTAGTCTTGGAGTTGGGCATTTTCGCCTCACTAAGTAGGATGCGCTGTACCTTTTTTAGTGCCTCATTATCCGGAACGTTGTAGACAATAGCATTTAATTTAGCATCTAGTCGTTTTGTTACTTCTGTAGTAACAAAGTTAATTAGGTTATCCACCTTAGATATCGATTCACTGTCAAGTTCGTTAAGGTCTACAGTTTTCATGAGAATAGTTAAGGGTGTCAGTTCACAGACCTGCAGTCTGATATCACTGATCTGACCTGATAAATTGGAGATTTTGGTATTGGTATCGGAAATTCCAGGATCTACTGACTTATTGTTTTTTAAGTCCCTTAACTCGGCCTTAAGTTCTCCTATAGACAACTTTAGAAGTTCTATTTCTGAAGATAGTACTGAAACAGAGCTTGAAGGCTGGAGCTTTTCGATA